>CM053598.1:93422881-93467362 GCA_028646575.1 Pseudocheirus occidentalis | reverse complement strand
TCATACATCCACAGCCTGTATTGAATTGATTGTTCTTCCAGCAGGGGTGGGGGACAAGGGAGGAATCGAAAGAATCTAGAATTTAAAGTTCTGCAAGACCTGCAACTAGGAATTAAGATATACAGGGGCCGGGATAGGGAGACCCTCTCTGCCCTACCAGAAAGTAAGAGAGAAATCAGGGGAGGGGCTTTACAGTGAGATTGCTGTTTTAGGGTTGGGGCAGGGGAAAGATAGGGAGAAAATTTGTAATTCAAAAATGTCATGAAAATGAATAATGTAAACAAGAAAACAAATTTTAAAAAAAGAAAAGAAGATAAGAACAACAAAGAAATTTCAGGAGGAAGAAGGCATTGAGAATAGTGGTGATCAAGACTGGATTCACAGAGAACTGGGAACCTGAGCTGAGCCTTAAAGGAAGCTAGGGACTGAAAGAGAGAGAGGTGAGGAATGAATTCTAGCAATTTAGACTGAACAAGAGACAGAAAATGGAATGCTGAATTTGGGAAACACATAGTAAGTTAAATATATGAAGCGGAACAATGTAAAACGAATTCCCTTTTCTCCAAGTTCACTTTGTTGCTGCTGAGTCGTTTTTAAGTTGTGACTTGCCCAGGGTCACACAGCTATTAGGTGTCTGAGGCCACATTTGAA
Source organism: Pseudocheirus occidentalis (assembly GCA_028646575.1). Lineage (NCBI taxonomy): Eukaryota > Metazoa > Chordata > Mammalia > Diprotodontia > Pseudocheiridae > Pseudocheirus > Pseudocheirus occidentalis. The sequence goes on along the minus strand of CM053598.1, from coordinate 93,466,711 downwards.
CTGAGGAAGACGAGCTTTCCTGACTCCAGGCCTGCCCTATCTATTGTACCACTTAGCTGCCCAAATTCACTCTGCACCGCACTGATTCTATGCACTGCTTTTTAAAATGTCTACTATGTGCCCGGCAACACGCTAAGTCAACAACGTCTGAATTAAGTTGGTCTTGTACCCTGGAATTTTTATCACTGGAAGGAAGCTTACAGGGCATCTACCGTGATCTCTTCCTTCTCCATGTGAGGGATACAATCCCCCAAATAGGTGTGTCCTTTTAAGTCTGAAACCCACAATCCTGATCTTCAGTAGAATATAAGATCCTCAAGGTAAGAAGAGTTCCATTTGCTATCTTTGTTTCCCCCACACTTCACGGTGCAAGGCATACAATAAGCAGTTTAGTAAATGCTTCTTAAACTGAAATCTAAAATGACTGGTGCAAGATCACAAAGGTCACAAATGGCAAAAATAACTCTGAAATCAGATCTTCTGACTCCAAATCCAATGCTCTTTTCCCTATATCAGGCAACCTATGTTAATTCACAGGCTAAAATCAAAGTCAAAGTATCCCTTAGTCCTACTGAAAGTAAACATGGTGGGGGCGGCTAGGTGGTACAGTGAACAGAGCACTAGCCCTGGAATCAGAAGGACCTGAGTTCAAATTTGGTCTCAGACACTTAACACTTACTAGCTGTGTGACCTTAGGCAAGTCACTTAACTCCTACTGTCCTGCCTTCTTCCTCCAAAAAAAAGGGCAAAAAAAAAAAGTAAACATTGTAGCTATTATGTGACAGATTTACAGGGAAGTATATGTGTTTTACCAGGAAACAACACAATAACAAAGATTCTTCCTTCCTCTGAATAGAGACTTGAAAGCAAGAGGAATTGGTACTAGTTAAATAAAGTGAAACCATTTATATCTATTTACCAAGAGTGAGAGCCTGCTAAAACTTGTTACACCATAAAATCTTTCAGCCACTTTTTTTAGTATTGTGCTGGTGAGAAGTACTGAAAAATGCTCAAATTATCATTAACTTTGGTATTACTTGCCTTAAATCAACTCTCCCAAGCTAATCTTCTAATCTTTTTTTTTTACTTCATTTATTTATTTATTTATTTTGCTTTTTGGAGGGCAGTTGGGGTTAAGTGACTTTCCCAAGGTCACATGGCTAGTTTTTTTGTGTTAAGTGTCTGAGGCCGGATTTGAACTCAGGTACTCCTGACTCCAGGGCTGGTGCTCTATTCACTGCGCCACCTAGCCGCCCTGCTAATCTGCTAATCTTCTAATCTTGAACATTCTATTCAATATGAAAGTCACGGTCATTATGGAAATAAAAATCTTTTATTTTTTTCTAATTTTTTTTCAATTTTTCTACTGAAAACTAAAAGATAATAAGGCTTAAATTTTTAGAGCATATTTTAAATTTTTCTCATGATTCAAATTCTGCTGCTAATTACTGGCTATTTTGAAGAGTCAGTATAAAATTCCCAGATTACATCTTTCTGTTTTATATTTCAATAGGGAATTTAATTTTTTTTAAACCTATGGCAGAAACAACAGATCAGGTGAGGAAAAGAACTAGGATTTTAATACTGCCAACAGAAGCAGAATATGACAAATGCATTTCCTTAGTATTGGTTATCTCAAACATCTAAAAAAAAATGGGAAAAAAGAGTAAAGAAATTGAATTAAATTTTATTTAGTATTCATTCATGCTCCAGTCATCTGGATCTTGTTTTGCATCTGAGAATTGGATCTCTTCTCTCTCACACTGTACCCTACATGAACTCAAAATTCACAACTGAATGCATGCGTGCACGTAGAATGGATCCTGGCAACTGCACATGAGGTCCTCATTTGAAAATACAGCCTTGGGAGTCCACTTTTCAAAAAAAAAAACAATGACTATATAAACCATAAATGTATATTTAATCACATGCAATTGGTGCAACCTCATGAGGCCTGGCTTCCCCACCCCAAATCTGCCCAGATGCAAAATGGATGGTTGAACAATTTCAATGTATATCATCCTTTCATTTACAAATTCAACTGACGTCCATTTGTTATAGGATTGCAACAGGTCCAACCTGGGCACAGCCTGACTCCACAGCAGTTCTCATTTATACTGCATTGTATAGTTTATTAAGTATTTTCCTTACACAGCCTTGGGAAGTAAATAGTTGAAGCAATATTCTATTTTTATATATCAGAAAATAATCTTGAAGAGGTTAAGTTACCTACCCTTAATCACAAAGAAAATAAGTGTTCAAATGAAGACTCAAAACCAAGTCATCAGATGGCAAGTGCTAAAAAAAATTCTTTTTTTAAAATTGCAATTCAATTTAAAAATATTAATTAAATGCTTCCCATGTGCCAGGCACTTTGCTAGGTGCAAAGTACAATGAATGAAAAAAATCCCTATTTGCAAGGAATTAATGGGAAAGACAACAAGGGTGTAAAAAAATATACACTCTGTATATATATGTATACATGAACTTAACAAGCATGACAAATTTTGATATTTCATTGTACAAATAGCAGAAAATAGTACTGAGTCTCTGAGACCTTCCTTTTATTCATACAGCTACCACCTTAGTTCATGTATATTAATCTACATTGAGCAGCCATTACTATTAATTTGGAACACTTTTCATATTTTGGTAGCTAAGATTTCTTCATTTAGAAATGTCTATTTACATTCTATGACCACTTATCTACTGGAGAATCACTCTTGTTTTTATATGTTTGTATCGATTCTCTATATAATTTTAATATTACACCTTAATCAGAGAATTTGCTATAAAGATTTTCCCCCCAGTAATCTGTTCCCTCTTGATTCTAACTATTTTTTGCTTGTTTGAAAGCTTTTCAAAATTTTATGCATCTGGGCATAAATGTAATCAAATTCTCTATTTAATTTTTTTGTGATTATCTCTATTGTTCGTTTAAATAAGAATTCACCCCCCATTCTCACCCCAAGCCAGAGCTGTCCTTCCTTTGTCCTCCAATTTTTTTATGATATGATATGATATGATATATTTAAATGTCATTTATCCATTTGATATTTATCAAAGTATACTACATAAAATGTTTGCCTAACCCTCATTTCTGTCAGACTGCTTTCCAGTTTTCCAGGCAATTTTTATAAAATGACAAAGGGCCTAGGACAAAGCACTAGACAATACCCACAGCTAGGTAGTGTGATATGGATGATAAACCAGAAAAGGAAAATATACTAGTTAAACTGAATGAGGAGAGAGACAGAGTCAAAGACAGAGAGACAGACAGAGACAGAGAAAGAGAGAGACAGAGATGAGAGAGATACAGAGAGAGAGAGAGAGAGAGAGAGAGAGAGAGAGAGAGAGAGAGAGAGAGAGAGAGAGAGAGAGAGAGAGAGAGAGAGAGATGTTATAGAAATACAGAGAAGTGAGAATATCCAAGAGAAAAGAGGACAGTGTAAAGCACAGAAGTTGATCAGGGGACAAATTTAGTACCCAGAAGCAAAACATAGCAGTATCAAGTTTGAGAGAACCCCAATACCAATTACTGGAGTAAGGACTTCATAAATAACTCACAGATCTATATATCAAGTCCAATATGTCTACAAACTTCAGTCCTACAACTTCAATTGCCTGCTGGACATTTTAAATGACATTCGAGAGATGTTTCAAACTCATGTCCAAAAAAGAACTCTAATTATCTTTCTCCCAAACCCACACTTTTTCCAAACTTCCTGATTTTTGCAATGGTAAAAAGTATGAGTATCATACTTCTCATCACCTAGATTCAGTAACTCAATCTTACATACTTCTCATCACCTAGATTCAGTAACTCAGTCTTACCTTCAACTCTTTATTCCTCTTCACTCCTCAAATACAATCAGTTACAAATATTGCCATTTCTACCTCCATAAATAACAACCATGGTATCTGAGCCCATCCTTTTACTCATACAGCTACCATGTTAGTTCATGCTCTCACCATCTCTAATGTGGATTACTGAAACAGCCTCCTTCCAATTGGACTCCTTGCCTCAAGTGTTTCAACCCATCTTCCTCACCTCAGCGCACCATCTTCCAACTTAGTAACTTTGTTTTGGCTTGGCTGTTATACATGATAGGCACCTAATACATGGATGATTATTTCAACTTTTTTATTTTTTTAACCAACATCAAATTATTTTTTGATTATTGTTTTATATTTTGGAATTTGCTACTAGTAGGCCTACTTATTCCTATTTTCTTTATTATTTCTCTTGATATTCTGGTTCTTTTGTTCCTCTAGATGTATTTTGTTTATTATTTTGTCTATGCCTATTTATCCCTCAGTAATCTAATCGGTATGGCTTTAAATCTACAAAATTAAGTAGCATTTGTGTTGTTATTATGTTGATACTGCCTAACCATGAGCAACTAATATCTCACCATTTGAATCCTCCTTTATTCCTGTAGTGAGTATTTGTAACTGTATTTATACAAGTCTTGAGTATATTTTGGTAGATGTAATCCCAGATATTTTACACATTCTGTAGTCATTTCAAATGGATTTTATTTTTTATGGATTTTATTAGTAATATTAATTTTCTCCAGTAGTATATAAACTCACTGGACAATGGACAAAAGTCATACACGAAGAGAGGTAGTAGCTAAATTAATCTTTGAAGACACTCTAAAACTTCCGTGATTCTCAATACTTTTCACCTCCTTTCCTACCAATTTGTCACTGCCACTGCAGAAGCAAAAAAGGGTCTCAGAGATCACAGAAGATTGAAAGATATTTTTGTATTATTTTCTGTTTTATTAGTCACCACCACAGTCAAAAAGTTCTTCACTGAGGCCTTTCCAATTTGGTAGAACTTGGCAAAATTTGTGCTATTTGTTGCTATGACTTTAAGAAGCCAGGACCACCTCCTTTCCATGTGAGGGAATAAGGATTTTTGTGGATATGTGTGGCTATAAGTACAACATATAATAAAGAATACACTAGAGGAGAAATGAAGTAGTAAGGTGCTCAATGTTCCACAGCATCACATACATGCTATTTAATGGACAGATGCCAACATAGAAGTCTCTGGTGCAGGGCATATTACATCTTTTTTTGTGCGTCCTGAACGCTTTCAGCAGACTGGTAAAACCTATGGGATCTTTTCTCAGATTAATGTTTTTAAATTTATATAATAAAATACAGTATTACACAGGAAACCGATTATAGAGAAATACAATAATCATAATAGTTAAAAAATAAACAAGTTCACAGATGTGCAATAGAGTTGGGCTTTTTTTTTAGTTTTATTTGGCCTTGACCTAACCAACATTTTCATTAAGAATTTGGATGAAGACATAGCTGGCATGCTTATTAAATGCAGAGATGACACAAATCTATGAGATATTGGTAATGTGCCTGCAAACATCCAGGATTCAAAAAAATTCTAAGAGCCTAGAATAAAGAATCTAAAATTATATGATGATGAAAATTAGGAGAAAAATGAAGTTCTACTCTGTTTTTTAAAATAAACTGCAATTTCAGAGTGGGCAAGACCTGATCTTAAAGTAATTCACATGAAGAAAATATGATGGTTGTAGTTAACCATAAAGTTTAGTATGAGCCAAGAGTATGGAGATGACTTACAAAAGAAATGATACAATCTTAGGCTACATTAATAAGATTAATGTTTGAAAAAGGTAGGTAAATGTAATGACTTTCTTATCAATGGAGTTATTACACAGGGGCTGGATTTCAATGAATCTTGAAGAAAATATTCTTACATTGGGTAAAAGGGTAGACTAGATGTCATCTAAGATTCTTTCAGCTCTAAGGCTTTAAAATGCTACATATTAAGATAATTCCATTCTCATCTCTTCATAGACACTAATTAGACTTCTTGTTCATATATCAGAGAATTCTAGGCCCATGTGACTGACATTATGTTTATCACATTAACTGATATTTTATCTCAATATTTAATTTTGCGAAGAGGACCAATTGAAAATAGATTCTATTATATTCATTCAGAAACTGCATGAGAATCTAATTAATGAAGCATTTAGTTTTCAAATTTATGTTCATAGGCCAGTTCTCATAGTATTTTACATTTATACCCAATATAATACTGTTTCAATCAATACTGTGTATTAATAACAATAAGTTTACAAAACGCTTTCCTCACGATAAACTCATAAGTTAGAGACTGCAAGTAACATTGCTCCTGTTTTACATATGAGGAAGCTAGAGTTCAAGCAGTAAAGAGACTTACCCAGAGTCACATAGCTAGTGTTAGAGCTGGGATTAGAAACCAGATCTTCTAACTGGGGATCCAGTGTTTTTCCCCCATAGTAATGTCATTAGCAGACTATGAAATCTCACTAACAACAGTGGACTCTGCTTTAATGTTGTTCTCTTTTAGTTAATCATCAGAAACTAGGCCAGTCTACCCAGCATGCTTCACCTGAGAGCCTCCTTCTGTGCTCAATACTTCCAGCAGGTTTCTGCATGGCACTCACTTGTACCTCTTCCTTCCCTATTCTTAGGCTAGCCAGAACGTTTTGCAGTCAGCCCAACAGGTGGCCATCTTTCTCTCCATTCTTGTTGCCTAGTACACTTGGCATCACAAAAGGCTGAGCTGTTCTAGTTTCTGAACTGGTCTCTTTTACTCCCTCTCTCCACTTAGCTCCAAAAATGCTTTTCCCTGCCATGGACAATGTCAGCCTAGGAAGTGTTTTTCCTGTGATGATAATCACAGAATTTTCAAGGTGAAACAAATGTTAGTAACCCTGATCCTAGTTCAATAATTACAAAAATAATAATAATAACCTCCACAACATATTTGATAAGTGGCCATCCAACATCTACATAAAAGCTGTTTCCTGACAAAGCCTACTCTACTTTGGAATAGTTCAGATTGTTATGAAGTTTTCTTACTCATCACACCTAATTATTTTTCTTTATAACTTCAACCTCTTGTCCCTAGTTCTCCCACCAAGCTGAAATAAAAGAAGTTTAATCTCTAGTCCATATGTCAGCCTATTAGATACTTAAACACAGCTAACAAGGCCATACCTGTATGTTCTCTTGTCCAGGATGAACATCCCCCCAAGTTCTTCAACTGGTTCAAATATGGCACAAATTTAAGGCCCCTGACCATTCTGGTTATACTTCCCTGGACACGCTTCAGTTTATCTACATCCTTCCTAAACTGTGGAGTCCAGTATCAAACACAGTATCAGAGATGCAGTCTGTTCATTGTAAAACACAATACCTCTTGATTCCTCCCTTAATCTAGCCTCACATGACACCAGTTTTCTTGGATGCCCCCCTGAGCCCCTAATTTATATCCAGTTTGTCATCTACAAAATCTCCCCAGGCCTTTTGCAGATGAATTGCTCTCTAGCCACGTTTACCTTATGCTTCACTTGTGAAGTTGATTTATTTTTAATCCAACTCTAGGACCTGACACTTATCTCTACTTAGTTTCACCTCATTTGTTTAGTTCAATGTTTCAGCATGTCAAGGTCTCTCTGAATCATTCCTCAATGTATTAATTATCTTCACAAGTTTTGTATCATGTGCAAATCTGATAAATTCTATTCAAATCACTGATAAAACCATTAAACAAAACTGCCTGAAACACAGATACCTAGGGCAATCTGATGGCTTCGGATTCCAAGGGAATCAGCCATTTAGTCAGATAGTTCTGAATTCCTGTAATTGTGAAGGAATTGTAAAAGGAACCAACTAAACTGTGATCTAACCCTCTTCTCTCCATTTTGTCTCTAAAATTTCATCAGGAACTTCATTAAATGATTTCCTAAATTCTAGGGAAAACAACATATCATTCCCCTGATCTACAATTTGGTAAGCTAGTCAAAAAAGGAAATAAGGCTAATTTGGCATGACTTCTTCTCAATCTAAATCCATACTGTTGCTCTGAGATCACTTCTTTTTGGAGATGTTCATGAACCGCTTTTATCATACTATCTAGAATTTTGCCAAGAATTTAAGTCCATATAAGATACTGTCCCTACTCCCATGAAGTCTATAAACTATGAAATGGATAGAGGTATACAGAAAAAAAAATAATACAAGTAATTCATGATAAGCACAAGGGAAGCGTTCTGCTTCCCAGGAGAGGTAGAGGGAATGAATGAAGCTCCCTACTCAAAATCTAGAGCTTTTCTTACTATACTATGTTGAAAAGTTTTAGATGATCACCGTGGAGAATGATACAGGAAGTCAATGAGAGTATAACAATGAGGAGGATTATACATCTGCTCTGGGCATTATTTTCATTGTTGCAACCTAATTTGAACTGTCAGCTAATAGTGAGCATGGAGGTCTAAGGAAAGGAGAAGCAGGAAAAAAAAAGAGTTACTGTGACTTTTAAAAGCTTGAAGTAACTTGATTCCCTCTTTTTGCACAAAAATAATTTTATTGTTCATCTGATTTTGCTGCCTTCCCACTATGTCTACCATTCCTAGTACAGCACTAAAAGGGGTATCAGAACACAGATAGCATAACACCTAATATACCACTCATTCACCACAGTCTTTAACCTAAGATTAAGTCCTCATATATCTGCCAGTTAATCCTCTCAGCATTCGGAATTCTCAATACATGGTGATGGAATTAAAGGCTTCAGTAAGACTGACCACCATCTTGAATTACCTATGTTATTCCCCGTCACAAAAATATAAAGCTATCCATCTACATTACTCTTCCTATATTAGTTTTTCTTTTCTTAGCTTTTCTTTTACAAAAAGGGTATACTGACTTAATCAAGACAATATTCTGAACCCTTGCCTATTTTCAGAACCCAATGGACAATCATAAATGTTCTGAAGTTTCCTCCCACGGCCAGTTTCCAGCTGGGCCCAGAAGTGAACGTGCCAAAGGCTGTTCTCATGGTGTCCCTGACCTCCTCCTCCAGGACAAAGAGAAAATATTCAAAACTTGCTGTTCTCATGAGTTTTTCAACTCATTTGTACAGAGAGTATAGAGAGGAAGAAAAGCGTTAGATAATCCACGGCTGTGGCCCTAAAGCTCCAGTCCTGTCCAGACAGCTGGAAGAACTGCCTCACGGTCCCAACACACAGAGACAGTGCCAGGGAGAGATGGAAATGATTCCTGAGGCCCCAGGGAAGCACATATATTTATATCCCTTTCCTTTTCCTGTAGCTCAGCCTAAGGAGAGCTGCAATAATGCCTTCTATGATTTAGGAATGTGCTCATTCCACTTGCGTTGACCAGTTTGATGCATTTCTCCCAACGTGTATTTGGAGTAATGCTTATCCTTTCAACATAAAAATTACATGAAGTTAGAGGGCAGATTGATAAGGGCAACTGCTATATATACAATTTTATATAAATGGTCTTCACCTCCTAAATGAATATTCTACTTCCTGATCCCAACCCAGGATGGAGCTGTCAGTTACTTTTACTGCTCATAGTAAGTCAATTACTGAGGAAAAGCTCTGCACATTTCCTAGGAGCACAAAGAGCCCTAAAACCTTTTGCAAAGAAACAGGAGGGAAATCACTAACGATGTTCTGTTGGACCTTCCACAGGAATCTTATATACAACCAGCTCATCTAAAAATTATTTGAAACACTGCAAAGTGATGTGGAGTATGTATGAATTAAGCCTCTCTACTCCAAGGAGAAGTTAAATCAAATGAACAGCTGAATAAGCTCAAAATAAAAAAAAATGTAACAGCTAAAACTGGGATCCTGTAGAGGATATGAATCATGATACTGCAGCATGTCAGGGAGACAGTGGTAGAAAAGAAAGAGTACATACATACTGTGTTCTGCAACATCATAATGAATGATGTTCATAATAAGGATCCTGAATCATGAGGAAAATACTACATTCTCTTCAGTACATACATGCAACCCGTGATCATACCATTCATTCTACTGCTCCAAAAACACCAATACGCTCCCATTTCCTACTGAACAAAGCCTATATTCCTTAGATTAAAACTCAATTTCTCCGCAACTTGGCTCCTACCCACCTTTCCAGCTGTCTCACATTATTCTCTTCTACAAAGTCTATGCTCAGATCAAGCTCAATTATTCACCCACTGCCTGAGTATCACCTTATTTCTATTTTATATATATTTATGTAAGTCTATATGGGTGTATGTTTATCTGTCCAGTCAGACTGCAAGTTCCTTAACGGCAGTAACTCTTCTCACTTTGATGCCTGTGGGCCCAGCACCCAGCACAGCGCTTGACATATAATATGCACTTAAATGCTGACTGACTGAATGATTGACTGTATTTTCTCATAATATTCTTTATTCCCAGACTATCCTCCCTCCATCATACCCTGTCTTTTCCCTGCCAAATTGTACCCATTCTTTAGGTCTCAGCCAAATGATACCTTCTCCATAAAACCTTTCCCAACTCCTAGAACCAAAAACGATCTCTTCAGCATCTCCTTTTATAGCATTTTTCACTCTTAAGCACCCATTACAGTCTACTGTTTTATGTCTGTTTGTAGACATGTGTTCCTCCCTCCCCCACCCAAGATAGTAAATTTCTTGACACCAGGAACCCTTTTAATTGTATTGTTATTTGTAGGTACCTAGCCCAAATACAGTGCCTTGAACAAAGCAGGATTTCAATTTAATGCTTGTTTGCTTGCTTGTTAAAGTGACGGTGGAGAGGTAGGATTTAAAATGACATATGCAAAATACTGAGCCAGTGTTTCTTCTCTGGAGAACTGATCATTCATACCCTTAGATTATTTATCAATTGGAGAGTGGCTCTTATTCTTATAAATATGAATCAGACTTATTTAATTTGGAAATGAGATCTTTATCATATTGCAAATCCTTCACCAGTAATTTGTTTTCTCTTTTAATTTTAGCTTCACTGGATTTGTTTAGGCAAAATCTTTTTAATTTTGTGTAATGAAAATTCCATTCTATCATCTGTTGTACTTTCTATCTCTTATTTGGTAAGTAACCTTTCTTCTATCTCTGGAGGAGAAAGTGAGGCAGGTGACCTTGCACAGTCCTCCCTCTCTCAAAACAAAGTCAACTGCAAGTCATATCATCTCCCTGAAGTCATGGTCCTCTTGGAGAATGAAGAACAAGCACAAGATCTGATGGGTAATTTTTTCTATGACCATCCTTGTTTCCATAAAACCAGTGATGAAGCATGATATGTACTTCCTGATGGTGGGATAATGAATTCAAAGTATAAAACAAGCTTTAAAAAAACCCACACAATTAATGAGGGATTTTGTTTTGCTTGACTATGTATATTTTACAAGACTTTTTTATTATCAATGGGATGAAGGGAGGAGGGAAAGAAATTAGATTTCTATTAACTAATAAAAAATAATTTAAGAAATCCTGGGAATTAGGTTCGTGGGTTACCTGTCCTGAGAACAACTTTCTCTGGGAGAGATAATTCTGCCATTACTTAGCAAAATGTACTGTCTTGGCCAAGTCGTGTCCTTATAAATTCACTGTCCCCTACCAATTAACATTTCATGAAAGTGAACATTCCTCCGTTTTCTTTTTTTGCCAGGAAGGGTGTGAGCTTAGAATTTAGGTTGGGCTTGTTCTGAAGGGTTTTTATAGTTTTAAAAGATCTTGGAAAGTTTTCAACTCCATGAATTCATATTTAATTCACATTTTAAAAAAATACAGCTCACTCTGCTAATTTCACAGCCAAAATGCAGTACATGAAGAAGGTCAGAAATAAGTAATAGCTGTGAACTCCCAGTAGGCTTGTGCTTGAGTGGTTTAAATCAGACTGACCCTGAAACTGAGGACTACATTCAATCAGTTGAATCCTAGTACTATTAACAATAACTCACTTGGTCTTTCTGAACCGTTTCAAGTCCTCTTTCTGAGGACAAAATTTTTGATTATACAGTAGATTTAAGACAATATTAATTAATCAATTAAGCCACAAGGGCTTAGAGCATTCCTGTTAGGTTGCACTGTAAGGGGCTTTGCATCCAGGACTAGGGAATGGTAGTCCTGCTATTTTGTCAGTCAGCTAATAAATATTTCTTAAGTACCTATTATGTGCCATAAACTGTGCTAAGTGCTAAAGACGCCAGAAAAAAAAAAGCAAGAGATAGTTTCTCTCTTCAAGAAGGTTACAATGCAAACAAGCTATATTCAGGATATAAAAAAAGGAAATAATTTAAGAGAGAAGGCACTAGAATTAAGAAGGCTTGGATGGTAAAGGCTTCCCATAGAAGATGGGATTTTATTTGGGATTTAAACGAAGTTCTGGGAGCCAATAGGTGGAGATGAGGAGGAAGACTATTCCAGGTATGGGGGACAGTCAGAGGAAATGCCCAGAGACTCTGCCCTGGACAGAGGCATGTGGAGTTTTATGTTGAATTCTGGAACACATATTTTAAAAAGGCAATTGATTAACTTAAAGTTGATCAAAAAAGATCAATTTATTGTGCCAGAGGATGGCAACCAAGACAACAAGGGTCTCACATTAATGACATATAATTGGTTAAAAGTACCAGGAATCTTGAGCCTGAAGAAAAGAAGACTTAGGGGAAGGAAGAAAGACATATGGCCTCAAGTACTGGAAGTGTTCTCTTGTGGAATATGGATTAGACTTGTTCTGCCTGGCCCCAGAAGGTAGAAGTAGGAGCAATGGGTAGAAACTCTGGTGAAGCCAACTGCAGCTCTAAGTATTGAAGACTTTCTACTATGTTGAATTTAAAGTGTTACTGAACCCCTGGCTAGAGAGTCATATAGGCAATTGGATATATGGATCTGGATCTCAAAAGAGAGGTCAGAACTAGACCAGAGACAGAAATATGGAAGTCATTTGTGTTAAAGTAAGCTAGGCAGTACAGTGGATAGGGTACTGAGTCCTGAATCAGAAATACCTGAGTTCAAAACCCACCTTTGACACTATGTCAATTTCTGCATCTCTGCCTTAGTTTCCTCAACTGAAAAATGAGAATTATAGCACTTATTATAGTACTGTTATGATAATCAATTGAGATAATATTTGTAAAGTATTTCATACGGTGCCTGGCACATAATAGATACGATATGATTGCTAGCTTATTATCAACATTGTTTTCGTTCTTATCATTAAATATGCACGAGGGAATGAGATAGTTAAGGCAGAAAATAGAGAGATAAAAATTACTTGTTAGGCACTTAAACAAATGTTTGTTAACTGAATTAACTTGATCTTCTTCCTGGAAATTGTTATTATCATCACGTAGCACAAATGGAACATCATGTCACAAAATGAATTCATTTAAATTCAACAAGCATTTACTAAGCACCTACCATATACATGGTCCCGTGCTAGGAACTGTGGAAACAAAGGCCAACATTACACAGCCCTGAGCTCCAGGAGCTTAATTTCTAGTGGGAAATAAAGAGCACATGCATAAATAAACATAAGGCCAATTGAGGATGAGGATGACAGTAAAAACTGAGGAAGAACAGGAGGTGGCATCTGAGTTAAATTCTGAAGGAAGACAAGGATTTCCTCTAATTTCCCCTCAATATTTTGATTTTTAGCAAAATTCCACATACAAGTAAAAATTAAAATTACATCTGTAGTAATTTAACAAGCTGAAAATCCTGTATGATGAACTTTTTCATGAAATCTTTGTTCTTCATAATAACCTGCTACCTGAATCAAAACATTAGTCAATATGACAAGGAAGATGCTACCAGATATTCACTGAGGTCAATTTATTTGTTTTGTTGTACCCCAATCTAATGGACAGATAGCCTGACCTCACCCCCAGCCTCTACTCTTGTCTAAATTTAGTGCTGAAAGTTCCAGCTTGCCTGTCAGGAGGCTCTGATTTCACTTGTAACTATGGTCCTGTTTCTGCAGTTCCCTTCATTACTGTGGACTGTGTGACTTTTATCTATGATTGTTTTTTTGCCAACTCCTGCACTGACTTCCCCTCAAAGTCATGTTGTTAAGCCCAAAAGAGCCCCATAGCAACTTTTTCTGAAAGGAAAATGTGGAGAGCAAGAGATAGACAGAGAGAGAAACAGAGATAATGAGGAGGGGCAGTAGGGAAGGAGAGAGGAATATCTATAGTTGGGTATATTTTCCAGCAGGCACTTCATAACTGGGGTTTCTCTAATCAGCAGGAAGCCTCATAGTCTCTTTCTTCCTTCTGTCCATCCTTCCTTTCTTCTTTCCTTCCTTTTTCTTTCTTTCCTTCCTTCCTTCCATCTGGCTAGTTCTCCTTCCTGTTTATTTACCCTGTATTTCCATGCAAAGGGGGGCCCCCTCTATTTATACCTTTGGTCCCCTTATCAATAAAAGCTCTCAGAGAATTCCCCTGTTCCAGATATAGAATTTCTCCAAAAAGAACTTGCTTCTTTTAAAGGGAACATTTCACTTTTCCAGTTGCCAGTCTCGGTTAAATAAGAAATTATTTTTAAAAATATTTATAGCAGCTCTTTTTGTAATGGGCAAGAGTTGGACATTGAAGGGATGCCCATCCATTGGGGAATGGCTGAACAAGTAGTGGCATATGAATGTAATGGAATACTATTGTATTATAAGAAATGATGAGCAGGCAGATTTCAGAAAAGCCTGGAAAGACTTATATGAACTGATGCTCAGTGAAGTGAGCAGAACCAGGAGAACATTGTACATAGTAAAAGCAGCATTGTGCAATGACCAATTGTGATAGACTTAGCTCTTCTCAGCAATACAGTGATCTAAGATAACACCAGAAAACTCATGACAGAAAATGCTATCCACATTCAGAGAAAGAACTATGGGGTCTGAATACAGATTGAAGCGGACTATTTTCTCTTTTATTGTGGCTGTTGTTTTTTTTCTTTCTCATACTTTTCCCCTTTTGTTCTGATTCTTCTTTCACAACAGGACTACTGGGGAAATATTTTTAATATGATTATACATGTAAAGCTTATATCAGATCACGTGTCATATTGAGGAAGGTAGAGGGAAAGAAGAGGGGAGGGGAGGGAGAAAAAAAGTTTGGAACTCGAAATCTTATAAAAGTGAATGTGGAAAACTATCTTTCCATGTAATTGGGAGGAAAATACTATGGTGGGGGAGAAATGAACATTCAAAGCAAAAAACAAGGTAGATTTTCCACAGCTATGGGGATACAATGTATATGAAGACCAAATTTAGTTTGCTTTTAAAGGCTGAGTGAAGTTTGTTTGTTTGTTTGTTTTTAAACAGCTAAAATAGAAGCACCCAGAGCAAGAATCAATCAAACAGGATCTCTCCTCTTGAGTTCTCTACTGTTCTCTGGTAAGTGGAAAGGCAGCCACATGAACAAGGCAACATGTTTATTTAGATAAGTTAACCAGGAAAACACTTGCCAACTTTGTTGTACCCCATGGCAAGTAAATGTCAGAGCTCAAAAGAGTGATGTTTTTGCAACAATGATTGCAACTAATCACAAAGTTTACTCTCTCAGCCTAACAGCTGCTGACTATGTAGTCACATTTTACAAGAAAGGAAATTTATGGTAACCGTTGACTCTATAGACCAAGACTCTGAGCTGCTCCAGATAGGTATTTGTGTCAGCTTCTGAGGAGGCTTCTACTCTTTTTAAATATTGTTTTTAAAAGAGTGGCCTGGCCAAAAAAAGCACTCAATGATGGCCGCAACTTACCATTGCCCATTAAATTCCACCAAGACATTAATATCATTGAGTTACATCGAAATTGTTCTTTATCTATGTTAGCTTAAAGAAGGTTCTAGGTCCAGGGTCAAATTCAAGAAGGTGAATGGTCTCCCAACCACAAGTCATTAAGCTGGAGGCCTTGCTCACTCCCACCTTATTTGATCTTGTGCTTTTCAAGAACAGGTATCCATTTGGAAGAACCATTCTAATCAAGAATGAGTTGCCTAGGGTAGAATCCAAGAAACTCTTGCATTGTTGTTTCACTTTTTGTGTCTTTCAAGGAAATGCCATAAGCTCCTTGAGGACAGGAGTTTCTTTGTATCACCTACAATGATTAGCAAGATGTTATGAAAGAACATGATGGCTGTTGAATATAAAATCATTGTATGTTGAATGTGGTCAAAAAGACCCTCCAAGAGATAGATTCATTACTGTTTGGGTGTTTTTGGTCTCTTATAAGCATCTGGCAATCTATGGAAGATGTTGTTGTTGTTGTCATTAATTGAAAGAAATACTTCATTTCAATTAGAGGTTAGCAAAAATAAAGATTTGTTTTTCTCATTCAGGGTCATGGAACCTTTGAAATCTATCCATGGACTCTATTTGTGAACCTCAAGTAAAGAGCTTCTTCTGTTCTAAGGTTTTTTTACATTTCAAAGTACCAATGGAATATTCAAGTTACTCTTCTTTTACTTCTCACTTCTAACATGTGACCAGCCCTGCCTCTTTTCGTTTTTTAAATGTCTAATCAGATATTTATTTATAAAGTCTGTTAGATCACTTCTTAAGCCTAGTTCATTATCTGAAATAGGCTACACATTTTCCACATCCACTATATGTCTTTCTATAGGTCTCTTGAAAACTAGATTTCTTAGAGATTGTCCAAGATTAATAGCCATAGATGCAATAACACAAGAAAATTGTGTTGTGGGGAAAAATAAAGTCTTTGTACCAGGTAGCAGCTTAGGATTGTTTAAATGTACTGCAATGGAGACACAATGGGGCAGAGCCAAGATGGTGGCATAGAAGCAAGAAAACGTGAGCTCCCCCACAACCACCTCAAATACCTATAAAATATGACTTTAAACAAATTTTAGAGGTACAGAAGCCACAAAATGTCAGAGAGAAACAAATCTCCCAGTGAAGGCAGTCCAGCAGACCTACAGGAAGGGTCCGTTACAGTGTGCTGGGAGCTGAGCCCAGCTCCTCCCTGACAGCAGAGGCTGGAACAGACTTCTGGAAAGTGGATCACCAGAAGCAGTGGAAGTTTCCAGAATTATAAACCCATAAATATCAAATACAAAGTAAAAGGTCAGTGTGGAACTCTGTTGGAACTGGCGGGGAGAGGGTGAGGAACATGGTCCATCCCCTGCTCCCAGGGAGAGAAGTGGTAGAGGCACAGCAGCTGTGCAACCGCCCATGGGTGGCTGCTTCAGAGCTTCTGGCCTGCAGATTGTAGAGGGACCAAGTGACCATTCATAGGGTAATTGCTCTTGCTTTAACCTGCTTGGATCTGGATCACTGTCTTGGGTGGAGGTCCTGGGCTGTGTGGCCAGTGGGCAAAAGCTTATGGGGGCTATAGAGAAGGCACCCAATTAATAGCTCCGGCAGCTGCAAAAATCCCAGCAATTTGAGACAAAACTCTCCTCTATGGAAGCAGAGTTCTACTGTGGCAAAAAGATCAAAAGTCAAGTAATTGAGTGGCTACATGAGCAAGCAGACGAAGCAAAACAAGCACAGCAATCAAACCTTAGGTTCCTTTTTTGGGGACCAAAAGGATCAAAACATGGAACAGGAGGAAGACAACAAAGTCAGAACTAGGATAGGATTAAAACCAAGAATCACATACTCAGCAAAACTGAGTATGATATTTCAGGGGAAAACATGGTCATTCAATGAAATAGAGGACTTTCAAGCATTCTTGATGAAAAAACCAGAGTTGAATAGAAAATTTGATATTCAAATACAAGTATCAAGAGAAGCATGAAAAGGTAAAGAGGGAAAAGAAATCATCAGGAACTTATAAAATTTGAACTATTTATATTTCTATATGAAAAAACAATAATTGTAACTTATGAAACTTTCTTCAGTATGAGGATAGTTGAAGGGAATATAAATGTGTTTGTGTGTGTGTGTATATATGTATTCTATATAGGAGGGTGTGTGTGTGTATGAATACATATGTGTGTATGTATATATGTATACAGGTATACATAGACAGGGCACAGGATCAACTGAATAGGATGGGATTATATTTTAAAAAAATAAAATGAAGAGGTGAGAGAGGAATATAATGAGAGGAGACAGGGCAAATTTCCTCATATAAAAAAGGGAAGAGAAAACTGTTACAATGAAGGGGAAGAACAGGAAGGCAAAAGGGAATGGATCAACTTTACTCTCATTGAATTTGGCTTAAGGAGAGAATAACACACACACTAAATTGGATAACTTGCCCTGCAGGAAGGTGGGAGGAGGGGGATAAGAGGTGGGGATGATGGAGGGGAGGACAGACTGGGAGGATGATAGTTAGAAGCACACACTTTTGAAAAGGGACAGGGTCAAAGTAGAAAATAGAACTAGCTGGGGGCAGGATACAATGGAGGGAAATATAGTCAGTCTTTCACAATATATCCACTATGGAATTATTTTGCACAACTACACATGTACAACCTATATTGAATTGCTTATCTTCCCAGTAAGGGTTCACAATGAGGAAAGAAGGAAAAGAATCTGGAATTCAAAGTTTTAAAATCAAATGTTTAAAAAAATTATTATTATTTTACATGAAGCTGGGAAATAGGGATATACAGGCACTTGGATATGGAGATCCATCTTGCCCTAACCAGAAAGTCAGAGGGTGAATGGGGGAGGATATAGAAGAGAGTAGACTGGGGGAGGGGGTACTTAGTGGCATCACTGTTTTGGGGTGTGGGGTAGGGGAAAGGCATGGAGAAAATTTGTAATTCAAAATCTTGTGGAAATGAATGTTGTAAACTAAAAATAAACATAAATTTAAAAAAGGAAAGTTTTTTAAAAGTACTACAATCTCCAGTAAGGGGGAATTCACTGAAGATGCCGTCTAAAGCTGTCTTGTCTACTTTGAGATACCTCTAATTCCCAAGAAATTTTTCTCCCCTTCCATTAAGCCCCAAGGGTGTTTCCTTTTCTACTTCTGCCTTCCAGGGCCAAAAAGGACAAATGCAAACCCTCTTCCACATGATGGATAGCTCTTCACATATCTGAAGATAAGTATCATACTGTTTTAAAATCTTTCTTTACCAAGTTCAATCCCATTATATGGTATGATCTCAAAGTCCCTCATCAATTTGACTGCCTTCTACCTTCTATAAAATCTCAAATATCAAAGAGATATTTTTAAAGCACAGGTCTGACCATATCACTTTCCTATTCAATAAAGTCTAATGAATCCGTCTGGCATTCAAATCCCTTCATAAGTTGTCCTCTACCCTATTTCCACCCCCAAATGCATACCTTTCCAGTCTTCTTATAGCTTACCGCCATTCCAATTACTCTACAATCCAGTGACACTGGCCTCCTTGCAGAACACAACACTTCATCTCCCAACTGAGCATTTTCACAGTTGTCTCCAATGCCTGGAACTCTCTCCTCCATTTCTACCTCCTTGCTTCCTTCAAGTCTCAACAAAATTCCACCTTCTGTAAGAAGTCTATCCTAACTATGTTTTACATAATTGCACATATGTGTGTGTGTGTGTGTGTGTGTGTGTGTGTGTAACATATCAAACTACTTACTGTCTTGGGGTGAGGGGGAAGGAAGAGAGGGAGAAAATTTGGAAGTCAAATTTTTATTTTAAAAATGAATGTTAAAAATTGTCTTTACATGTAATTTGGAGAAAACGAAATATGATTAATTTTGAAAGTCTCCTCCAGTCCTCCATTTATCCAGTGTACATTTTGTTTGTACTATGCACATGTGTGCGTGCACACACACATACAGACACACAGTTGTTTGCATGTGGTCTCCCTCACTGGACTCTGGAATCTTTGAAAACCGAGACTGTTTCTGTCTTCCTTCATATCCTCAGCATTCAGCACACTGTAGGCACTTAATAAATGCCAGCTGACTGTCTCTCCAGTTTATTAATGTCTTCCCTAAACCGTGGTACCCAGAATTAAAAACAATACTCCAAATGTAGTCTGACCAGAGCACAGTACAGTGAGAGTTCAGGAAATATTCAAAGCGATCAAGAACGAAGGACAAACACCAACAGCAAGACCATCACATACCTCATTCTAGCAACTGTACCTCCTTTAACATAAGGTAGGTTCAGCCTTACTTTTGAGGCTGCCATATCACACTGTTGACCCTTCAGGTTGCAATCCACTAAAACCTCCAAATTCTTTTTTTTAAGAACAACTATACCATTGCTTCTTTCAAAGTTTTTACTTCTAAGGCTGACTTTTCAAACTAAATTCAATGATTGTTTTTATTACTACTGAATTTCTTTTTATTTGATTCACTGTGTGTTCTTATCTTGTTGAGATTTTTTGAACTCTGACCTTTGTCATCTATCATACTAATTATCTCTCCCAGCTTTGCATCTTCTGCAAACTTGAGAAGTATTTTATCTATCGTTAACTAAGTCACTCATCGAAATAGTAGAGTTGAGAGCCAAGCCAGATCTTTTCAGCACTGCAGTGGGCTCCTCCTTTCAAGTTGACAGTTAGCCTTTAATGACAACACACTGAATCCAGTCATTCAATCTGTTCCAAATCAATCGAATTTGACTATCCTAATTTTCCCTGAAGAATAAGTGAGATTTTTTTCAATATTTGGGTTAAAAACTAGGTAAACTACATCTACAAAATTCCTCTACAGAACCTAATCATTCTAGTAACCATATTTTAAAAAATAATGTTAGTTTGGCATGACTTATTTTTGAAGAAGCTATGATAATAAATATTAGCAATAATCCATGATAATAATAATAACTAACAATAATACAGTTATTTACTACATACCAGGCCCTGTGCTAAGCCCTTTCCAATAATGATATCTGATCCTTACAAGGTAGGTCATGCTATTATTATCCCCATTTTATAGATGAGGAAACTAAAGTAAACAAAGATTAAGTGACTTACCCTGGGTCACACAGCTAGTATGTGTCTGTGGCTTGATTTTAACTTAAGTACTTCCAGTAGAGAAGGAAATGGCAAACCACTCAAGCATCTTTGCCAAGAAAACCCCATGGACAGCACTGACGTGCTACGTACAGTCCACAGAGTTATAAAAATTTGGGCACAACTGGATGACAGAATAACAACAAATTCCTGCCTCAAAGCCCAGCACTATCCACGGAGCCACATAGTTTCTTGATCCCTTGTGATCACTATTTCTTTTTCTCCATGTACAATAACATTCCCTTAATGATACATTCTAGAATTGTGACTGTATTGACATCTACCTCATTGGTTTATATTCAACAGACTTCATTTATCTCTGATTTTTCTGAGATCACTAACAGTGGCTTAGCTTCTCATCTGATAGTTCTGTTAGTGTATCGAGACGTGGCCCTTCCAGACACCTAGGGTGCCTGGGTACTTCTCTTATTTTCTCCTAACTCTTCTTGGGAATAAGTTACCCATTTTTTGTTTTACCCTTTCTTTTCAAAGATCAATTTCCTTGGCAGAGAAAATAGAAGCCACAGATGAACTGGACAGCTCTGTCCCCTCTCTGTTATCAATTAACAATGACCCATTCACCTAAGCAATGCTTCTACTCTTCTTGTTTCTGCTTTTCCCCTAGACAGAACTAATACACACACACATACATAAGTGCACACACACACACACACATACACACATACGTCCTTACCTCTCTTGGCAACCTCAGTTATTCTCAGTTTATACTAGCAAAACAAGACTACCACACTTCTTCATTTTTATCCTGTTATTTGCCCTTTCTTCCATCTCCAGTATTCTAAAATATAAGTCAGTTGGTGAATTCCACTTTTGAAGTGCTCTAATTATTAGAACACTTCTGCCTATAGCAAGTCTAAATACGCCTCTTAGAAACTTCCATCATCAGCCCTAGTTCAGTCTTCTGCAGCCAAGCAGAACATCCTTCTGCCAGCCCTTCAGGTATGAAGAGATAGCTATCATGCCTCACTCTCCCCAGTCTTCTTTTCTTCAGATTAAATATCCCCAGTTACTTCAACCAATCCTTGAATGACATATACATATTCTTGAGTCTGGAAGCTTTCCTTTAAGTGTTTTCTAACAGACCACACTTAGGAATTTCATGGTAGGAATGCCATTTCCCTTAAGATGGGTAGTTCTCTTCCAAATTAGCTTGAAATACTATCTTTTTTCTCAAAATGATGTTAGTTGTATTACTAGTACTTAGTGGCAAGCAACTGGAATTACCACTGCTCTTCAAGTACATCATCTATGGAAGATTCATGAGAATTTCACAGGATGTAAAATACTTTTGGAGTAATTTGGAATCATTCATTTATCTACTTCAGCACTGCAAAATATTGCCAGAGTGGCAAATTTAGTTCCTCTCTTCCTCTACCCCCACCCCATATCTAATATGAAGAGATTCAATTTTTTAGTGATGTCCCTATGTAGTGAGTGACAAGTATGTGTGTTCAAAGCAGTAAAAATAAGCGCTTTCCCCATTGTTAATATATGCCCCTCTAAATATTTCTCCTTTCTGGGCTTCATTCTTCTTACTGGTAAAATAAGAGTTCCTTCCAGCTCTGAAACTCTACAATCCTAACTTAAAAACACAACTTGGCCACCCCTTCAGAAGTCAGTGAATCTGAACCCTAGCCTTGCTCCCCATCCCCTAACTGCCTCCTAAATACTCAGAAACCCTTAGCATCCACTGCAAGCTCCTTCATGATATACAGCTGGGGCCCATACATTAATCCCACCTCCTTACCAAAGCTTTAGTGTGACAAAACTCACCAGTCACTGTGGCTACAGCAAGGAAGCTGCTGGAACACTAGCAGGAGTGAGATTTTTCAGTAAATAGGTCACTGCCCTTTTCTACATGCTCCCCTCCAAAAAAAATCCAAAGCAAAACAGATCAGTGGCTCAGCTTCAAGAACAAGACCCTTATGCATAATACAAAAGGGGATACTTCTGCTCAGAAAACTTGCCAAAGTCAACCATCTAAAAGATTATCAGAAACAATGGAAAGAATAAAATATTTCAATTATGACAGGGCCAGCAGTGAGATTCTACTCTCCCCTGCCCCTTCATGCAACAGAGAGCCTTAAACATGCATATACAGATATTGTTTTTAGTTAGCAAAACTTGGGGACGGCTGATGGGATAACGTCCAAACCTTATTTTTTAGCACAGTCATCTGAACTAATGAGATTTTTCTCTGACAGGGTGTGTATAGGGAATAAAGTGGAATAAAGATGGATTTTCACTTATAAAGTATACAGTCTAGGAGGAGAGGCAGAGAAAAGAATTTTAGCTCACCTGACAAATGCCGCTAATGCACATATCCAATGAGTCTATGTTGCAGCGAGTCCCATCAAGAACTTTGGGTGCCAACTCCACAACCAAGTTTTGCCCTCGAGCTTGGCACTTAAGGGCACAGGGTGCCACGGAATCATCATAGATAGGAAGCCATTCATAGTAGTGGCCTTGGTACTGGACATCGTTATAGGCTGAACACTGTTGAGCTCTGAAATCACCAGCATCAGAAGGGCAGTCCTGTAATCAGTGAAAGAGTCATGTCATTCCCTTGAGAAACAGGTACATTTAAGGATGAAAGTAACAGCATCCTGGAGTCATGCAATATCAAGTCTGAATCTTTACTGAGACACTTAGTATTGCTATGATTTTGACCAAGTCCCTTAATCCTACTGGGCTTCAGACTCATTTTTGTATAAAATGAGGGAGTTGGGCCGATTGACCTCTTAGATCCTTTCTAGTTCGAGATTTCTGAACCTATAATCAATCAATCATTTATTAAGTGTCTACCAGATACTGTGCTAAGTGCCGGGGATACAGAGAGAGGGAAAAGACAGTCCTTGCCCTCAAGGAGCTGACAATCTAACAGGACTTTGGAAAGGCCTGCTATGGCATATGAGCCTCTTTCCAAAGAGATCACCCTCTAAGTCTTCTTAGAGAAATGAGATATATTACCAGAATCTATTTGACCTTTGATTATCAGTAGCAGTATGATATACTCTAATACTTCACTTATTCATCATCCATGTTGAAAGAAGGGTTCCATAAATGAATTTTCAAGACATCTGAAGCTCACCCCCTGTAAACTCTAAAACCTGATTCTTTTTTTTTAAACTACTCTGGATGGAAAGCTCTTTTCAAAGGTATTTTACACCTGCCTGATTTCTTAGGAAGAAAATAATAATAACAACAATGAAAGTAATCACATCAACAATGATGAGTATTTCTATAGCATTTTAAGGTTTCAAAGTGCTTTCCAAATGTTATCTCATTTGAGCCTCACGACAAACCCGTGAAGGAACTACTACTATCATTAGCCTCAATTTGCAGTTGAGGAAAGGGAGCCTGAGAGAGGCTAAATGACTTTCCCAGGGTCACACGGATAGTGTCTGAAGCAAGATTTGAACTCTGGTCTTTCCAACTCTTCGTCCAGCACTCTATCCAACAGTGTTTCTCTTTTGCTACTTAGCTACATAATACATTGAACAAGCTTAAATATTTTCCTGATGATTATACTAAACCAGGGGTAGGGAACCTGTGGCATTAACATCACATGTGGCTTTCTAAATCCTGAAGTGCTATCTTTTGACTGAATCCATATTTTGCAAAATTTCATTCAAAATGCCTCATTTAAGGATTTAGAAGGCCCCAAGTAGCCTTAAGGCCACAGGTTCCCCGCCCCTATGCTAAACTGCATGACTGTTTTCCTCTTTAGAGCTACTAAAGACATGGGACTATTTGTCTCTACAAAAAAAAAAAACGGGCATAATAATGTTGTGGTTTAAAAACACCTTTTTGTTCTGTTTTATTTTTGTTTTCTTTATGTCTCTTCTTTGTCAGCTGTGCCTTCTTATTTTCGTGAGCGTGCCTGCCTCTAACTGGTACTCCCTTTCTAATCTGTTGCTTCTGCACTATGCTGGACTAAGAAACTCAAGAGTAAACTTGTCATAACTGTGTGTAAAGTAAAAATAAAAAGGTTCTGAGTGAGGGCTTGAGAGGCTCCCTTGTGAATAAAATGTGTGAGCCTTTTGACAACTCAAAAGCGTGTTTTACTTACTGGTTTCTACAATATTCTGGATAAATGGGATTAAGAGAAGTGACATAACTGAGTCATTCCTCTATTTGATGTAAATTAACTCTTCCTGAAGCCCAAAGAGATTTTCAAATGTTGGGAACAGATACTTTGGGAAGTAAACTAAGGGCAAAAAGTAATAACCGTTTTCTTAATCTCAGTTACACTCTTCTGTTTCTATTTCTGGGTTTGTTCTAGAACACAGATAAGCCTAGCATGTTTTCCCCAAAAAACTAAAGCCCTTTTCTCTTTCATGTAGAAGGACAACATTTCCCTAGAGAAAGTGGCTGAAACAAGAAGCTTCTTAAAACCTTAGATAGTTTTCCAGGTGAAAATTTCTATCAAATATTAAGCTTAACTCAAAACACTAAATTAAGCACAGGGATTGTGATGCATCCCTCTAAAAACATTCCTGCATTTCTTAGTTTTTTTTTCCTACAGGAAAGTTACTTTTATAAATCCCCACAAAAGATATACTGCATCAATCTTTCTCATACTAAATACTCTACTTACAAAGGAGAGCATGCCCAATGTCAAATCACTTCAGTGCGAGATGGAATGCATGGTCTTCCCAGAATTCTGTCCACACGTGGGCTCTCACATCTGGATTATAACAAATGCTGGCTGTATTTTCATTGGACAGAACAGCCAAAGACCCTGACATGTCATCTAAACTCTTGGGATACTAAATGTCAAACTATCAGGCTGCACCTGAATGATACATCAGTCCCTTCAGGTTGCAGGATTTCACTCCTGGCTGGAAAATTTGAGTGCCCTCATAGATAAATGGATAACAGAAGAAAAAAAGCACTGAACTGGGTAGGAACCAGGAGACTTCAGTTCTAAGGCCAGCCTAAGCCGCTAACTTGCTGGGTGATTTTGGACATGTCATGTCTCTTTTCTGGGGTCTTAATTATAATTCAATTCAAACCAAACCATTCCAATTCAATCTAATGAGCCCTCAAACTTCCCTTACCCTAAAAAGTTCACCTTTTCCAAGAGTAACTTTAGATGCACAAAGAGAATTATAAAATATATACACAGTAAATACTAAGTATTTGGGGTGCATGGGAAGGAAGAAAAATACCAATGGGGTTATCAAGAAAGACCTTTTGTAGGTAGTGGTATATGAGTTGAGTATTAAATGGAGTTAAGCATTCTAAGAGGTGGAAAGGACTAGGGAAGAAATTCCAAGCATATGGGTTACTTGATGAGCTTTAAAGTACCTTTAGGATCTAACGCACCAATGATTATCAACATCAAACACTTGTTCAACAACACCGTTTAGCATAGATGATCTAGGTATATATAAATTTCAGTTTAGATGGGCTGGAAAAATAAAGCAGGAGCAATGTAGAACGCAGATCTCAATGTAGGACAGTCTAACAGATGCTGCTAAAATAGCATTTCCTCATAGACTTGAATTAAAAGAGAAAATTGTGCTTATGAATATATCTCTTCAGTAAACTGTTTCATACTAGTTGTTATTTCAGCCAGGTCTGACTCTTCATGACCCTATTTGGGATTTTCTTAGCAAAGATACTAGAGTGGTTTGCCACTGCCTTCTCCAGATCATTTTATAGATGAGGAAACTGAGGCAAACAGAGTTAAGTGATTCGTCCAAGACCACACAGTTAGTATGTATCTGAAACCAGATTTAAATTGGGGAAGATAGGAGGGGCAAAGCCAAGATGGCAGAGTAAAAGCAAGGGCTTGCTTGAGTTCTCCCCAAAGTTCCTCCAAATACCTGACTCTAAACAAATTCTAGAGCTACAGAACTCACAAAATGAAGGAGCGCAACAAATCTCCAGCCAAAGACAACCTGGAAGATCAACAGAAAGGGTCCATCGCACTGGGCTGGGAGCAGAATGCAGTCCAGTGTGGGCCATGCCGGCATAGAGGGGGCCAGGGAAGGCCTCAGAGGACTGAATCACTGGCAGCTGTGGCAGTTTCCAGACTTTTTGGTCCATAAACACCAAAGACAGCATAGAAGATCAGTGGAAAAACTCTGTGGGTCCTGGATGACAGAGGAACACAGTCTGGCCCCAGTCCTGGGGTGGCAGAGATGCTGGCAGTGGCAGCAGCAGTGCTTCCAGAGTTCCCAGCCCACAGATTGTGTGGGGATTGAGCAGCTGATCAGAGGGTGATTGCAGGGATCTCTTTGCTGGCACTGAGCAGGACTGTCTTGATGTACCCTGCCTGAATATGGGTCACAGTCATGGGTGATGGTCCTGGGGTGAGGAGGAACCCTGGAGTGGTGAAGCTTATAGTGCAGTGGAGAGGGAATCTTCCTCACAGTTCCAAGGCAGAAAAGTGCTTGTGGTCACTCACAGACCAGAGTACAGGCCAGGAAAAGAGCAAACACCTCTCCTTTGATCATACCACAAGAACTGAAAATTTACAGGCCCCTAGAACTATCTCTGAAAATAGATGCATAAAACTTCTAAAGCTTGGGACAGGACACCCTCCCTCCTCCCCCCATTCCCCCCACTGAAAGCAGAGTCCTACCTTAAAAAAGAGTTTTCTAAGTATTTGGCTGAGAAAATGAGCAAACAGCATTAAAAACAACAACAAACCTCAGAACACAGAATTTTACTTTGGTGACAAAGAAGATCAAAACATAAAAGCAGAAGATAATAAAGTCAATGCTCCTACTTCAAAAGCCTCCAAGAAATACATGAATTGGCTGCAGGCCACAGAAGAGCTCAAAAAGGATTCTGAAAATCAAGTCAGAGAAGCAGAGGAAAAATTGGGCTCATCCGTAAAAGGAAGAGACATTGGACTGATCTTCTGTTAGGCCCCTTCTGATGCAATGATTCTAGATTCCATCCCATCATGCTATGGAACTTATACCTAGACAAAACATCTCTCACTTGGGTTTAGAAAGCTCATGGATGGGGACTGTCATTGCCTGCTGACTGCTCCACGGTATTTGCTCAGGTCCCACTCTATGCACAGGCAGTAAGCATTCTAGATGTCAAAAGGGTAGTGCATTTTATGGCACTTTTTCAAATTGGGTGGAAAAAAACAATTCCCAATGAGGTGAGCAACACATCTGGATTTCTTTTTTTGGAACCAGATGTTTTCTCCTTCTCTCAACCAACACAGTATTCTATAGCTCTGTACCTGTGGAATTTCCCCATTCTACAGTAGACTGAGAAGGAGCATGATGCAGTGAATAGAGAATTTAAAGTCAGAAAAGAAGGTTTGCAGTCATGGAATTGTCATTTCAGGTATAACTCTGGACAAGGCACTACGCCACTCTGAGAATCACAGGATTTCAGATTTAAAAGGACCTCTTGGGTCACCTAGTCCAATTCATATCTGAACAAATATTCCCTTTACAACATAGCTAACAAGTGGTCATTTAGTCTTTGATTCAAGGCTTTCGATGAAGGGAAACCCACTCCCAAGGTAGCCCATCATCCTTCTGTTTGGTGGGCAACTAGGTGGTGCAGAGAATAGAGCGCTGGACCTGAAGTCAGGAAGACCTGAGTTCAAATCTAACCTCAGACAATTACTAGCTATGTGACCCTGGCAAGTCACTTAACTATTTGCCTCAGTATCCTCATCTATAAAATGAGCTAGAAAAGGAAATGGCAAACCACTATAGTATCTCTACCAAGAAAACCCCAAATGGGGTCCTGAAGCACTGGATACAATGGAAGCAACTGAATTATTGGGAAGGTTTTTCTTTTATCAAGTCTAAATTTATTTCTTTGCAACTTCTGTCCTTTGTTCTTAATTTTATCTCCCAGAATCAAGCAGAACAATGCTAATTCTTCTTTCATGTGACAGTCTTACGGATACCTGAATGCAGTTATCATCC
Organism: Pseudocheirus occidentalis; assembly: GCA_028646575.1. Classification (NCBI taxonomy): domain Eukaryota; kingdom Metazoa; phylum Chordata; class Mammalia; order Diprotodontia; family Pseudocheiridae; genus Pseudocheirus; species Pseudocheirus occidentalis. Next base: position 93,437,979 of record CM053598.1, on the reverse strand, counting down.
TTTCTCTAAGTCTTCTCTTCTCCATACTAAACATTCCCAATTAATCTTACTCAGGCTCTTACTCATGTTGGCTAACTACTTCTGTCCATTTTCTAGCATATAAATATTCTTACTAAAATCAGACCTGACCCCAGTACTCCAGATGTGATCTCTTCAGGGCACAGAGCAGCAGTAGCATCATCCCTTATTTCTAGATACTAGATTACATTAACTTCATTGGCTGCTTTGTCCCAATATTGGAGTAATATTGACTTCATATGAGGACAGGGTCCACTAAAACCACATCTTTTTCTATAATATAATTAATAAACTACAATATAATTAACCTAACCCATCTAGAATTTTTTCTTTTATTTTATTCTTCTTTTCTTTTCTTTTGTGGTTTTGTTTTGAGATTGGATCTCCCTATCTTGCCCCAGATGGAAATTCAGCAGTCAGTCACAACTCATTACTGATGAGCACAGGACCACTTACCTACTCTGTTTCTGACCTCAACTGGTTCTCTTTAGGAAGCCTACTGGGGACCACTCTACCCTCCAGGAGCTAATCACATTGGTACCAGGCTTAGTGAAGACACCCAATTAACATTAGTCCTGTTCCAGGTCAGAGCTTCCAAGCTCAAACAATCCATTAGCCCTAGCCTACCAGAAGAAGGGATGACAGGCAAGGAATAAACACAGTTCTAATTACAGGTGGCCCATGAAACTGATATTTTTATGCTAAAAGTTCAAGATCTTGTATTTTTCTCTATTAAATTTTATCTTGTTAGAGTGTACTCAGTATTCTTAGTTTACCACAATTTCTTTGAACCTTGATCTTGCCATTCCAACCGCCTTTCCTCTGCTACTTGGGTAAGCACTATCTCCATGTTTTTATTTAAGTCCTTGATGAAATGTTAAACTGTATAAGACCAAGTACTGATTGCTCCAGGTTCTTACTCTCTAAAGTGGGAAGTAATAATACTAATACTCTAAACTCTCCTGAGAGCTGTTAAGAGGAAAGTCATTTGGAAAGCTCAAATGACCATAAAAATGTGAGTTTTTATTTGGGTATATGCCTTATCCCTTGCCTACTAAGCTATAAGCTGAATAAAAATAGGGCCCATATATTATTCACCTTTGTATTTCCATCATTATGTGTTTGATACACAGCCTTGCACAAAAAAATGTTTAATAAATATTTGCAGAATGAAAAAATTAAGTTATTAAGGAGCATATTACCAATATAATCTTTGTTTTTCTACAAGTATTAATATCTTTTTTTCCTAAAGTCTTTCCAGAACTCTGGGAAAAGTCCCTTGGAAAAGTGGATGGGATAGGTTAGAACCAAAGGAAAAATGGCCTTTCATTAGGAGAATGAATCAAAGGTCATTACCAGAAACTAAGCAAAAAAAAAAAATCTCTTGACTAGATAAGAACTTTGCCCATTCTCACTTATATGTGAGATATTAATCCATCTAAATGCCTTCTCTTCTCTCTGTCTCTTGGAGGGATTAAATTGTTCCATTTCACAGGAAGTACTCTCTTCCATTTAAGGAGAGGCACTCAAGTTACTTTTCACTCAATTCATATTCTTAAGACAGAGTGCAGGAGTAACCTCATTAATTTCTTGAAGAGAGTGGCCCAGGAGGAAGGATGACAGAGATATGGTGACTGGATTCTGAAATGTTAATCTAGACTGTACTCTTAAGTTATCTTTTACTTGTTCAAGATTCCTACAAATGTTCATCTGAAATTGTTTTGGGGTAGAGTCATGTAGGAGAACATAGGGGACTATGCCATTTTTCATATCTCTTTCCAAGAGAAAAATGGCTTGGATATAGATTAATGTTACATTCAATTATTTCTAGCAGATTTGAAACTGAATTGCGACTACATTATGAGCATTATTTTATTTTTTTCCTTTGGCACTATCTTTCTACTGATCAAGAAAAGAACAGTGAAAACACGATAATTGAATAAGGAAGTACTATACACAAGTGAAGGAAGGAAATAATTATGTATTTTGTACCTCCTATATGCCAGGCAATGGACTAAACACTTTACAAATATTAATTCATTTGATCCTCACAACAACCCTTGGAAGTAGGCATTATTATTATCCCCATTTTATAGTTGGAGAAATAGAAGCTAAATGGTGTTAAGTGACTTGGCTAGGGCTTCACAGCTAGCAATTGTCTGAGGTCTAATTTAAAGTCAGCTCCTCCTGATTTTAAGCCTAGTTCTCTATTCACTGCACCACTCAGTTGTAGTTATATTTTATCATATTCATGTCCCACAATTTGTTTAGCCAATCCCCAATTGATAGGCATCTACTTTCTTTCCCATTCTTTGCTACTAAAGAAAAAGCACTACTATGAATATTGTAGCGTATGAAGACTTTATTCTTGTCAATAATGTTCTTGTGGTATATGCCTTGTAGTGCCTATGGGTCAAAGTCATTTTATTTCATGATTAGAAACTGATTTTCAGAATGGATGTATTAATTCACAACTCCACCAACATCGCACTAGTGGGCCTATCTTCCCACAATACTTCTAACAATGGCTATTCTCATCTTTGCTCATTTGCTGGATGTTAGGGAAAACCTCAGGCTTGTCATGATTTTCTTTTCTCTTGCTAGCGATTTGGAGGATTCTTTCATGGGGTTGTTAATAGTGTGCAATTCTTCTTTTGAGAATTATTTGTTCATATCTTTGAAATGAACACCTGTCTCTTAGAATATGGTTTTTGGTTTTATACTCACACATACACACACCCACAACTACACATCTGCTAGTTGTTTATATATCTAGGATATCAAACTTATTTGTCTACTTCCCTTGTGTCTAAATTCTGTTTGTGCAGAAGTTCTTTTCCATGCAATCAATTTTTATCTTTGTGATTGCCTCAATTCCCTTTTTGGTTAAGAATACATTTTCTACCTAGTTTTAAAAGGCATATTATCTGCTTCTTTTCAAAAAATTTTATAGTGGACCTTTAATATTAGAGTCATATATACATTTAGAATTTTCTATGGAATTTGATAAGATACTGGTTCTAAGCCTTATTTCTGGCAGAAATGCTTTCAATTTTTCCCAATAGTTTTTAATCAAATAAGGTATTATTTCTTAAGAAATTAATGTTTTTGAGATTAATGAACACTGGACTATTAAATTCCATTATTGGTGATTCTCCCTTGAGAATCTGTTTCATTGTTTTGTCTGAAATTTCATTTCATTGTCTGTTTCATTGAGCTTTTTCTGTATTGTTTTAACCCATATCAAGTGGTTTTGAAGACTGTTGCTTTATAGCATTTCCTTCTAAAAGATATATGGAATTTAACAGGAAGATTCATCTTCCTGAGTTAAAATTTAGCCTCAGACATTTACTAGCTGTGTGACTCTAGGTAAGTCACAACTCTGTTTGCCTCAGTTTCCTCATCTGTAAAATGAGTTCGGGAAGGAAATGGCAAACCACTCCAGTATATTTGCCAAGAAAAACCCAGAAGAGGTCATGAAGAATCCAATACAACTGAAACAACTCAACGATAAAAATTTGATAGATAAGGATTTTTCCTTGAAGTCAATTAAGAAAATGTTCACACAATGACAATTTAAAAATTACAAACAAACAAGTAATTAAAATCCTAGAAGATTCAAATCCCACTAGGTTGATACTGGTTGGTGATCATTATATAAAAAAAGGATAAACTTGAACTGAATACTTCAATAATATTTTAAATAGTTGTACCTGTACAATAAAGTCTTAAGGGAATAACCTAAAACCTAATCTTAGCCTAATTAGGCAGCATGGTGAATACAGGAATTGTAGTCAGAAGGCCTTGGTTTGAATTCTGACACAACTCCTCTGCTCAATAATCTCCAATGGCCTGACAACTATGAAGCTCCCCTAAAAACTCTTCTCTCTGGCGTTTAACACCCTTCACAACCTGGCTCCCTCCTACCTTTGGAGGCTCATTGCAAAACACTCCCCTAACTTGCATTCTTTGGCACAATCAAACGGGCCCTTCTCAGTGCTCTAAACATATCATGTTCTACCTCTCATTTCTGGGTCTTTGCACAGGCTGTGTTCCCCTGTGTGGCATGAACTCCCTGTTCTTCAGTATTTATTTTTATTCAGTCGTTCAGTTATGTCTGACTCTTAAAGTCTATGGAGTTTTCTTGGCAACGATACTAGGAGTTGTTTAGTATTTTCTTCTCCAGTGGATTAAGGCAGAAGTTAAGTGACTTGCCCAGGATCACAAAGCTAGTAAGCATCTGAAGCTGGATTTGAATTCGGGTCTTCCTGATGTGAGACCCAGTGCTCTATCTACTGAGCCACCTAGCTGCCTTAGTATTGCTAGTTTCCTTCAAAGTTCATCCTCTACATGAGGTTTTTACTGTTAAACAAAGCTATTAGTGCCTACCCACCCCAATAAATCACCTTGGATTTAGACATGTAGATGTCATCTTCCTTGACAAAAGGCAAGCTCTTAGATGGCAAAGATGATTTTGCTTTTGCTTTTGCATTTGCATCCCTTGCACCTGACATAGTAGCAGATACATAGTGCATCCTTAGTAAATGTTTATTAGCTATAGAGAGCCCATAGTCTTAATTCCACATGGTTCTTCTCAGCTCTACATAGTTCCACTAACCAAGAGGGGGTGGGGGTGGATGTCAGAGGCATGTCCATAGTACCTTACACTAACGATCCTAATCCTAGGGCAGTCTTGTTCTAATCAGAAGATTTTCTCACTCTGCGATTCACATCTCCCACCTAATTCCCTACCCTTTGAAGAAGCTAGACGTCGTGTGACAAATATTTTTATTCAAACTAACAACTGTAGCAGGCTTTTAGTGGTTTTCAAACTTAACTCTGCCAGGGATATGCTTCTTTTGCTTAAAAGAGGCAGACTCCTTTTTGTTTTTCTTCTGAATGTTTTAAATGGAATAGAATGGGAGAAAACTTAACTGTTGCACAATGGTTTATTCTTATTTCTTTAGAGAAGGCGGCAGCATGGCATTTGAATGGCATTAATACCCTACCAAATAATAACAAGCAGTGTTCATGTACAGTGTATTTGAAGAACGTGAGCAATCAGAAAAAAAAAAAAGAAAAGCTACATATTCCCAGCTGTCAAGGAGTGTAGTGGCTGACACACAGTAGGCCCTTAACAAATGATTATTGCTTAACTGACTGACTGAATGAAAAAGCTGAAGAAAGAAGCAAATGTAAGGTAAAGGGCTCTTGGAAAACTGAACAATTTTAATGGAGAGATGTTAAGAATCTAATGTTTTATTTTAGTTTATTTTTTCAAAGTGTTTATGAAAACCTATGAAATGCCTACCTTTTGAATAAAACCACTGCCAAGACAATTGTGGGTTTTTTTTAAAGCCCCACAAAATTAAAAAGGTCAATCACAAATTAAAAATTCACATGCTTTTCATTTATGGAAACTCTGAGTTACACGTTTCTGCCTGAAATATTGTGCCGAGAACTACTTTGCTAAAACTTGTTGAACCTCCTGCTATTCGATTACAAATCCAGATGAAACCAATTTCATGGTCAAATGACTCTTGTTCTTTTCATAGAAGTGACATATGAAGTCGTGCTTCATCTGTACTTGATACAAGCTTCAGAGGTAGCATGGATCATATGGCAAAATGACATTTACAGACAGTCCATTTCTGACACCTCTTGTACAAGGCTATACAAAAACAGTCAGCATCATTCAAGGGGTTCAAACAAGCCTTACATATACAGGATATAAGATGAAATACACCCAGTTTTCAAGCTAAAGAGACTTACATAGCTTGACAAGTGCTGTTGGGTCTTTAAATATATCTGAGTAAAACTTATGCATTTTAATGACCAATTTCTTGACCTCTGAAAATTCCTTTTAAAAATTGTGTAACACAAACTGTCAACTCTTATTGAAGACCTTTACTTCATACATTTTTAAATCACAAATAATACCTACAGATTTAACTTGTGGTTGCACAAACGGACCACAAAATATTTCCTGTAGAGGGAGAGGGGAGAAAAAAGGATTTACATATTGCAGTTTGATTGACTGTTGCTCTAAGTATGTTAATGGAATCATAGAGAATCATAGTATGTTAAAGCCTGAAGAGACCTTAGAATCCAGTGTTTCTCAAACTAATTTGGCCACATAAAACTTTGGAACTTGAAATATATTGATGAAACCCATAACTATAGGTCTGAGGAGTCTTGGGGTTTGGAACAATGCCAGTATAAATGGGGCTGGAGAAGTTTTGGAGCAATATAAAGAAAATTAAGCTTATTTTCATACCAAGAAATTGTTGCACATTATAAGCATTTTGTATAAATATATAATTTTACATTTAATATTTCATGGGAACATATCACTAACCTCCAAAATTTTCTCAGAATCCCTATTCACACTATACCAGGGCTCCATGGAACAGTCTGGGAAGCATGGCCCTAATCCAACACCATCAATCCACAGATGATGAAATTGATTGCCTGACCAGGGAAATAAATTTTTCAAGGTCACACAAAATTAATGGAATATCAAAGGTTCATAAGATTTGGACCTGAAAGGCGCCTTGGGAGATTAACTACTTTAACACCTTTACTTTATAGATGAGTAAACTGAGAAGCAAAGAGGTAACTGTACACCTAGAATTCAGATGAGCTGAGTCCAAGTTAAGTGTGTGCTTTCTACTAGGCCATTTTGGTCTATGTTATACAATGCAATAATGAAGAATCTCTTGGTTTTGTATACTTTGAGAAAAATGCCATATTCTTAAAATAAAGTCACCTAAAAACCCCTATTAGTTATATTTGTTATAGTCCAATTCATGCATTTTAAACTGAACAAACAAATCTGAATGGTTCCCAATCCAAGTTTTATCATACTTCTCCCTCCTCCTTTTTTATGCACATCATTTGGGTGTGCAAAAGCCACACTGGCATCCATAGCAATGGGGCCGTAGTTATATATGACAAAAGGAAATGCTGTTTCCTCTCAAAGTTTCAGACTGAGTCTCTTTCCTGAGCTTCAGTTATGCATTACCAACTTTAACTACTAGGTATTCTGAACTGGATGTCTCACAGATCTCTTAAAATCAATATAACAAAAGTAGAACTCATTATCTTTTGCCTGTTTCTTCTCTTATTCCAAACTTCCCTATTTCTATCAAGAGTATTACCATATTTCTGATCACCTAGATCTATAACCAGAGTCACCCAAGAAGAATCTGTCCTCCACACAAGTTGCCAAACTGACATTCCTAAAGCATGTCTCACCATGTCACTCTCCTACTCAGTAAATTCCAATGGCCCTCTTTTATCAACAGGATGGACTATAAACTCCTCTGTTTGTTTTTTTCAACCTCGCCTGAAACTACCTTTCCAACTATATTAAATATTACTCCCTTTTCTATATTCTATAGTCCAATCAAACCAGCCTTCTTGCTGTTCCTCAGATGTGGCATTCTCCAGCTACCATCAACATATCTTTGCATTGGTGGTCCCCCAGGACTCCCCATCTCAATCTTTTAGAATCCCTTGTTTTCTTCAAAACTTTGAGCACCACCTTCTGCATGAAGCCGCTCTTGATCTCCATACCTCTTAGCTCCTCCTTTCACCCACACTCCCAAATTACCCAGTAGCTATTATAAATATATTTACTTACATACTTGCTGGCTCCCTCAACAGAATGCAACCTCCTTAAGTAGGGGAATTGTTTCAGAGCCTAGACTCTAGCATGATGGCTGGCACAAAATGGGTCCTTAATAAATTCTAGCCAAAAGCAACAACATTAGAAATGTAAAGAAGCAGGGCGGCTAGGTGGCACAGTGAATAGAGCATCAGCCCTGGAGTCAGGAGGACCTGAGTTCAAATATGGCCTCAGACACTTAACACAAAAATTAGCCGTGTGACCTTGGGCAAGTCACTTAACCTCAACTGCCCTCCAAAAAGCAAAAAAAAAAATGTAAAGAAGCAATCTCTTTCTCTCCTCTGTCTTTACCCATTCTGCCTTCAAATACGTCTAGACCTCGTCCATCTTACACACTGATCTTTCCTTTCAATCCCTACTGCTATCACCCTGGGTTAGGCCTTTATGACTTTTCTCTTCAGCTACCACTGAAGCCTTTGATGGAGGAGGGCTCCCAATTTCCCTCTTTCACATTCCTGTCAAAGTAATCTTTCTAATGGGAAGTTCAGATCACGTCTAGCACCAAATCTCTAAAGATTCTTACACGTCTGCCAAATAAAGTTCAAAGTAGAGTGCCTAACAGAGTGAGGAAGACCCAACTTTGAATCCTGTCTCAGACACGCAGCAGTGTGAGCCTGGGCATATCACTTAACCTCAGTCTCTTTTGATAGATCTCCATCCAGGTCATGCCTTCTAACCATAGATGTCCCATATGATTCTGTCCTGGGCACTCTTCTCCTGTCCCTCTATACTATTTCATTTGGTAATTGCCCCTGGATTTAAGGATAATCTCTATGCTGATGATTCTCATATCCACCTATCCTGCCCTGACCTCTCTGCCGACCTCAACTCTTGCATTTCCAATGGCCTTTTAGATATATCAAACTGGCTATCTAGCCAACATCTCAAACTCAACGTGTCCAAAACTGAATTCATTACCTTTCTCTGAAAACTTGTCCTCTCCTTAAAACTTCATTTTTACTACTGAGATCTCTACCATCCCTTTGGTCCCCCAAGGCTTGAGACCTAGGTGTCATCCCAACTCCTCACTATTTCTCACCCACCATACCCAATCTATTTCCAAGATCAGTTGATTTCACCTTTGCAACATCTCTCAAATATAGCTTCTTCTCTCTTTGGATACTGTCAATCATTTTGGTACAGGTCCTCATCACCTCAGACTTGGACTACTGCAGTAGCCTGCTGGTGGATTTCCCTGCTTTTCATCTCTCCTCTCTCCAATCCATCCTCCATTTAGCCACCAAACTGTTCTTTCTAAATCACAAGTTTGACCACATCACCCCACCCACTCCATAAATTCCAGTGATTCCCAATCACCTCAAACAATGAATACAAAAATCTTTTGTGGCATTCAAGTTCCTCATAACCTAGTCCCATGCCCACCCCATTATCTTTCATCTACTTATACCTTATTCCTCACTATACTCTTTGTATAGTGGTCTCCTTGCTGTTCCCCTGGTAAGACATGCCATCCGTTGACTGAGCATTTTCTCTGGCTATCCCCATGCTTGGAATGCTATCCCTCTTCCTCTCCACTTATTGGCTCAATCATATTGGCTTAACTGTTATCTCTTCACCAAGAAGGAAGGTCTTTGAGAGCAGGAATTGTGTTTGATATTGTCTGTTTATATCCCTCACCATGCTAAGCTATATAGGTACCCAATAAATAATCAGTGAATTGTACTAAGCTTTATGGATATAACTATTAAGGATAGATTGTAAACTCTTTGAGGGTAGTAACTATTTCATTTGGGGAGATTCTGTTTTCTATCTGTCCAACAAAGCGCCTCGCACTAGTAGATGATTTAGAGCGGATGCTATATAACAATTTTGTATTCCTTTCCACGGTAGGCTACTCAGGTACACAGTAAATAATAAATGAATTAAACTGAATCATTGTGGATATAATTTGTATGCGCCCCAATCAGGAGGTCAGAAAGGTATAAAGAAAGAACTAGATTCTGGAAGTCAAGACAATCTATTGCCAAAAATCCTACATGTTTATTTTTTTTTCAATAGGATCAGCATTAAAACGCAGAACGTACCTCGGGTTGTCTGATTCTAGAGCCAAGTCTGGACTACCTCAATAGACTCTTAGCTGATCAAATTCCTAACTGATTTCAAGAGTCAGCTCATTTGCCACTTTTCTAAAAGCTTTCCCTGATAGTCCTTCAGTTATCATGGTCTTCCCTTCACCCTTAGTTACCTTATATTTATTGTGTTTATATTTAATAATGCTAGTATATGTTCATATTGACTCCCTTATCTGAAGGTAAGTTCTCTGAGGGCACAGACTTTCACTTTTGTTTTTGTATCCCCCTACTTCAGAACAGTGGCTATTATATAGTAGATACTTAATAAACGCTCCCTGAATGAATGAGTATTCTCTGTCTTCTTTAAGACCTTTGCGGTCTCAAGATCTCAGGGCCTAAGGAAAGTGGCTTTTTCTGGATAAGGAGATATTGAAGAAAGTTGCAGAAAGATTCCTGATAAGTTATTTTCTTTGCCTTTTCTTTCAGTTCTCTTTAATCATAAAAAATCACATTTCATTTTATGAAATCATTTCATTATTAACACTCGATTCTGCGGCTAGGCAAAGGGAAAATGTCTCAGCCCATCATAAGAAGGTAGTTTGATCCCGGATGAATTTTTTCATCTGGTTTAATTTAACCACACTTACATAGGTGTGGCTTTAGTCAAGGTTTTGTCCTGGACCGATGTGGAGACATTTCCAAATATGGAGATATGTGAGAACTTCTGAAGAATTCATGGAAAAAACAACAGCACTTATCAAGAACAACTTTAGTAGCATTGCCTGTTACACATGTATTTGGAAATTCTTCCTCCCATTCATATTGTCATAGCCTCAAACTCCGCTAAGTTTAATGTTCATATTAGCAAATTCCATTTGGAATGAAGGTACCCCCACAGCTCCAGACTAAACAGAAAGTAACTGAAGAGTTTTCATAATTATCATCTTAATCCAAGTAGTACAAGTCAAATGATCCTCTTAAACCGGTGAGCAGATTGTGTGAAGGATAGATGCGCTTTTATCCTTTCTGATCTTTACTGCTTTAAAAAATTGTAAAAGGAAGTCTTAAACATCTTTTTAAAATATCTTGATGTTGAACAATTTAGGATAAGTTCCTATGAATTCTCCCCAAATGTGTAACTTCCTTGTAATTCACATGAAATATTTTGTATCCAATTTGGCAGTAAGGCATGCATTCACCAAGGGCAAATTCTAAATCTGTGGTCAATTAGGCGAACAGTCAAATCTCTTTAAATGGGTAACAAGAGAGTGAGGAAAGAGTATTTATGCGCCATTAGCTTTTAAATACATACCACAATAATATTTCTTTTTAAAGTTTCATTAGAATATTTTTTTTACATTACAAGACTTACATTATTGCTGCAGGTTTTGTATCGAATATTCTGGCCTTCACAGTTCCTAGGTAGAGAAAAGAGGATAAAGATTCTGAATAAAAGTCATGATCCCCACAAGCAAAAACACTCTGTAAAAACTATACCTGCGTGGCCTTGGACAAGTCATTTCATCTCTCTAGGCATGAGTTCCTTTATCTCTCACATATTGATGAATTAGTTGATCTTCAAGGCCTCTTCCACTCCTAAATCTATGACCATAGTCTACTATCTATATAGAGACAGCTGGTAACCCAGTGGATAGAGTACTGGGCTCGGAGACAAGGAAGAACTGAGTCAAGTCAGGCCTGTGTGACCCTGGGCAAGTCATTTAACTTTTGTCTGCCTCAGGTTCTTCATCTATAAAATGGAGATAATATCGTTATTTACTCTCTGGGGTTGTTGTGAAAATCAGATGAGATCATATTTGTAAAGTCCTCAGCCCAGTGGCTGCCATAGAGTAGGGCCTTAATAAATGTTTATTTTCTACCTTAATTTCTTCCTATAATCCTATCACCAGTTCATTTCACTTCACTTTTCAAAGACTTTAGCTTTAAACATTGTCATTCAACTAACAAGCATTTATTAAACTTTTACTATGAGCCACGCATTATCTTAAGCACTGGGAATACAAAGAAAAAGCAAAAACTGTCCCTGCCCTCAAGGAGCTTACATTCTATTGGAAGAAATAATGACTATATAGCTCATTATATACAAAATAAATACAGAGTTCAGAAAAGGTACCTTTTGAAGGGAAGGCTCTAATAGCTGGGGAGGCCAAAACCAAAATTCAAATGAAACAATGTATTCATACTCTGTAAACATCAATGCTCTATTTGTCAGTCACTATATTCATCTCTAAAATAAACTGCTCTCTAATTAAACTGTAACAAATAATAAATTCTTTAGTTGTACATATGTACAATATTATTTCTTTGCAAGTACTCTTTCCTTGTACCATAAACAGTATGCTCATTTGCCACATTTTTATCACATAAAATTAGGCATATAAAGAGATTTTATTTCAATATTTTAAGTGTTATATAATTCAATATTATTATAAATACCATAAGTAGTAGTCATTAATACGATAATTGTTCACAGTCATGTAGTACTTCCTCTAACCTTCCTTGACCCTCCTGCAAGTTACATGGTATTACTAGGTCCATTTAAAAGAGTCTGATTCCCTAGGTTCACACAATTACTAAGTTTCTGAGGTGTGCTATGAACCAGGTCTGCCTGAATCAGTCTACAACTTTACCTTCTTCCCCACACTGTTGCCCCAATCCTGGGGAACATCTGTGACTTCTCTTGATATGGGCACACCTTTCATTAAGACAAACTATAGCCTTCCCCTAACTCAGTAAATGTTTTAATTTTGATTCAATTCAACAAGTATTTATTAAATGCCTCCTACTACATGCAAGACACCATGCAATAAACATATGCAAAGTCCTTTGCTATAAGATGGGAATACAAAGACAAAAACCTGCCCTCAGGAAGCTTACAGTCTTTTATCATGGGTTACTGAAGGCCAAAAATCCTTTACCTGGTGGTAGTCTTTTGCCAATAAGCCTTTCTGATCTTAGAGCAACCCTGTCATTGGGTCCATTCTTAAAACCTCTCCAGTCTGTGTAAGGCCTATCAGAACTCACTCTCTTCTGACTAATACAACCTTCAAGAACACACAGTCACCAACTTACCATGATGAGTAAGATTTAGTGGAGGCAGAAGAAACTATTCAGGACAAAATAAATATGAAGTTTCCTTCATGGTGAGAATCAAGGAAGTTCTGATTACAGATGGCATTAGACAAATCTTACCTATTTCCACAGTATCTCACTTCCACCAAGGTCTTTCAAAACTAAAACATATTCCGTTCCCCATGTGCCCTAAAACCTTTTCCCCCCAGAGTTTCCTTTGTCTCTACTGTCTAGAAGAGAATGACGCTATCATCCTTTTGGCAAAGATTCTTAACTTTGGGCCTGTGAACTAGTGGGTTTTTCCCCTGTATTTTGATAACTGTATTTCAATATATCTGGTTTCTTTTGTAATCCTATGAATTTTATTAAATGCATTTAAAAACATCTTTATGAGAAGGGGCTCTTAGCTTCACCAGACTCCCAAAGAGATCCATAACTCAAAAAAGGTTAAGAAACCCTGTTTTGAAGGGAACTCAAGGGGCCCAGAGTCTCTGTCTCTGCCTGCTCTGAAATATGTCACTCATTCTGATGTAAACCTTGTCTAGCAGTGAATGATGTGGCTAAGCTTTCGTTTCTTTCCTTCCTCTTAAGTGGAAATGAGCAGTGAGTGGTTGTCCTCTCTGGCTTCTCCCTTTCCTTTGACGGCTGGCCAAACACTTCTCAGAGAGCCCTGCTTTCACCAGGGAAAACCCAGGGTCAAGGGAAACCACGAGTCTGCTTGTTTGGGAGGGGTTGGAACAGTTTTCTGTTTTAAACCCCATTTTATTCATTTAAAATTTTTTTACATTTTCAAATAATTTTAAATATTTGTTAGTCTGGAGTATATGAAAAGACATGCCAGTCACCTAAAAGGGAGAACTTGGGGGTGGATGAGTTGGAACGATGTTATTCATTCATTCAAAAAAAATTAATAAGGCCCTTCTGTCGATCTGGCATAGTTCTATGACTTAGGGAGGCACAAAAATGTCTAAGGAATGATCCTTAACCTCAGAGAGCTTATAATTTACAGGGCAATGTAAGATATGTAAATAGAGACAATACAAAGCAGGAGAAATTAAGTGCCATATATTCTGTCTGTTTGGGGGAGTGGAAGGGTAAGCCTGAACCTATGATTTCAGTCATAAAGGGAGATTCCAGACAAAGAAGCCCCCTCTACTAAGGCAGGCAATTATTTCATCACTAAGATTTAGAGAGGTGACATGGAGGCACTGAAAGGGTAACTGACTTGACCAGTATCACACAGCCAGGATGTGTCCAAGGAAGTGAGATACTGTGGAAATAGGTAAGATTTGTCTAATGCCATCTGTAATCAGAACTTCCTTGATTCTCACCATGAAGGAATTTGAAACCACTATATCCTGACTCTAAGGCTCCCTCAATTCATGACTCCACTCTGTGTCTGAGTGTAGAAAGAAAGTGCTGTTGGAGTTCAGAGGAGAGAAAGGTCAGATCTGGTCAGAGGGAAAGGGGAGAGACAGTGAGAAAGTTTTCAAAAGGAAAGTGGGGTTTGTGTCAGGATAGGATTTTGATGGTTTGTTCCAGTCAGCAAAAACTCCTCTTCTTCTGTTGTCACTTTAAGTTTATGCCAAAATATTACTCTAAAGAAGTAAAGGCAAAGTAGGTTTCACAAATTCATCCAATATTTGAAAACAATTGAAATTCTAAGATGTCTGCGTGCATTTTTTAACCCTATTTTGCTTCTGTCTTCTCTATGGAGAATCTGTTATATTTTGTGATTGAGCACTGTGCTGTGAATATTGCACTGGCACTACATTTGGTAGTGAGGATGGGATCATGAAATATTGGACCTCTATTCGGAGGTAGAAGGGATTTAGAAGAAGAAATGGATATCCCAGAATGGGAGGATTTACCTTATTCCTCCCTAGCAAGAAAGTGGGCTACAAGTACAGGGCTCCGTGAAAATTAGGAACTGAAGTTACAGAAGAATCTAGAGATTTAGAACCATGTTTGCAAGGAACACCAATAAAACCAGGGAGATAATTGAAGGCAGTGTGTAGAAGAGGCTGGGTTTTACTAACAGGTTACCATATTATATGTAAGAGCAGAGACAAGATGTTACAAGAAAAATCTCAGATGGAGAGGGAGTTGGCTGTGTTACAGGATTTGGGCTCTCCTTTAAAAGATAAAGCTGGAGGATATCAGATGGTGTAGTGCCAATGCAATATTTACAGTGCCCATGATCACAATAGAGACTGAGACTATAGAGGATAAAGTTGAAGGATTTAAACACCAGAAAATCGAAT
>CM053598.1:93412137-93422781 GCA_028646575.1 Pseudocheirus occidentalis | reverse complement strand
AAAAAAAAAAATATTTACTTATAAAAATCTCTCTTTTTATGAGTGTCCTTGCTCTCTCAAAGAGTATAGCTACTTCTGAACCAGTTTCCTGTCCTCTGTCCCCAACTGTCTCCAACTGTCATACTCACTCTCTACCAGCTTCTCTGTGGGCTCTGCTTCTCCTCAGCAAACTCCTCCCACCACAAGCTCCATGTGACTACATTCAGCTTATCAGGGGGCAGGGATTATCTTCACAGCACAGAAGCTTCAAACTCCCTACTATGTCTATTAAGGGGCAGGGAAGATCTTCAAATTCCCATTCCCATTACAGATGGTAGAAGAAAAAATTGTGAATTTGGCTAAGAAAAAGTGAAAAACTAACCAGAGGAATGTGCAGGTAGCTCAGGCTGAACCTCGTTGCCACAACAACCACTGCCAGGAGAATGCATAGGTTCTAGATTAAAAAATGTTAAATGAAGAGGTTTTTACAAGGGCAGAAGTTCACCCCAAACCAAGAAGAAAGCAGGAGAATCAGAGAGGTCAAACAAAGTTCAGGGAGACAATTGAGGATTTCACTCAGCAGGAAGTTACTCATATATTAAACAGATTCACCCAAAGGATGGGAGAATCATTAGTGTCTTGGATGGTGAGAATCAGTGAGGAAGGGGCCAGAGGAGTATGGGTAGACAGCATGGATTGCTTGAAATTTATAGGTATTTGTCAGAATCCTTTTGTCCAACAAGATTTTAGAGATTACCATATTCAAGGAGGAAACAGTACAACCAATCTGTTAGCTTTAGTTTCTGAGGGATGCAATAAAATGCATCCCACTGATTCTATGTGGCCTAGTGGAGAGAGATCCTGGTACTCACTTAGAGACTATAAGAGAAAGTCAAGGGAACAGGTAACGAAAACTGCTATCATGGTTGGAGATGCAAATGCATATTATGATATCTCCTTAGCAGCTCCTCATAGAAATATCATAGTGAAGAATTCCAACTCTACTAACTGGTAAAATAAGGCACTGTCTTTTGGAGGTGCTGGATAAGATTTCACAGCTAAGTGACTTAGTAAGATGGGAAAAAAGATAAATTTCCTTGAGAGAGAAAATATAGCCAGTGGATTCAAAGTCAGAATAGACTGACAAGAAAAGAACAGCCTACTGCTGTAGTGAGAACAGGGGTAGATGGTTTTCTAGTGTCTGAGTAAATGTTTTGCTTTTTTCTTCTACGTGGAAAGTCTGTTATATTTTGCAACTGAGCACTATGTTGGCATATTCACAGTTGCTGTCAGTGCTGTGAATATTTGCATTGGCGCTACAAACCCCTAAATTCCTACATACACCTCCACCTACCTTTTTCTCCAACCAATTCTATATGCTGGCAATCTGTGTAATAGGTGAGACCAGCATTGAAAGAACCATCTGCTCACAAAACTCACTGAATTGGCCCCAAGATGATTCTGCATTAAGGTGAGTATCTTGCTATAGTGGGACATGTTATAATGAAGCTCTAGGCATTTTTTGAACTTGATATGTTTCCTTGCAAATTCTCTCTTAAATTAGTAAGCTGATTTTTCCTATAATGACCACAGTTCTGAGAGATTTCTAAAAACAAATCCAGTCTATCTCAGGATTAACTCTAGTGTATTTCAGGTATACCCAGTCTACACATGTCTAGGGATGATACCACTACAACTACCTTTGGGAATTTAATAGGTATTAAATATACAAACCAGCACAGCTAGGTGGCACAATGGATAGAGCACTTGGCTCGGAGTCAGAAACACCTGAGTTCAAATCTGGCCTCAGACACTTACTAGCTGTGTGACAATGGGAAGTCACTTAACCCTGTTTGTCTCATGTTCCTCATCTGTAAAATGAGCTGGAGAAGGAAACAGCATCTTTGGGACAATAGAAGCTTCGCCAAGAAAACCCTAAATGGGGTCCTAAAGATTCAAACATGACTGAAACAAGTGAACCACAACAAAATATATGAACAAAAGTTTTCACTATTCCTCAGTCTCTTCTGTTATGATCTTTTGGATCACAGATTCTCATAAATTTTCTCCTTTATTCTTCTCTTTCCTTAATTCTCTCTTGGGCTTTAGTATCCACTTTCCTTTCACTGTCTCTCTATTAGAGGTAAGCAAGCAAATCTAAGAGTTATAACTTATTATCAGAGCCTATATTTCTAGTATAGAAGAAACATAAGAATTATTTTTTTCTTTCATTTAAACCTTAAAATCTACATTTTATTTACATTACCTATCTAAAGCATTGGAAATGCTATGCCAACATATGTTGCATTCCCATTGTCCCTCATATCATGTCTTCAACTTAAGCAGAGGCCAAATGTAAAACCTCAACAATTTTCATCAGAAATGATCTTGTAGGCAGTACAGTGAATAGCTGGGCTTGGAAATATGAAATACCCAAGTGAAAATTCCATCACAGGCATTTACTAACCATATGACCATAGATAGTTTCCTCATATCTAAAATGGATAAAATAATAGCATCTATATTTCATAGGGTTGTTATGAGGATCAAATAAAATAATTTATGTGAAGTATTTTGGAAACCTCAGAGTGCTATATCCTTCCACACTGCATCTTTCCCCATTAGTTTTGATATATCGCAGGTTGGCGTAAGTAATTAAATGGGAGTTTTACAGAAACTGCAGATGACATATGAAAGCCAGCAGATAACACAGGAAAAATTTTAGAAACTCAAAAACGCATAAAATATGTGTATAGTATGGTATAAATCAACATATTTTTCTCCTTTACTACTGTAAACACCCCCATAAAGAGAAAGAAAAAGTTCAGATTTCTCTGATATAAAGGAAAAGTCAAAAAATTTTACATGGGTTTTCCAGATCACAAGGGCAGAGAGTCTCTAACCCCTGCACTGTGGAAGAGAACCTGATTTGCCTCAGTTTCCTTATCTGTAACTGAAAGCTATTTTGAACTTAGTAAAGTAAGCTTATTCTGCTTCAGTCTAGGTCATATATTACAGGATACAGAGCTGGAAAGGACCGACCTTAGAATTCCAATCTACTCATTTTACTGGTGAGGAAACTAAAATATAGAAAGATTTAAATTAACTTCCCAAGTAAGTAGCAGCTTTAAAATTCAAATCAGTCTTTTGACTCTAAATTCTGTATCACAGCTATCCTGAAAGCATAGGGTTTGTTTACTTAATTCCCTTCAGAGAAGATCTGTATTATCTAGCTGTATCAAATGGATTTCATATTGCTGAAGCAACTAGATTCTTTATTCATCCAACAAGAAAAAAATACCATCTAAAAGAGCCTCTTATACGGGAACAAGTCATGAAAATCTAGCTCCTTTTTTTTGGATAACTGATGAAATCACCTTGGCTGAACTGTTTTAAAATTTGCTAAATGTTTGAATTGTTGCTTTCAAATATTCTGTCCTGATGGATATATAAGGTTTTTAAAAATGCCGAGCTCTCTGCAATTTGTATTTAATCTAGTGCGTGATATGGCCAATGGCAACAACTTCATTTGAAGCTGCATTAGAAGTAATTGTTGCATGCAGATTTCAAGGAAAACAGCTAGACTTTTAACAACTAAATTTCCTCTTTCTCCCCTCTTCCCTTCTTCATCTCATCTCTTCATCATCTCTTCTCTTCATTTCTGCTTTTCCTCCTCCTCTTCCTTTTCTCTCATTCTCTCTGAAAATTCTCCCTTCCAATCAGAAAGAAAGCAAATATCCATGTGTAACAATGTCAAAAACTCAGTCCCTTTTCTTCGGAGAAAAATAAAAGGTTAAGAAGGAAGGAGAAAAGGCAAATCAAAGTCCTCTTATCAGTTCAGAACAGTTAAAAAAAGAGGACTTTCTCTAGAATTAAAAGTTGTTGGCACATGATGATTTTGAAATGCAAGGACTTTGAATTCCTTATTGAATTGATGAAATTCTACAGGTCCTTTAAAGGTCCCTCCAGCACCCCCGCCATTGTCCACCAATTCTAAATTAAGAGAATCATGATTGTTTACAAGAAAGTGCTCACTTAAGTTTTATGATTGAGAATAGGCAGTTACTATGCTAGTTAAAAGTGAGAAAAATGCTAAATTGTGTCAGAGTTTTCTCAAAAAAAATTGTTAAACAGCTTTGAGTTCAGTTACTTTAATAATACTTTTTAAAGGAAGATGGTGCTGATCTGTCTCTCAGATAAATGTATACCTTTGACAAAAGCTTATCAATTGGACCATATTACCATAGCTCAGGTACCATCACCACTTAATAGCAGCTTGTCCTAACAGTAAGCAAAAGAGTAGAGAAAGAAAAAAATCAAACAGGCTGAGTCCTGAATTTGAACAAGTGAAACGACAAAGCAATGCTTCATCATAAAAACAAATACTACTCAAAATTCTAACCTAAAAACAGAGTTCAGCAAATTGTACAACAAATTGCACGATAACTATATTAAATAAAAACCCCACTAGGCATATCAGGGTGCCCATCAGCCCTTTAAATTTGGTTCGAAAAAAGGGTTTTTCTCCCTACCCTTAAGTTTTCTGGAAGATTTCTTCTTTTTCTTTACTACTTCATTCTGCTTATGTTAAAACAGAGGTTTTTTCAAATTCAACACTTAGTCAATCCTTTGGCTGGCCTCACTTGATATGGCAAGCTTATGCTATAGTCTCTTAACATGTACATAAATAACCACTTTATGAACCAGGCACAAAATGAAATGCAAGTTATTTAAAAGCTAAGGACACAAGAGCCCAAATTTCCTATACAGGAATTTGCCAGCTTACTCTAGAAATAACTCCCTTGACCCACGGCAGCCAAAATACAAAACTACTGCCCTCAAATTTTTAATTTCATTCCAATGACTGCGAAAGCTAATGATTCTTAGAGCATATGAGAATCTGAAAATGTTGTTTCACAACTATGTACTTCCTACTCATTACAACAATCATAATAACCTGATATAGAATACTTTTGAAACCATAAATTTATCTGTGCATAGAAAACATATGTTGTCTCCACATGGGAATACATTAAAATATTATTAAAATTGCTCTGGAGTTTATACTGCTACAATTTATAGCAGTCGCTTCACAATTACTAGTATACTGATAGTGTACCTTGACTCAAATATTAGTGTATCAAAGATCTAGCGTATGTTTTGTAGAAGAAAAAGATATTAACTTCTTAAATAATAGCTAACTTAAGCCTTGTATTTTTCATTGCTGGTACTTGCCTAGAGTATCATGTTGCAAGTTCTTCAAGAGAAAGAGATTTTTTGGCTGGCTTACTGTACAAAGTACAAACTAGCCAAAAGGTATTAAATGTAATTGAATTTTTAAAATAACAATTCACAAAGAAATTAACAAGTGAAAATTATATCTACCCAAATTCCCCAAATGTTGAATTTAAAGAGAGGCACACACATACTCTCTAAAGTTCTAGGGCGTCTTTGTTTTGAATATAATTTCCCAAGCAGTACCCTTCTTCCAGGAGGGATTGACCACAAGGGTTCAAGATTTATAAAGGCTTTATAAGTCTCTGAGGCTGTTCAGGAATAGAGAGCAGCCATACAATTTCCATAAGAAGTAAGTGATACTACTCCAGGTTTCTTTTCAACATCTCAAAGCACTTCCCAGACTTATAGGGAGGGTTGTTAAACACTGGAATGGGTCTGGAATAATTTAAGTATGACCATATCTAAAGGTGGAGAGCTAGGCACTGTGGCTTATTAAGGGCTCATCCTGCCCAATTATTTCTAGTAGTCTCTGACTCTAGGCGAATATGTACAACAACCTACCCAGGCAGAAAGGTGGCTTCTTTTATAAAGCTTAGACCCAGTGAGGTAAGGAGATCTGCCAAAGTACTTTTAGCATGTTTCTGAGTAAGCCAGGCACTGGACCCAAATCTCTTCATTCTTGGTCTTTGTTCTAACCACCAGACCACACTTCTGTTTTATGATGATGATGATGATAATACCTTCCATTTGTAGAATACTTTACGGTTTCTGAAGAGCTTTTATATAGTTTCAGAAGGAATAGGTAAGTGTCCTGACTCTAAGCCTTAGACGAATTCACCTTAGAAGAAGAGGTCATGGACTCATGGACTTTAGAGTTGGAAAAGCTCTTAGATGATATTTAATCCAACAACTGCCAAAAGGAAAAAAAAGGGGGGGGGCAGCTAGGTGGCTCAACAGATAGAGGACTGGGCCCGACGTCTGGAAGACCCAAGATCAAATCCAGCTTCAGGTACTTACTAGCTACATGATTCTGGACAAGTTGCATAACCTGATTTGCCTCAGTTTCCTTATCTGTAAAATGAGCTGGAGAAGGAAATAGCAAACCATTGCAGTATCTTTTCCAAGCAAACCTCAAATGGGGTAACAGAGAGTCTGATATGACTAAAAAAAAAGATTAAGCAAGCAATAACAATCTGAAAATAAATCTGCTTACCAATAACTCACAAGGTTCCATTCGGTCTTATACAATGCAGAGGGGATGGGTGTTGATACCCTTACTTAACAATTGATAAGGAACTCATTAATCACTCTCCCAAAGCAGTGCAGGGACATTAAACTATTAATTCTACACATCTAGAATATATTCTCTTTAGTGGGGATTAAATTAATAAATCCATCCTATTTTGTTGCTCTATTAAAAATTTTGCATAGGGCTAGGGAACCAAAAATAACTTTGTTTTAGAAAATGAACATGTAAAAATATAAAAATATGTGATAAAAAAGTGATTTCATTCTTCAGTCAATTCAGATTACAAAGTTCTCTGAAGTTTACAGTCTCAGAGAGCTGCCTGGGCACTTGAGAAATTGAATTACTTATCCAGGGTAACACAGCATGTCTGAGAGGTAGGATCTGAACCTAAGACTCCTTAACTCCAAAAACAGCTCTCTGTCTACTACTATAAATATAGTTAATATCTGATGTGTAATGTTGTTCATTCATAACTGACTCTTTGTGACCCCAAGGACCCCATGGGGTTTTCTTTGCAAAGACATTGGAGTGGCTTGCTATTTTCTTCTCCAGTGGATTAAGGCAAAGTTAAGTGACTTGTCCAGAGTCACAAAGCTAGCATGTATCTGAGGCCTGATTTGAACTCAGGTCTTCCTGACTCCAGGTCCAGTGCTCTATTCACTGAGCCACCTAGCTAACTCCTGTATAGAAAACAGATATAATTCTAGTGCCAAACCAACTCATAACTAAGAGAGAGAAGGAATGTCAGCCCAGTCACCAAGTCTTGGATTTTACCTATCCCTTTTTTACTAGGTGGTGGTAGCCATGGTTCACTAGCTAACAAAATATAGCTATCATTTATACCATGCTATATGGTTTGCAAAGCACCTCACATGTGTTATCTATTTTGATTCCTACAACAACCCTGTGAGTAGACGCTATTTTAAGTTCTCCTGACTCTTAAGTCCAGCTGCCTTTGCAGAGTCAGGGTGGCCAAGTCTCAGATACTGTGTAAATAAAAGTCCTTACTCCATGTGGACCAGTTTTTCTATGTTAGGGAGCTCTCTATATTACATGTTGCAGTTTTTTGGTAAGCCTTCATTTTCAAAGAGGACCGATGACATCACATGTCCTGACTTGCACATGAACTGCATTCAAGTAAGGCAGAGTTGCACAAGGTCATCAGCCTCACTCTCTCTTCCAGAGTCACTGAAGTTCAGGGGCAAGACAAAAGTCAAGACAACTGACGATGGTCCAGGATGCAGCGGATGACCTTGGCATCTTTTGACCAAACTCTAAGGGCCGCAAAGCACCTTATTCAGCTGCCTTCTTGGCCATAGGAACAAACTGTTCTCATTTACCCCTTTCAATGGAAGAAGTCCTCACATACTTGTAGTAGACACCCCATTCCCACTAACTCACCAACAGGTTGGAGGCCTGTTGCTTACCCTCAACTTGGTTTAGCCCAAGACAGCTTTACTAAAGTGTAGCAGATGTGCACACCACAAGATCTTGGAACCACAGGTGAGAGCTGGGTGACACCTGAAAAGGGCTCATACCAGAGGTGCTGGTCCTCCATGAACACCACACACACCTCATACATAGTACATAAGCCAAACAACTAGACAGGAAATTCCTATCCTATTCCACCCCTACCCCTCTACTAACAAATCTTTTTAAATTCTTAGAATGTCAGACCTAGAATCACTCTTACCTATCTAATCCAAAACCCTTGCTTTGTAGGAAAGGTAAGTGAGGCCCAGAAAGCCTGTGACTTGCTCAAAGTCATATAAAGCTGTAAATGGCAGAGCTGGAATGTAAATCTAGGTCTCCTGATTTGTGATTATTTTCAGTGTGGATTCTTTCTTCACTTAATTGTCTCATGCTGTTCCATACTTCTTGTTCTTACCTGGCACATATAAATATTTTAATTCCCAAACCTCCAAATCCAACTTTTCCAATACCAACTGGATCTCACAATCCAATCCCTATTGGTGGCAGAGTAAATTGTTAAAAAATTAAAGTTAGAATATACGGGTAGGGCGGAGCTGTGTCCTATTTATTTTGTAATTCTTACAGTACTGGACCAAGACTGGACGCACTGTAGGTGCTTGTTATTTGTTGAATCGAATTCTGGAATCACTTTCAGAGGAATATCTTGACACATTATAATGATAGAATTTATATACTGGATGTTTGGATAATTATAATAACATATATATCTATATTGTTTTAGAATTTACAAGGTATTTACACAAATTTTTTCAATAGTTTATAGGTAATGGGCATGAATGTGTTTTATAAATTCTAAAGCAATATACATCATAATTTCAAAACAACTGTGTGAGGTAGATAGATCAAAAATAATATCTTTATTTTATTTAATTTCTCTGGGCCTCAATATCTTTTCTTTCATATGTAAAATTTTTTTTCAAAGAGGATTAATTAGGTGATTTCCTAAGGTATTTTCTTTTTTTAATCTTTAATTAACTTCTGTTTATTTTTAGTTTATATCATTCATTTCCACAAGATTTTGAGTTACAAATTTTCTCCCCGTCTTTCCCCTACCCACCACCCCAAAACATCAATCCCACTATACACCCCCTCCCCCAATCTGCTCTCTCCTATATCCTGCCCCATCACTCCTCTGACTTTCAGGTAGGGCAAGATGGAACTACCTACCCCAGTGCCTGTATATCTTGTTTCCCAGTTGCATTTAAATAATAATCATATATACATATGATTATATTATAATATATAATAAAATATATATTATATATTATAATATTATATATATGTATATATATATATTATTTTAGAACTTTAAATTCTACATTCTTTCACTTTCTCCCTTGTCACCCACCCCCCACTGGAAAGACAAGTAATTTAATACAAGCTGTATATGTGTAGTTATGTAGAACATCTCCACAATGAACATATTGTGAAAGACTGACTATTTTTCCCTACTTCCTATACTGCCCTCCACTCATTCTATTCTCTACTTTTCCCCTGTCCCTTTACAGAAGTGTGTGCTTCTAACAACCCTCCCCTCCAACCTGCCCTCCTCTCTGTCATCCCCCTCTCATCTCCTTCCCCCCTACTCTCCTGTAGGGCAAGATACCCAATTTAAAGTGTGTGTCATTCCTTCCCTACGCCAAATTCAATGAGAGTAAGGTTGATCCTTTCCCTTTTGCCTTCTTATTCTTCCCCTCCATTATAAGTTATCCCTTGCCTCTTTGCTATGAGATGATTAACCCCATTCTGTCTCTCCCTGTCTCTTCTCATTCTATTCCTCTACCACCTCTAAGTTTCACCTTTTAAAATATCATCCCTTCCTACTCTATTGATCCGGTGCCCTCTGTCTATGTATACATATACACACATACTCACATATGTATTCATACACATATATACCCTCCTATATAAACATATGCGTATGTATTCATATATACACTTACATTCCCTTCTCCTATCCTCATACTGAGAAAAGTTTCATAAGTTACAATGATCATTTTTCCATGTTGGCATGTAAATAGTTCAACTTTGATAAATTCCTTATGATTTCTTTTCCATGTTTACCTTCTCATGCTACTTGTATCTGAATGTCAAATTTTCTATTCAGTTCAGGATTTTTGATCAAGAACGTTTGAAAGTCTTTCACCTCACTGAATGACCATATTTCCCCCTGAAACATTATACTCAGTTTTACTGGGTAGGTGATTCTTGGTTTTAATCCTAGCTCCCTTGATCTCTGGACTATCATATTCCAGGTCCTTCAGTCCCTTAATGTAGAAGCTGCTAGATCCTGGGTTATCCTGATTGTCTTTCTACAGTATTCAAATTGTTTCTTCTTGGCAGCTTGTAATATTTTCT
The DNA here is from genome assembly GCA_028646575.1 of Pseudocheirus occidentalis. NCBI lineage: Eukaryota > Metazoa > Chordata > Mammalia > Diprotodontia > Pseudocheiridae > Pseudocheirus > Pseudocheirus occidentalis. The sequence goes on along the minus strand of CM053598.1, from coordinate 93,412,463 downwards.
CCTGGATCAGGGAGCTCTGGAACCTGGATATAACATTCCTAGGAGTTTTCTTTTGGGGATCTTTTTCAAGAGATGTTTGGTGAATTCTTTCAAGTTCTATTTTGCCCTCTGGTTCTAAAATATTAGGGCAATTTTCCTTGAGAATTTCTTGAAGGATGCTTTCTAGGTTCTTTTTTTGATCATGGCTTTCAGGTAGTAAAATAATTTTTAAATTGTCTCTCCTGGATCTATTTTCCAGGTCAGTGGTTTTTTCAGTAAGATATTTCACATTGCCTTCTATTTTTTCATTTGTTTGGATCTGTTTAATAGTATCTTGATTTCTCATA
>CM053598.1:93390592-93411637 GCA_028646575.1 Pseudocheirus occidentalis | reverse complement strand
CTGCCTGTAGTGCTTTCTGTCTGGTGGAGAGTTTTGGAGCTTGGAAATCTGTTTAGCGTCCCATTTTATGAGTTTTTTAGCGTATTTGTGTGGGAGCTGCGGTGCTTTGCTGCTTCTACGCCGCCATCTTGGCTCCGCCTCCATGTCATATAATTTCAACTGAGAACTCCCTTCTGCATTACAATACTTTTATTCTTTTCGGATTTTATCCTTTTGGGACCATATACACTCTTCAGGGCAGTGATTTCAAACTTCTTATCTCCTCAAGCCTCCTAAACCTTCTCTTTTGAAAGAATAAACCCCTTGGTTCCAGGTTCCAGTGAGTGAAGGAAAAGAAGGAAGAACTTTCTTCTTAATTTCTAGCCATTTGAACTCCCTCTTCCTCCCTTTTCTCATCTGTTCTATACTTTCTGTTGTCCCTCCAGTCCTTCCCCTTCCTCCATCATACCCTTTGCATCTCCTAATTTTTTTCATCTTTGTTACAGCTTCTGACCAAGAATGGCTCTTCTTGCCAAGGCATGATTCAATGGAAACTGCACTGAATTTGGAGTCAGACAATCTATAATCCCACCTTTGCCAATTAGTGCCTCTGTGAATTTGGCCATACAATTTAACCTTTCTGGGTCTTAAACTTCCCAGCACTAAAATGACCAGGCTGGACTAGGTCACTGCTAAAACTTCTTCTAGCCCTAAGCCTATAATCCTACTTATGAATTTGGTTATATCCCCCTCATATCACCTAAGGCAATGTGCCCCTTTGATCATCCTCTGTCATTTGTTTTCAATCCCTTCTTAGGAATTAATTCATCTTCTATTGCTTATGTACAAAACCAATCAACCAGCATCATTTAGTTGCAAAAGGTGCTCACAAACTTTAAAAAAGCCCCAAAACATTTAACCTTGTCAGACTCTCAGGCTGTTAAACCATATAACCTTTTGCAGTCAAATTACAAGGGGGAAAGTATGACAAAACTATCTACTTGGTTGTCTTCCTCACTGTCACTTCTCAGATCTCATCTACTCAGATCTTATCTACTGACTCTAACACTCTGAACCCTCCACTGAAGCAGCTTTCTCCAAGTTAGCAGGATTACTTAATTGTTAAACAAAAAGGTCTTTTCTCCACCCTCTCCTCCCAACCCAGTTTTCTTCTCAGTTCTCCCACCTCAGTAGTAAAAAGTTCATTCTTTACTGCTTTGTTTGAGATTCTCTATCCATCATTCACCCTCTAACCCTGGCTAACTTAGAGACCAAATCTGTGCTAGGCCCTTTTCTCATTTTCTATACCCACTGACATATGTTATTGATGTTCGACTGAACATTAGTCATATATGTCTCTTTGTGACTCCATGGACAATAGCATACCAATGCTGTCCATGGGGTTTTCTTGGCAAAGATATTGGAGTGGTTGGCCATTTCCTTTTCCAATGCATTAAGGCAAACCATGGTTAAGTGACTTGCCCAGGATCACACAGCTAGTAAATGTCTAGCTGAATCAATGTTGAACCAACCAGTTGAACCAATGTTATCCTGACTTCAGTCCCAGCAATCTATCCATTTAACACCTAGCTCTCTCCTGATTCATGGTAAGCACAAAATAAAATCCAACTCTTAATTGACTGATTTTTAACTTCTAGTCAATGGGCTACGTAATGTGTAGAAAACATCTATTAGTTAGCTCATATAGCCCTAGACAAGGGGTTCTTAACCTGAAGACTTTGGTTTAAAAAATAGTGATACCTGTTTTTCAATATACATGGCTTCTTTTCTGATTCTTTCATATTTTATTTCATGCATTTAGAAACATTCATCTGGAAAGAGGCCCTCAGGCATCACCAGACTGTTAAAGGGGGCCACAAAATTTAAAAAAAAAGTTAAAAACATATATTGTTGTTCAGTTGTTTTGGTCACGTCCGATTCTTTGTGACCACATTTGGGGTTTTCTTGTCAAAGATACTGGAGTAGTTTACCGTTCCCTTCTCCAGCTCATTTTACAGATGAGTAAACTGAGGCAAACATGATAAAGTGACTTGCCCAGGGTCATGAAGCAAGTATCTGAGGTTGAATTTGAGCTCAGGAAGATGACTCCTGGTCCAGTGCTCTATCCACTGTACCACCTAGTTCCCCCCTAAAAACATTTACTGTAGAGCAGTGGTTCTCAACCTTCCTAATGCCGCAACTCTTTAATACAGTTCCTCATGTTGTGGCGACCCCCAACAATACAATTATTTTTGTTGCTACTTCATAGCTGTAATTTTGCTAATATCTGATATGTAGGATGTATTTTCATTGTTACAAATTGAATATAACCCAGAGGTTGTGAACTGCTGCCCTAGAGCCACAGGGCTTTCCACTGACAACAAGTCACCCAACAGGAATATGTTACCAGGCATAGGGAACCAGTATGGTCAGAAGAACACTGGAATACAAGTCAGAAAGCCTAGATTTTAACTGGGGCTCCACCATAAATTGGTTGTATGACCCCAGCACTTCTCACTTCATCTCACTGGGCACCTTGTTAATCATGTAAACAACCCAAACTGATCATTTATATCTTAAGTTCTCTTTCAGCTGTAATATTTTATGCTTCTGTGCATCAATCCCAAAATTAATTCTATACTCTTTGCCAAATGTATATGACTAAGCACATGGCAAGAATCCCAAAACACTGGTTTCGCTATGAAGACAGCCATATGTGAATCTGATGGATCCAAGTTTCAATCCCAGTCCTAGCAGACGAGAACCATGAGGCCAGAAGCATATGAAGTGAGAGTGAATGACCCACTGGAAAAGAGAAATGAGTTATATGACTTTACCACTTCTAGACAGTTTGGAGGGAATGGAGAATGGGGAGTGGCTTATGTGTCAGGCAGAAGTCTTACCTTTCCTCTAGATAGGTCACTGGTATCGGAAGTCAGTGGTTTTTTAGCTTTTAAAGACTAGGTAGCTACTTGGATAGTCTGGAAGGGGTGTTGGACCAAATCCCAGAAGCATATATAGCACTTTAGGAAAAGTACATTCTGGATAGAGTCAGTATAATTTTTAATAAATCAAAACCATAAATGCATCTATTTTGGTTGACTTACAATAAGGTGAAAGCAGCAATTTACAGTCCCTAATTTTTCTTATGGCAGTTTTCATCAAACATACACAACCACTATTTCAGTAGAAGCCCACCTGCCTCCATGCTCTTTGGAACCTAAGTCAGTGGATAAAGTTATATAAACAAAGTACAAATAAGGAGAGAGAGAAGTATTCATTCCTTCCTAAGAAGAACTCTTCTACCTTTGTTCTCATCTCTCTCCCTGCTGCTTCATTCAGGACCTTGCTCCTTTCTTTATTTCTTCTTGAATCTTCCATCTCTCTCTCTTCACTGGCCCATTTCCACTTTCTTACAAAAACACTCAGGTTTCCCCTGAAAACAACCTTTACTTGACTGCTGTCTTTTTCTTATCATCATCCCACTTCCCTTCCATTGATAAACTTTTTAAACAAATTATTTTTATCAGGATCCTCAGATGGTGACAAGAGGTCACCTTACCCTGCAAACATTATGGAAACCAGCAGAGAGCAGCGGAGCCCAACTAACCAGAAAACATAAGATTAGCCCAGACAGTCAAGGAAGTATGGAAACCACAGGGCAAGTAAAGTATTGAGGAAGGCAGGCAGTCCATCAGCAGGCACTTATTGAGCACCTACTATGTACCAGGCATTGTGCTAAGTACTAGAGATACAAAAAAAAGGCAAAAAAGTAGTCTCTACTCTCAAGGAGCTCACTGTCTAATGGGAGAGACAACATGGAAACAGTTATGTACAAAAAGTAAAAACTAAAACCTATGTACCAAAAAAAAAATCAATGTAATTGTAAGCTTGGAACTGAAGAGAGATTAAATTAGATAGTCCAGAGGGAACTAAGGGATTATGAGTCAGAAGCATGGTCAGGTAGGGCAGGGAAGATGAATGTGGGTCACAGAAATATCAACCATTAGAAATGAAAGAGACTTAAGAGTTTGTCTAATTAGCCTCATCATTTTGTGCTTTTGGAAACTGAATCTCAGAGAGATTAAATGAGCCAGGTCACACACCTAGTTTAGGGAGTATCAGAACTAGAACCCAGGTCTTCTGACAGCTACCCCTCCCACCTTAAAGGCTCTTTTCCACTATATGCAATCTATCCAACAGAAATATAGATACAGTTATCGGTTAAAAGGTTCAGGAGGTTTGTGGGCTTCCTCTAGACAGGGCACAGTGGTCCCACCCACTCCAAATATCTAGGGTATCATATTTGTAATCCCTTCAGCTGCTTCTAATTCCTGATCATCCACTCCCTTTTTAACCCTTTACACTGAGTCCCATCTCAGTGCTCCTGTTCTCTCTCTCTCTCTCTCCCTCCCTCCCTCCCTCTCTCTCTCTCTCTCTCTCTCTCTCTCTCCCTCTCTCTCTTTCCCTCTCCCTCTCTCTCTCCGTCTGTCTCTCCCTCTCTATCTCCCTCTCCCTCTCCCTCTCTCTCTCTCCCCCTGAATTATTAAATCCAGTGGTGTTTGCTAATCTTTCTCCTCATTGTCTCTTCAACAATTAGCAATGGCAATCATTCCCCTCCTTCACATACATCTTTGAAAAATTAACTTTGTGAAAATAAATCCACAGAGCATTAAATTATATTTTGTGTCTCTTCAAAATACCTTATTAATCTATTTTATGGGACTTGAAAAACCTAGTAAGGAATTCAAAAAACTTAAGAGTAAACTCTTAATATTTTGCAAATATAATCTAATTTTTAATTCAAAGATTATAAAAAATAAGTTTACATATTCATATTCTAGAGTAATGTTTAAAAAGACTTACATTTTCTAATATATTAAAAAAACTTGGAAAAACAGTCTTGTTAATTTCTCTCTGGCAAACTTTGAGTGTATTCTATTCCAATAAATGGGTCATTCATAGTATTTTAATAAGAAATTAATTCCAATGGATAGAACCCAAGAAGAAGACTCAGGAAACTTGGGTTCTAATCCTGAATTCCCAACTAACACCGTCATCTACTTTGGCACGTCAATACAATATGCTGTGTCTCAATCTCATCATAGCATTGCTTGCTTCCTGGGAAGAGAGAGACAAGTGCCACAGGGTCTTTGATTCTGAGTTTGTTTAAATGCCTATAGTTAACTCATGGTTCACTATCACTACCTCAAAACCTCCACATCCCAATGCATTCAACACAATAATGCCAAAGTAATAGTCTTAATAAATGCTTTAATCATATTACTCCTCTATTCCAACCCTTTCAATGGCTCCATACTGCCTATTGAATAAGGTCCACATTCATTAGTCCAGTGGTTCTCAACCTGCCTAATGCCACCACTCTTTAATACTTTTATGTGGACACATCTGCATGTGGGCGTGTCTGCATGTGTGGGAGAACCCACTTGGAGATGGATATAGGAGTAGTGTCTTGGTTCCTAAGACCATTAGAAATATGTGTTTTCCAATGGTCTTAGGCGACCTCTGTGACCCCTGTGAAAGGGTCATTCAACCCCAAAGGGGTCGCAACCCACAGGTTGAGAACCGCTGCCTTAGTCTATCATGCAAGGCCACCAGAAATGTGCATTTCTGACTTTATTTTACCTGTTTTACAACAGTAAAATGGGGGGTGGTGGTGCAGAATAATACATGTTCCACTAACTTTATTATACTAGTATGAGGAAAGTGGTTAACATTAACTATGCTGTTATTCAGTTGTTTTAATCATTAGTCACGTCCAACTCTTCAACCCATTTGGGGTTTTCTTGGCAGAGATACTATAATGTCTTGCCATTTCCTTCTCCAGCTCATTTTACAGATGAGGAAACTGAGGCAAACAGGGGTAAGTTGTCCAGGGTCAAAAAACTAGTAAGGATCTGCGGTTGGATTCGAACTCAGGTCCTCCTGACTCCAGCCCTTTAGCCACTGTACCACCATTATAAATAAGTCCACTTGGGCTGAGAGATTAAATCATTGCCCATCCTAGCAGAGTTTTGAGGGATCTTGAGCCCAGGTCTAATTCCAAGTCTAACACTGTGCCTCAATGTCAGCTATTACATACGATTTTTCATTTTGGTTACTTGGGTAATATCTTTTCCTCTCTCTACTAGACTAGAAAATTTCTAAATGAAGGGCCTATGTAATATTCATCTTTCCATTTCATAGCACTCAGCAGAGAGACACTTAATAACTGTCTGCTGAATTGCATCATAATTACACAGACCTTCAGATGGCACGGGATACTGGAGTTTACATGGTTACAATATTTGATTTTGCAACATATGCTAATGTGCTCCTAAGATATCGCTGTTACATTTTCAAGAAACTTTATTCCTGCTACTGACCTTCCATTCAAGCACCTCCTCAGCGAGTAGGATGCTCCTCCTCCACAGGTCCGGGAACAATCACTCCAGGCACCCCAGGCATCCCAGCCACCGTCCTTCTCTTCATCTGACCGTGTAATTCTCGATGTCTACAAACAGGGCAAACAAGGACGAGGAAGAGAATGTAAAATTCCTGTAAATACGTTCAAGTCTTCTGGGTCCTCCCCGCCCTTCCCATCTTTTCCTATGGGTATCCAAAGGAAGTGAAACATCTTTGAAATGTTTAACTTTTAAAATTATTATTTTCTCATGAGAGGATGACGGCAGAAAATAACTATCAGAACCTAGGGGCATTCTAGCAATGAGTATTATCGTCTGATTAAGGCCAAATTATTTTCCCTTAGAATACATCTCTGAGGAAAAGAAGAAAAAAAAAGAGGTGTTATAGGTGTACCTCATTTAACAGAATAAGTATACTCCTTGGAGCTTTTTGTAAAGGGCTTCATTATACTTCGCCACCCAGAAATTTATATTATAATTTCAAACATATGTTCCCCAGGGAGAAAACATTGGACCCAAACAAAACATAGTAACATTTCATTTTTCCATCTCCACTGGGGATGGAAATTCCACATGAATGAATTTTCCAGACAAATGAAGTTTACCCCTTTAAGCACCAGGATTTGTTTCAGTTTAATCATTTTAGATGGAAATGGGAAGAGGGAAAGGGTGGCAGTGGAAAGAGTTTACAGTTAGGAGGATCTGGGTTCAAGACCAAGCTCTGTACATAACTAGCTGTGTGACCTTAGACAAGTCACAGTCTCTGTGCATTTCAGTTTCCACAATACGTTAAAACTAGATGACCCTTGAGTTCTTTGCAAATTCTAATCTATGATTTATGTCCACGAAGTCTATACTTTCTGCTTTCCTTGGTATAGAGGGCTGGGGATAAAAGGATAGGGAACTGAAGAATAGGGGCTAGACCCATGGTTTCAGCAATACACGGAAGAAATATAGGGTGAGGAACTAATGCCAGCAATGTAGATCTGCACCTCTGTGCAATTTATGGTCTTAAGAGAATATCATAGATCAGAGGTGTCAAACTTAGAGCCTTCAGTTCAGAAACAGCCCACAAAACTCCAAAATTTGGCCCAAACTAAATTAAAATGTAATTGGTAAATACTTAACAAATTAAAATACAATAACATTGAATTGTGGATTCCTAAGTCAACGTGTAGGGCAGCTAGGTGGTGCAATACAAGAGCACAGGGCCTGGCATCAAGAAGAACTAAGTTCAAACCCTGCTTCAGACATGTACTAACTGTGTGACCCTGGGCAAGTTACTTAGCCCTTTTTGCTTCAGTTTTCTCATCTGTAACTGAGCTGAAGAAGAAAATGGCCAACCATTCCAATATCTCTGCCAAGAAAACCCCAAATGGGGTCACAAAGAGACACAACTGAAAAAACTGAACAACAAGCAACATGTGGCCCATTCTTTCTACTTTCTACTCATCTAAAGAGCTGGGTAATGTTGACTTGCCCGGGACAATCCAATCCATATGCATCAGAGGCTGGACTACCAGACTTTGAAGACCTCTCTCTATCCACTAGTCTTCTACACCTCCTCTCCAGGTATTGTGAAAATCATTTAACCTTTTCAACGAATACTCTATGTACCTTTCATGAAAAGATCCAAGGTTTCCCCCAGCTCAAAAATTCTACAATTCTATCAATTATTATTTGTGTGAGATAATCATGGATAAATTCACAAAGTGGGGTATATCACCCTATAGGAAATGCTCCAGGAAATTATGCTTTATGAATTGCTTCTGATTTTTAGAGGGGTTTTCCCTGTCTTCTCTCTTGCTGTTAGGCTACCACCTGTTACTTCGTGCTGCTGTCATTGCTCTAGTATCTCTCTGAAGTGCCAGGAAATCAGCAGCACCATCCTTACTAAGATACCACTGTCTACATTTAGTTGTCCTTACTTTTTTAATGCTTTGCTTCTAATCTTCTGTGGACTCAGGAACCCAATTTCCAAGCTGGGTAGAGATGTGTGACTCTAAATGGGGAGAGGCTCTAAGCAAGGATATGAAAGTGCCCCCAAAAGCCAAGTGGAGGAGCTGTAGAATATGGATTTCACGTTCTCTATTTTAAATGCTCAGATGTCATTTCTCCTTTTTTATTCTGGGCTACACTTATTATAACTAAAGAAGTCAAGTAGTTGGGGCACACACTGCATGTTTCCAGAATGTGCCTGATCCTAAAGAGAAATAAAAAGTCTTACTTCCTACCACACATAAGGCAAAGTATATAGTGCTGGCAAGATTGCCAAAGGGCATCTCCTTGAGATCGTATTTGTAGGGGAAGTCCACTTCATTCTACAGGCCACTCTTTAAACTAGTACACATAGCCATTGCTACTTGTTTCCCCCTCCCCCTCAAAGTAAGCTAAGTGTGGATTATTCCATTTTCCCAGAATGCCCTCCACTACCAAAATAAATCCTACTCACCCTTAAAGATGTTCAAATTCTGCCTTGTCTGTGAAACCTTTCTGGACCACACAATATTACATAGGAGCCATCAAAAGCCATGCCTTTGAGAAACTCAAACAAGTCTAAGACAAAGACCCCTGTGACCACAGAGTTTGCAGTCTAGTTGCAGAGAAAAGATCAACACATAAACTTAGTAGCTTAAGAGAACTAAAAAGACACAAAGCCAAGTCTTTGCCAAATGAATTATGTAGACAGAGATGTTACAGATGTTTGGCAGATGATGGCAGAGATACTGCTATAAGAGTTCAGAGAGAGACAATACTCTTAAGGCAATAAGAAATGTTTGCCACAACAGAATGAGTCTACAGAGGTGTAGTAGGGGTGGTAAAAAGGCTAGAATAGTAGATTGACTAAAGGACCTGGAGATGTTTTGCTTCAAGAAAACTAAAGGAAGACAAAATAGCATCTCTGGATGTTTAAATGATGATTGTGCTGAAGAGGGGAGAAGAGGTGGGGAAGCTGAGCAACCTTAAGTGGGGTGAAGGCGGGGGTTGGGTTCAGTAAAGAGGGTGTGTACAGTTTAAAACTCTGGAGGGTTTGAGAAGAATCAGGGTGAAAAAGAGGTCATAGGATTTGGATCATTGTGGATCTTCAAGAAAGAAGTTTTTGAGTGATTTCTGGCCCCCAATAACCAGGACTTGCATCACACCTTTTACAATTTCCAAGGTAAACTGAAAATAGATGACACAACCAAAATTCATTTTCTACCAAAACAAAATATAGAAATTGTATCAGAAGTGTTTCAACATTACCTAAGCAGTGACATATGTGGAATGGGCATAGTTGAAGTCTGTGTGGATTTCACTCATTCTGATAACTATTTAAACTAAGAAAACTGGGGTTCTTTCTTCCAAAGGTTAAGTCCACTTTCTGCTTGGGTCTGCTGTCATATCTCAACACAGCTGTCTCCCATCCTGGAGGGAGCAGAGGTGAACGCGAGCTGATCCCAGCTGTAGTTCATCTGGGGGCAGGGACTAGTCCACACACCCAGGCTTAAAAGGCCACAGGTGTGTCCACTCATGGAGCCAGACAAATCATAACTCTGTCTAGGTCTAGGCTCAGGCCCTCCTTTGACCTGTCCATTACCCCAGTTTTGCTGACCCTTATTTTAACCTTGGACTTTTCTCAGATCCTATTTATGGATTTGTAGATTGGGAAAGATCTAAGAGATTATCTATGCAACTTCACCATAACAACACGAATGGTCTTTTGCCTCTGGCTCTTCCTCGGCAATTTACTCTCTCTTTTTCACCAACTTTTTTTACCTCCGACTTTGTGAATTCCGGCTATCTGATGAGTGACTCTCTTTTCCTTTCTAGTTTTAGTACCCACAGAGCTAGAGCCCATAACATCTCTTCCAGAATAATGGAAAGTTCCCAGTCTCCTTAGGTCTCTGGCCCTAACTTAAAGGGGGAAAAGAAAATGCGTGTGACACCTGTGATTGCCAAGCATTCAATATATACCATCACGGAGATTCATGGATAATAAATAATAATATTAATTATAATACAATGTTATTTTATGGTTACAATTATAATTTATAACTATTATGTTTATTATAATATCAATTATAATTGTTATTTAATGCTTTAATGCTTACAAAGTGTTTTACATGTATTCCCTCATTTGATTCTCTCCAAAACTCTTCAAGGACAGCTAGGTGGTTAGAGCACTACACCTAGAGTCAGAAAGATTCATACTAATAAGTTCAAATCTGGCCTCAGATGCTTACTAGCTGTGTGACCCTGGCCAAGTCACTTCTACCCTGTTTGCCTCAGTTTCCTCATCTGCAAAACGAACTGGAGAAAGAAAAGGCAAACCACACTGGTATCTTTGCCAAGAAAACCCCAAATGGGGTCACAAAGAACCCGACTTGACTGAGCAGCAACAAGAACAAAACCCTGTGAAATACGTGCTACATTTATCCCCATTTTACAGATGAGGAACTGAGTTTAGAAGGGTAAGTGATTTGCCATGGATCACACAGTTTGATAAATGTCTGAAATGGGATTCAAACCCAAAGGTCTTCCTGCCTCAACTTATACTCCCTACACCAAAAAGGAAGCTAAGGTCATTAAATCTCATTTTGTAAATAAGAAAACAGTGGAATTAACTAACAGTCCAAGGCCTGTTTCGCATACAATGTGATACATATACAAAAAAAATTGTTTATATTTTGTTAAGTAAGACTTAGATCTGGAGAGGGGCTAGTTCTATAGTGAAAATTGTTTCTGTTTAGGCTGAAAATTAAAGTCATGGGGATGTTCAGACCATTTAAGTAACCTTTTGATAAATCAATGTGGTTTCATGTAAACTGTTATGAGGCAATCTAGGCTCAGCACTCATTGCTAGTAGTTAAATAGCTTATTAATTTGGATGTTACCTCAAACAAAGCAGATTTCAACCCACTCATACCCATCTGTCCTCTACTATTCTTACGTGTCTTCCCATAGGTTCCTCACAGGTGGAGCACCCAGGATGCCAGGGATACCCTCCCTCCTTTTTCTTGATTTCATAAGAATACTTGTGGAAACACTGGCTGTCCATTAGTTATCCTTCACTCTTGTCAAGTGACCAGCCAATCATTGTTTTCAATCACACACATCTTTGATGATGTCCTTTATTACTGTTCAATCTGATTCTTACACCTAGCATGAGTGATTCTCATCTTCTTAATCCCAAAATGCAACAAACTGAAACACACAGATGGTTCCTTGTTTGTGGATTTCTCCTTGTTGGGTGCTTTCAACTTCCTGTCTAAAAATTACTATCCTGTAATATGAAAGCAGACAGCCTATATATCAAAGCTCTCCCATACACACACACTCTCTCTCTCTCTCTCTCTCTCTCTCTCTCTCTCTCTCTCTCTCTCTCTCTCTCTCTCTGTCTCATCAGGCTCTCCTCAAATAGCTCAGTTCTCTAGGAGTGACCCAGCACTACTTGCTCAGGGAGGAGTAATGAAAACCTGGCAAAATCTGGAGATGTCCCATCCAGACAGTGCCTCTGGTATGGTCTTCAATCCTCCTCTTCCAACCACAGCCTCAAGATCATCTGCTTGAATTCTCCTATTCACTTAGTTACAGATGTATCCTGCCCCTTTGGACATTCAGTTGTAGCTTTATCTTTCAGGTACCCATGACCCCCAAGAAATCCTCCCTTCCCTTGCTCCTGTTCTCACACTCAGCCCCCTCTCAGGTCTTTCAAATTAAGTGTTTTTTTCTCATTTTTGGCCCAAGGCAATTTAAATAAAGGATTATTGCTTTTTAGCATTAATGGCTGGTTTGCTTCTTATGTGGAAATTTCTAAGTGCTCTCCCCAACCCTACTCCCCCCAAAAAAGCTACAAGAGACTAATGTGTGTATATTGTATATTTTTAGGATTATTGTCAAGAATTTTATTTTCATTATATAGTTCAACTTTTACTAGGTCTGTATATGCATTACTGAGTTAATAGTTCCTCTTATTTTCCATGTACTTGGCAGTGGTGCTTCAGCTGGATTGGTATGTTCATTACTAAGCTAAGAATTCCTTAAAGTCTATGTGCTAATTCTTTTGGGAGAGGGTAGAAAGCAGTCTGGACCAGTCATTTCTTTAGAGGAGAGAATTCCTGGTATGAAAACTCTTTTCCCCAATATAGATCTATGACTCATCTTAAAAGACTTTGTTAGGACACTGGTTAAGTAACCTGCTATGGTCACATTGTTTAGCTTCAGTCTTCCTGACTTCAAGTTATACCAACTCTATCCATAGTGTTTCTCTATGTGATGATATATCACAGAGAATCTCTCTTTCTACAGGAAAACTGTATCATTATTTTGCAGGGCTCACCTTTATGGGTACATTTTTACCAAGTCCTAAATAGATTTCAAGAGTCCTGGCCAACAACAACTGGAGAGTGAACAGACTTGACTGGTGGGAGTCAGGCTCTTCTAGCTCATATTTAACAAAAGACTGTTGGATTTAAGAGTCAGGTGCCCATATCATTTGTTACCATCAGCATCAATCCTGACTAAGTAAATCGTTAATAATCCTGCTTTAAATAAGTCATTTAATCTTCTCAACACTTAGTTTCCTCACTTGTAAAATATGTTGTTCACCTCAGGAATACTGGATTATAAAGAATTTCAAAACCAAAATCATATCTTTCTTACTTATATATAACTGACTCCCAATAATTTAAGAAACAGAGAATGTCAAAAAACTAGCTGTTTGAAAGCAACAAATAGTTGTTTTGTATGTACATAGAATATATGTAGTTAAATGGAAATGCATATGTTGTTACTGTTGTTATTCAGTCATGTCCAATTCTTTGTGACCTCATTTGGGGTTTTCTTGGTAAAGATACTAGAGTGGTTTGTCTTTTCCTTCTCCAGCTCATTTTACAGAGGTGGAAACTGAGGCAAAGTTAAGTGACTTGCCCAAGGTCACACAGCTAGTAAATGTCTGAGGCTAGATTTGAACTCAGACAGATGAGTCTTCCTGATTGCAAGTCCAGCACTGTGCCACCTAGCAAATGTATGTTTCTCTAAAAGACTATTCAATGGAAAACTCACACAAGGCAAGCACATGAAGGTCAGAATAAGCAACATAGGGACACTCTCAAGGTCTCTCTGAAGTACTCTGGAACTGATTGTGAGACATGGGAGACACTGTCACAGGACTACCTAGCCCAGTGTACTTGCACTGAAGAAGGTGCTATGCTCTGTGAGCAAAGTAAAACTGCAGTAGTTCAAAAGAACAAAAGAAACATGTGAGGTACAAATTTTAGAGACATCTCCACTCCAAATGTTAGTATGGACTATTTGTGCCCAACCTGTGGTAGAGCCTTCTGAGCTCATATCAGTCAGATCAGCCATTGTCAGACACACTGTACCTTGACCCCAACCTACTGACATCATTTTGGTCCTCTGAGAATGAAGGACAACCAACCACACACAGATCTCCCTCCAATTTGTACTCTTGACAGAGACACTGCTCTAAATCTAGGTTGAAAACAATCAGTAGTTCACTTTAATCATGCATTTATAATGCCCAAGCATTGCGGCAAGAGAATAAAAATTCAAACATTTACTGAGTGCTTATTATGTGCAATAAATGTGCTGTGCTTGGAGCTAGAGGAAATATCAAGATAAATAAGACACAATTCCTGGACTCCAGAAGCTTACAATCTAGAAAGAGAGATAAGACTTATGCAGATAAATATTACAATACAAATGAAAAATTAGCATACAATGGGAATACCAAATGGTCTGTAATCAGAAGAAGAAAAGATTTCCAATATTAGTAGGGACTAAGGGAATAAAGTGAGATTTCAAAGGACAGGTGACTTTTTTTTTTTTGCAAGAATCACGAATAGTTTGTTTATTGCAACAGTTACATTCTGAAACCCTTGCATCAGGCAAGGGCACAACTGGTTATTATATCAGGAATAGACAACCTACACAGTCAAATATATAAAATTTTCTTTTATATTTGCTCAACATTGGTCAGCAAGCATATTCAGTCCATAGTTGATTATCTATCTACTGTGTCAACCCAAGCTTCTTCTTCAGAGACTCTGGCATCTCAGGTGGAGGAGGACGGGGAAGTCTGAAATAGACTTTCACTGAGTCATAGATGAACCACTGTAGTGCAGTCAGGGTACCAATCATGATGATACCGGCAAAGAGCCCCTTCCATACACCTTTGAATCCAAGCCTTTGGAGAACTTGTGAAGCTGAGCTGCCCTTTTCCTTGTTCAGCACAGACACCACAGAGTCAGCAGGATGAGACACAATGGCACAGAAGACACCAGCTATGTAACCTGCCACAAATGTCACCACCAGCTGTTCTCCCTTTGAGCACTCACTTCCAGGCTTCAGAACAATGTACTTGTACAGGGCCTCAACAGTTCGCTCAAAGCAAGCGAACTTCATCATGGTGTATGGGATCTGTCTCATCCATAAAGGAGCAACACCCTTGTAGAATGCAAAGAGGCCCTCTTCTTTAAACATTTTTGGAGCTGCCTCCCTCAGGGTGTTGGTGTAGCCTGGCTGGGTCTGAATTCTGACCTTGGCAGCTTCCATAGGAGCCATCGGGTAATATCAGCAAAGAATTCAGCACTGGCTGAGGCAGCCAAATACAGGACTGTAAGCCAGAGGTAAGCGTTTTCCTCACCAAGAAGGATATAACACTTTGAAGACTTCATAAAAAGCAGACTTGCAAAGTCCCTGCATTGAGTACCCAATGAATGTCGGTGCGCATCCTTTGGCCAGACCACGAACACCATCTTCTCGAAGTGTGATGGAGGATCCATTAAAGATGCCCTTCTATTTCTGGGGGTCCACCTGCATCCTGCATTTCACTAAGTCGAGGCGTACAACAGCAGTGTGTGTCAGGCCACAACTTAAGACCCCACCAACACCACAGAGCGCATAAAACTTCATGGAGTCATCTTCACAACTGTATTCTTCCCCGGCGGCGGCGGCGGGACTCGCCCAAGAGCGCCAAGTGCGCCACGGACGAGTACATACTCCTAAAATGGCGGAGAAACAACCGTCTGTCCGCTCCAGCAGGCTGCGCCTCACAGAGCGACAGGTGACATTTAAGGTGGGTTTCAAGGGATGAGTAGGAAGCCCACAGGCAGAGGTGATGAGAGGTACACAGGGAACAAAAATGTGGAGATGGGAAACTAGGGGGCACATTTAGGGGACAGAGTCATCCATCAAGCACATGAGTAGAAAGAGGGGGAGACAAAGGTGGGATAAGATGTTTGCTTGGTCTATTCTACAAATTGTCTGTAACCTCTTTATCTGATCTGAGTCTGTACTGGCAATTTTCACAGTCACTAAATTCAATCCTTTAAAAAAAAAATCTTAGAATCTCTGTGGGTCAACTTTCCACATTAATTCCAAAGCAAATAGAATGAGGACACCAAACAGTATTAGAAGACGTTTGTACTCTTTGTTCTGGGGCCCGTGTGGAGGGGGGGCATCCCTAGCTGAATCTCATTTACTGATCTGTGTCACCTATGACCTGGCCTAAGAAAGAACAAACAATTTTCTAAGCTCAAATTCAAGTCTTCTTTCCATCCAAGGAAAGGAAACTGGTTACTCTTTCTGTTGTAAGAGCACAAACTGTACTGGAAATGTAAATCCTCCTTCATACTAATGGTAGAGTGAGGCCCACAAACAGAGAACACAGTCCAGAAGGAACCAAAATCATGTGATTCTAGTCAAAGTACATCATAAGGGATGGTCACTCACACACTCTCACACACACACACACACACACACACACACTCACACGATGAGATCAGGTATGAGAAGACCTGGTTTCTAAGACTTACACTGCACAATTAGCAGTGACTGTGGTCAAGATTCCCCAACTCTCCCCTGACCATGAATGAGAAGTAGCTCCCCTTATATAAATGAGAATCTTTATCCTTCCCTTTTGCCTTCTTCCAGCATATTATCTTGATTGTACCTATGAGAATTACTTCTAGGCCTAAACATACATTAATATGACTCCACTTAACAGACTCTCTCTCAGGGGGTATTCAAAGTAGTCTTTCTTAAATACTGAGAAGTTATGCCTCAATTTTTACTAGTGTCATTCTTGGATATATCTGGGTAGAAACCTGGGATTCTTGCTTTAAAAGAGTTACTTTGTGGCTAACTGAGTAAATGGCTTTTTTTCAGTGCTTGTTTCTTCTGCTTCAAAATAAAATGGCTCAAGACTCTGATATTTCTCTGATCGTTTCTTTAAAAGCCAATTTAACCCTTTCTTCCCTTGTCCCAAGAATACTGGCTTTAAAAAAAAAGATAATACAATGAGAGCTTCATAAAATAATCATACTAGATTAAATCATGACTGGTTGAAAGCCAGATACATTAAATGAACAAAAAGAATGTATACAAGCTCAAAGTTTTGCAATTTACAGACTTAGCTTGTTCGTTGTTGATATTAGATTATGAACACTGTAGCTACAAAGCCCCATAGTTAATAATCTACTTTGTTAACACCTTGAATTAAGGAAAGATCAAGTTAGAATAAAAACCAATTACACCCTTTATTTATCAAAATACTCACTGGATAGCTCAATTTTCTTGTTTTGGGTAAAATTCTATTGGGATTAGATCATCTTAAGTAAAGTAGTGTCTTCCTAAGGAGAAATTTAACAGTCCACCAGAGAATAAAAGGAGAAACTTCTTGAAAGTAAGGGTAATTAAAGGAATAAAATATCGAAGGAAGCCATAAGATCCCCTTCCCTAGAATATCTCCAACATGGGAGACAACCAATTGTCTCCCATTCTTTGAAGCTAGAATCTGGACCAGTTGCATGCTTGAGGACTCTTTTGGCTGACTTAAGAAGAATGGAAGCCATACTAATGGAATTCTGCCAGTAGCAGTAAGAGCCCATTCCTCCACCCCCAGGCCCCACCCCATATCCCAGCATTTAGATGCAGTTTTAGCCAGGGTGCTTGGTTTTTCTGAAACTGGACTGGGTTGTAGATTTAAATGCTTCAACATTTTAATAACACCATAATAAAAACAGCTTTTAAAAACTGGCTGAGCAGGGGCATCAGAATTGTAAATTAAACCAACCAAACCATGGAAATTGGAATTAGTAAACCAGGGGGCCTAAATTGAGATTTTTCCAAC
Organism: Pseudocheirus occidentalis; assembly: GCA_028646575.1. Lineage (NCBI taxonomy): Eukaryota > Metazoa > Chordata > Mammalia > Diprotodontia > Pseudocheiridae > Pseudocheirus > Pseudocheirus occidentalis. The sequence continues at coordinate 93,394,096 of CM053598.1, read as the reverse complement.
ATGTACTCTGGGACAGTTCATGGAATAAAAATAAAATTGCATTAGCAACATTTGCCTTGGACTTTGGCTTGTCTGAGGCCAGATGTCTGGTGAGCTTCACCTTCCCAAATGACACTTACCCTGAAATCAGAGGAGGCTCTAGCTGATGGCTACGTATGGAACCAGCACAAACCTCAAATGGGGAGTGAATCTGATGAGGAAAATAGGCACAAGAGGCTGATGACAGCACCTGCCCTCTTGGTAAAAACAGAAAGAATTCCTAGCCATGGGAAATGGGAAACTCCATTAATTTCCTGGCTTGTCAAGTCACCTGCATGCCCCTGAATTCCATAAACACATAGATTTTTATAAAGTTCGATGTTTTTCAAGACTTCTTTAGGAATTCTGTACTGGAGATGCTGTCATTATGGCAATCAATCAATGAGCATTTATTAATCACTTATTATATACCAACCAAAAGTACTAAGCTCTGGGGATACAAAGAAAGAAAAAGCAAAAATAGCCCTTGCCCTCAAGAAGCTTGCATTCTAATGAGGGAGATAACACAGAGAAATCAGAACTTACAAGATAAATATAGGTGAGAAGGAAGGTAACCTTAGAAGGAGGAAATGGAATGAGCAGATGGGGTGGGAGCAGAAAAGACCCCTTATAGGAGGTGGTGCTTAAGCGGAGTCTTAACAGACGGGCTTGGGGGACAGCCATTGCAAAGGTATAGAGATAAAAGATGGAGCAAGGAATGTGTGGGATAACAAGGAGAAGAGTTTGGCTATAAGACTGGAAAAGGAAAGTGGAGAAAGTGAAATGTCAAAACAAAGGACTTTCCATTTGATCCTAGAAGTAACAGGGAAAACCTAGTGTTTACTGAGCAGAGTGGTGATAGGATCAGACTCTCCCTGGGAGGATTACTTTGACAGCTGAATGGAGGATAGATCTGAGTGGAGAGACTTGAGTCTAGGAGACAATGGAGGGGCTAGGAGGAAGTGGTGGGGTGGAAAACCAGGGCAGGGAGAATGAAATATTTCAAATGTGCTCAGAATCTGAAATAAATGAAGCATCTTGCACGTGTGTGATGATCAGCTGAACTAGATGGAACGTTCCCTTTTAAATGCACAATGGAACTCACACCCCATACATGCCTGCTCATCTTGTGGGACTCTGGCCCCAAGTTTGCCACAGGAAATCCATCACCCACCATATGACAAGGACCACGGGCAATTTTCCCCCAAGCCATCACCCTAGGGTGATGCATGTTCCAGGGTCAAGGCTATACTTTGGAAATCCATCAGATCAGGTTCCAAGATCAAAACAAGGTTAGTTTCTCTGGTAAGCACATTGTACCACGCCCAGGGCCCCCTCAACTTCCTGAAAGACCTTACTAAAATCTGGCAACAGCATATTTATGTTCTTTAAATATGAACATACCCCCCACATAATAGTGTGAACAGATATATGGGAGAAAGAATCTGGAGGAGGGCAGGAGTCCAGAGCTATAGATCTTCAACAAAGACCGCGTGCACGCGCACACAGCACAGAGGAGCTCCTGAAATTCAATTCAATTAAATAAACATTTATTAATTACCTACAATGGTCCAGGCACCATGCTAAACTCCAAAAAGAAGAAAAGGACAGCTCCTCAAGGAGCTTACAATCTGACCGGGGTGAAGGAGAAACAAAATGCAAATAAATACATATATAAAACAAGTGAAATACAACATAAAGAGGAAATAATTAACAGAGGAAAGGTACTGGAATTAAGAAGGGTTATGGAAGACTTCATGAAGGAGGTGAGATTTTAGTTGGGACTTAAAGAATGGCAGGGAGGTCAGTAGTCAGAGGTGAGGAGGGAGAGCATGCCAGGCTTGGAGGACAGCCAGAGAACACGCCTGGAGCTGAAAGACTGAGTGTCCTGTTTGTGGAAAGGTTAAGAGGCCAATGTAATTGGATTGAAATATATGTTTTAGGGAATAAGGTGTAAGAAGACTGGAAAGGGAGGAGTGGGCTAGACTATAAAGGGCTTGGAATGTCAAACAGCATTTCCTATTTGGGTTATTAAAGGCTTTGAATGCCAAAGAGATCATTTTGTATTTGCTCCTGGAGGCAATTAGAAGACACTGGGGTTTACTGAAGAAGGGTGGTGGTGGTGGTGGTGAGGGAGGTGCCATGATCAGATTTGTGTTTTGGGAACATCACTTTAGTGGCTGAATGAAGAATGGACTTTTATCACTATACACCAGGATTCTGGGCAATCCATCCATCCATGAGCATTTATGGATTTAGCCATCCTGTGTAAATCAACAACATACCAATACACTGGACTTATCTTTGGCTCAGTTTTCTGTGTCCTGCTTAGTCTATATGACATATCTGATTAATAAGCCCTAATCAATCTAAACTGAACAAGGACAGCACAGAGCAACTGCTTTCATCTTCCACTGGGCTATGATAGGAATCCACCTCTTTCCCAGGCTAATCACAGAGATCTGGGAAACCCCTGAACTATGAAATGGGCCTATGTTCCCCAAAAGATACCAGATTCCCTTCAAGGAATCCCAGGATATCCAAATAACTGCCTTACTCAGGTGAATTCCTCTCAGGGAGGCTTGTAATCCTCAGGTAGATCCCTCTGAGAAGGCTTCCTCAATTGGGACCTAGCTTAATGACCAAAAGCAGACTCATGCCAATGACAACAGCTTTCTTTAAAAGCTATTTCTAGATCAGTTTTATTTATCTTTTTTCTCTTCTTTCTCTTTTTAAGAATTCTTGTTTTGTTGAATGGCTCCCCAGGAGAGGTAAGAGAGGAATACAGGGGGAAGTTTAGATATTGTAGCAACAAAAAATGTGAATTTTTTAAAAAAGAAATTCTAATGATAGGGGAAGGCACCTGAAGGCTAATACAAGCAAAAAAGTTTGCTCTTTCCCAGTTTTGGGATCAAAAAGAGTTGATTAGGGGGCGGAGCCAAGGACGTAGAAGCAGCAAGCTCCCACACCGCCACCCTAAACACCCATAAAATATGAGCCCAGACAAAGTCTAGGAAAGTCTAGGACTCTCAGACTCACAAAAATACAGAGAACACACCTCTCGCTGAAGGCAGCTCGGCAGCAGGGTCTCATCACAGCGGCCAGAGCGAAGGCTGGAAGAGCCGGAAGCCTAGACAGAGGCCAGGCCTAGGGCGGTGAGAAGGAGCTGAGCTGAGCCCCGCAGCCAGCCTCCAGCACCCCCACATATGCCAAGGCATGAGGAGCAGGACAGGAGAGAGCACACTTCAGCGAAGCAGAGACCTGGCCAGCCCAAAACCGCAGCCTTGGCCGGGCAAGACCTCAGGGCAGCCAGGAGGAGCAGCGGAGCCTCCCAAACCGCAGCTTGAGTATACTTCAAAGAAAATCTAAAGCACCAGGCTAAGGGGATCTTCAAATCTTCAGACACGGTTAGTTAAAGTGAAATTTTGAAAATTAATTTGGGAGGTAAAGCAGTTCGGCCATTCTGCCCCCGGGGCAAAGAAGCAG
>CM053598.1:93374323-93390092 GCA_028646575.1 Pseudocheirus occidentalis | reverse complement strand
TAGTGCTTTCTGTCTTGTGGAGAGTTTTGGAGCTTGAAAATCTGTTTAGCGTCCCATTTTATGAGTTTTTTAGCGTGTTTGTGTGGGAGCTGCGGTGCTTTGCTGCTTCTATGCCGCCATCTTGGCTCCGCCCCCCTGATCTTTGTTCTGAAGCTAAAAAGAAGGTCTTCTACAAGACAACCTTGCAAATAGGTGATGGTTGCTGTTACGATCCCTGTAGGCATTACTCTCATAAACCAAACTTGTTGCAGTTTTTTCCCTCCTTAAATGGGGGACCACAGAACTGAAGATCAGACTGAAGTCTGACTGACCAGTAGAGAGCACGGTATAACAATGAAGGGGAATCCACTTTAAAAGGTTGGCACTTTTATGCTCCATTAAAAGTACATCAAAACTTTTGGGAGATATACATTATTACCTCCACTATTCTGGCCGCTCACTAGATTTAACCATGTCACCGGTCGTTGACTCACAATAACTTTAGCTTTTATTCAACTAAAACCCTGATGTTATTTTCAAATGAGAGGCAGTTAAACTGTGTCTCAGGATTCAAGAAGCTTAACTTAAGCAAAAGATCATGTGTAATTTTTCTTGTAACCCAAATGCAGGGCTTTCTATTCTTCCTATTGAGTTTTCTCTTGTTAGTTTTAGGCCATCATTCCAGGCCTCGGAAATGTTTCAGCATGCAGATTCTATCCTGTAATACAGCCTGTTAACTATCCCTCCCAGTTCTGTGTCTTTAGGCTATTTCTAGGAAATGCCGAGGGTCATGCAGCAGGCTAAGAGCAGGGTGTGGCCTTCAGCTTTGGAGCAGTAGGTTTTCATAGCTTGGGGATTTGTCCAGACTGTGATATATTACTTGTTGCATTGATCTGCCTGTTCCAAGAATTTTACCCACAGTAACCACAGGGAACTTAAGACAAATCCAATAGAGAAGACTGCTGATGTTAGTTAACAATAATACCTTAGGTTAATACAATGCCTTCTAAGAGTTCCAGTGATCCACATTTTAAAATTAATTACATTATCTCAATAAGGCCATTAATATTTTAAAGTGTTCTTAAGGGAGTAACAGAATATCTACTTTAAAGTCAAGAAAGAAAATTTAAATGATGTGTCTAAGTAAAAAAAGTCAGGAATACAAAATAGGCCTCTTTGTACGGATAAAGGTGCATTGGTCATTGCCACAGTGAGAAACATATAAGCTCTCTTACCAGATCATAAAAATCCTGGGAGACAGGTACTATTCTTCTCCCCCTATTACAGATGGGGCAGCTATGTGGCACCACAGTGCACAGAGTGCTAGGCTTGGAGTCAGGAAGACTCAACTGAACCCGAGTGCAAATCATTTAACTCTGCCTCAGTTTCCTCATCTGTAAAATGAGCTGGAGAAGGAAATAACAAACCAATCCAGAATCTTTGCCAAGAGTCAGGCATATCTGATATGACTGAACATTCCAGATGAGGAGACACCCTGAAAGAGGTTAAGTTTAGTGCTCAGTGTTAAGTGGCCCCAAAGTTAAGGGTAGGAAGCAGTACTGCAACTCAGGTCTATCTGACTCCAAGTCCAACACTACTCACTGCACCACCTTAACTACCTCACGAACTATATACACTCTAAAGTGTACCAATAGACCTAGTTTGTATTCTAGAAGTGTCTCTGACTCGACTAAAACACATCATTTTAATTCTCTCTATTTCTTGACTGTAAAGTGAGAATTCTGCTATTTGTCCCCAAAAATGAAATGTAGCCTCATTTAACTAATGTTATTACTTTATTTTGAAATGGCTGACATTCTATCTCTTCTTTCTTTCCATTGGCATTTTTAAAATACCACAAAAATTTCCTTCCAAAACAATTCCCTTTCCCAACCTCATACTTCCTTTCAAATTATGCAACAATGGACAACAGGTTCTTACTGGTCTCCCTTGTCTCTTGTCTCTCTTGTCTCTCCCTCCGTCTTCCAACTTGACCTCAACTCATCTTGCACATTGCAGCCAGGCTAACTCATTCTTTCATTGTGTCCTATCCCAGTGTGAGCAACTCCAGGAACCCTGCACTCCTAAGCACAAGCACCTGAACCTGGAGTTCCATGCTATCCCCACCAACCTACTTTACCAGCCCAATCTTATGTTCCATCACTCCCCAACACATACCCTCCAAGCAGGGGACACATGTCACAGTAGCAGAAGATCTGAAACTGGAATGAACCTCAAAGATTGCTTAGGTTAACCCCCTATTTAATTAATGAGGATACTGGGACACAGGACAGTAAACTGATTTTCTTCAAGTTTATATAGGTAGTGTCAGAGGCAGGGTAATCATAACTCTAATGATGACAATGGCCAACATATATACAGAGCTTTGACATCTGCAAAGCACTTTCCAAATCTTATCTCATTTGATGCTCAGAACAACCCTTCAAGGGAGGTATTATTATTATTATTATTATTATTATTATTAACATTTTACAGATGAGGAAAGTAAGGCACAGAGAAAGTAAGTGACTTGTTCAGGGTCATACAATTAGTAAGTGTCCAAGACCACATTTGAACTCAAGTCTTTCTGACTCCACTGAACCAACTTAGACATTCTGACCAGAGAACTGGTGCTCCTTCCACCATGCCATGCTGCCTCATCATCTGGTGGTACTTGGCTTGATTCTTTGCCACTGGACTTCACTGACTCGGGGGAAGCTAAGGAGGCTGAAGACTTTGCTCAGCTCTGACTCACTTAAATCCAATTCATGTGAAAGTCAAGGCATCACCCTCCTGATGTTGCTGGTCCTCACTGAGAATGAAGGATGAACAACAACACTTCTTCTAGTCCCTCTGCCTAGAATTCCCTCCTCCCTTCACTTATCCAAAACCTACACTTCCTTAAAGGACCAAGGTCAAGGCTCATCTCTGCCAGGATGCCTAATAGCATCCCCAGTGATTCCCATTTTCTCTGAATTATTCTATCAGTTACAGTCTCTACAGGTGCCACAGGACAAACACTAATCTGGAAAAGACCTGCTGTTCTAAGGAGCTGTGTAATATTAGTCAAGCTATCAAACCTCTCTAGGTCTCATTTTCTTCACCAACTAAAAAAGAAAAAAAATAAGGGCTATCAATTTTGGAAATAGTAATCTGAACAATGTGCTTGCTGATCTGATGTCAACTATACAGTGGTTAAGGTACAGGTCAATAAAGAAGCTAATCTGAATACTTTATAGGACAGTGGCTTGCCTCTAGGAAGGAGCACACTTTAACTGGGCTCACTAGATTGATTAAATTGTGGAAGTAACTGTTGAACCTCTCAATAACTTGTTCTAATATTTGGCATCATTTGTTTCAAATTATTTTTAATCCTTAGCTCCTGCAAAAATTTTAGTTTGTTTTTAATGGAAATAATAAAAAAGAACAAACAGTAGCAATTACCTTCTAACAGCATAAAAACCCTTCCCATACATAAGGAGAGAGAGCTAGCTTTAGAGTCAGCAAAGCAAGAGTTCAAGTTCTTCTTCTGACACCAGCTAGCTCATGTGTGACCACAGGCAAAGTCATTCTCAGTGCCCCAAGAAACTCTCCAAAACTCTAAGTTACAGGCCAGCTGCCAATCTTAATCAGTAGAAAATCATATGGAATTTACTACACCAACAAGCTTAAGACATCTGGACCAAAGGGGTGGGGGTGTCCTTACCAGGTTGCTTCATCAACATCTTCTGTCTAGCACCCTTTGAAAGATTGAGAGCTTTTGCTGCACTGGTTGATATTGGAAAACATTAAAAGATTTACATGAAATAAAAAGTGCAATGAGTAGGACCAAGAGAACACAGTACATAGTAACAGAAATAGTCATAAGAACAACTTTGAATGATATTTTTAGTACCTTAAATACTAAACTCAACTACAAAGGCCTTATAAAGGAAAATGCTATGCACCTCCAGAGAAAGAACTGGCAACCAGAAGTACGTATAGTATGGTTTTACATATGTACATACATACATACATGTATATATTTGTGTTAAATAGTAGTCTTTTCTAGAGCAGGGTTGGGAGGGAGGGAGAAAAAAGTATACAGCAAAGAACAAAAGAAAACTTAGAAGTTAACACAGTAAAACAGGGTAGCTTTGAAAATGATGAGTGGCATTTATTACATAGTTCAAAAAAAGGTAAACTGTGTAGTAGAAATTCTTGGTTTTATACAGAATCCTCTTTATGTTGTGCTGTGTACATGGAAATGTTCTTTTGGGGGGTGTGTCTTTTTGTATTTAAGTTCAAAATTAATTTTAAAAAACTTTTAAAAAGATTAAGAGGTCTAATAAAAAGAGAAAGAATTTTCTCAGTGCATGAATTAGTCAAAGAGGCCATCGTCAATGAATCCACTGAACAATACAGATTTTTAAAAAGCACTTACATATGCCTGATGACACTGCTGACCTTACATCAAATAAATTCATTTGGTTCCAACTTTATGGCTTCAATTCACTGTTTCTAGGGGTCTGTACAGAGAATACAGGCTCACAAAGTGAAGAAAGAGGTTTGAGGACAGATACAATGCCCTTCCCAACACTAAGTAAATTTGGCACAGTGAGATTCAAGACTGGAGATCTTTAAGACCTAAAACAAAGGTTTTAAGATTCTAAGTCTAAATTTTTTTAGAAATTAAAAATTGTTTTTTTTATTTGCCATAGATTTAATATATTTTTGTTGGCTTTTTAATAAAAATAATTATATATCACTACAGAATGGGCATAATATTTTTTACAATAATACCTGGCCCCTTCAATTTACACATAAGTCAATCCTCCAAAAATATGCTTGCAGACAAGTGAGACAGATAGGGACTTGGCATATGATTTCACTGCTCTATGGAACTCCTAAATAAGGAAAGTCACTCTACCATGGGGATAGCTCCCTTCAACTTATAGGTTTAGTTGCTAGAACACTTAGAAGTTGTCGTCAGTCAACTAGCATTTAATGAATGTCTACTCTGTGCAAGGAATTGTGCTAAGTGCTAGGGATAAAAAGCCCAAAGGGAGAAAAAATATCCAGCTCCCAAACAAAAAATAGTCCCAGTTCTCAAATAGCTCACAATCTAATGAAAGAAACATCATGCAATCAGACAGATAAATGATAAATAGACAGATGGATAGATAGATCTATATCCACATATATATATATATATGGATATGCATATGCACACATATAAAATATACTAAAAGTATGCCCCTGGAAATGAGACTCTAAGAATAAAGAGGACTGGAAAAAGGCTTCTTACAGAAGATGTGATTCTAGCTGAGATGTGAAGGAAGCAAGTGAATCCAGAAAGGTGAAATGAGAGAGAGTTCTAGACATGAGAGAAATCCAGTGAGAATTCTCAGAGTGATGGGGAGCATCATGTTCAAGGAACAGTCAGGAGTTGCCTTATTGCAGAGTCTGTAGGGGGAGGGACAGAGTGAAAGGTGTGAGAAGCCTGCAAAGATAGGTTATAAATAATAGCTTTATAATCTGGGGAAGCAAGGAATAGTTCATCTGTCAGATTTATGGAGTAGGGAAGACTTTATGACAAAAGACGAGTTAGAGAGCATTATAAAATGCAAAATGGATAACCATGATTATATTAAATTGAAAAGTTTCTGTACAAACAAAGCCAATGTAACCAAGATTAAGAGGGAAGTAGGAAATTGGGAAAGAATTTTTACAGCCTGTGTCTCTGATAAAGGCTTCATTTCTAAAATATACAGGGAATTGAGTCAAATCTATAAGAATACAAGTCATTCCCCAACTGATAAATGGCCAAAGGATATGAACAGGCAATTTTCAGAGGTAGAAATTAAAGATATCTACAAGCATATCAAAAAATGCTCTACATCACTATTGATTCAAGAAATGTAAATAAAACAACTTTGAGGTACCACATCTCACCAGTCAGATTGGCTAAGATGACAAAACAGGAAAATGACAAATGTTAGAGAGGATGTGGAAAAAATGGAACACTAATGCATTGTTGGTAGAATTGTGAACTGATTCAACCATTCTGGAGAGCAATCTGGAACTACACCTAAAGGGCTATAAATAATTGCATACCCTTTGACCCAGTAATACCACTTCTAGGTTTGTATCCAAAAAAGATCATAGAAGTGGGAAGAAGACCCATACGTACAAAAATATTTATTGCAGCTCTTTTTGTGGTGGCAAAAAACTGGAAATTAAGGGGATGCCCATCAGTTGGGGAATGGCTAAACAAGTTGTGGTATATGAATGTAATGGAATACTATTGTGCTATAAGAAATGGGGAGGGGGCAGCTAGGTGGCGCAGTGAATAGAGCACCAACCCTGAAGTCAGGAGGACGGGAGTTCAAATCCAGCCTCAGACACTTGACACACACACACACAAAAACTAGCCATGTGACTTTGGGGAAGTCACTTAACCCCAATTGCCCTCCAAAAAGCAAACACACACACACACACACACACATAAAAAAAATAAGAAATGGGGAGCAGATGGACTTCATATTTACCTGGAGTGGCTTATACAAATGGATGCTGAGTGAGAAGAGCACAACCAGGAGAAATTTGTACACAATGATAGACACAACATATGTGTGACAACCAACTTCGATAGACTGGACTCTAAGCAACGCAAGGTTATAAGACGAACTCTAAAAGTCTCAGGATGGAAGGAGATGTTTACATTCAGAGAAACATCTAGAAAGAACAGAGTTTAAATGGAGACCGAAGCAAACTACATGCTCTCCTTTCCCATGTTTGGTTTTGTTTCTTCTTTCCCATTGTTCATTCCTTCAATTACAACCCTTCTATACAACCTGACTAATGTCCAATGTGAAAATATTTGCAGATCCTATACTTGATTGCCTGCTGCCATGGGGCGGGGAGAGGGGAGAAAATTTGAAACTCAAGGGATTGTGGAACTGAATCTTGTAAACTAAAAGCAAATAAACAAATCTATTTTTAAAAAAATAAAGGCTTTCACAGGCTAAAAACAAAAAAAGAAAGAAAGAAATGAGCCAAAAGAGCATAGAATTCAGAGGTTAGAGAGATCTGAGAGGTCATATAGTCCAGAGGTGTCCAAGTTACAACCTCTGGGCCACAAGTAGCCTGTAACTCTACTCCCTGTACCAGATTAAAGTGTCATTGAGAAGTGTTGTTTCTAATAAATAAACGAAATACAATACAACACAAAAATTAAAAAAAATATGGGGCGGCTAGGTGGTGCAGTGAATAGAGCACTGACCCTGGAGTCAGGAGGATGTGAGTTCAAATATGGCCTCAGACACTTGACACAAAAACTAGCCGTGTGACTTTGGGCAAGTCACTTAACCCCAATTGCCCTCCAAAAAGCAAAGAACACCCCTCCCAATAAATGAATAAAAAATAAAAATAATAGCTTTAGAAGCCAAACATAGGGTTTTATATTTGATCCTAGAGGTGATGGGGAGTTACTGGAGTTTAGTGAATGCTATCAAGTCATAACTGTACTTTAGGAAGATTAGTCTGACAGTCAAGAGAAGGAAGGATTGGAGGAGAAAGACTTGAAGCAAGGTCACAAAGTCTGTGTGACTGAGACTCTTCAGTTTTCTTCACTTTTCAACCTTTGCAATCTTGGCTTCTTACTTCATCACTCCACTGGAACTTCTCTTTTTAAAGCTACTGATGATCTTTCAGCAGCCAAATCTGGTACTTATTCCTCACCCTTCCCTACCTATTTGCTGCATTTGACAGTGCTGACTACCTTCTCCTCCAAAATATTCTTTCTTCTCTCTGTTTCCCTGACACTACTCTTCTGACTCAATCCTACCTGTCTGACTGACCCCTTCTTCATCACCTCATTATCCATTTCATGCGTCCTAACCTTAGTGTTCCCAAAAGTTCTGTCTTAGGTCCTTTCTCTACACTTTCAGTGAACTTATTAGTTCCCAAATGTTTAATTATTATCTCTTTGTAGATAACTCAGATGTATCTGTGTGAATATATACACACACAGTATATATAGGTGTGTGGGTGTGTGTTTGTGTATAAGATCCACTTCAAATGCCAGGAAATAGGCAATCACAATGATGAAAAAGCAAGCTCAAAAAACAAAGACTTTAGAATCCTATTATGGTGTGTGAGGAGAACCAAATTCAGAAGAGGATAGCATTGACCCTATACCCACATCTGACACTTCAAAAGGGAATATGATCTCAAGCCCAAAAAGTATTCTTGGAAGGGCTCAAGAAGGATTTTAAAAGTCCAATTAGAGAGGGAGAGGTAGAAGATAAACTGACCACTATTTTAAAAATATAATTGACGAAATGGAAAAAATCACTGAAGAAAACATCTCCTTAAAAAGTAAAATTTGTCAAATGGAAAAGGAGGTTCAAAATCTAACTGAAGATAACAATTTGTTAAAGATTAGAAAAAGACAAATTGAAGCTAATGACACTGTGAGGCATAAAGAATAAGTCAAAGAAAATCTAAAGAATTGAAAAATAGAAGAAAATGTAAAATATCTCATTGGAAAAGCAACTGATCTGGAAAACAGATCCAGCTGAGATAATCTATATAGGTATCTATGTAGAGGGGACATTTGGAACAGGGAGTTTTAGAGATGTTGAATTTGAGATGACTGTGGGACATACAATTCAAAATATCCAATAGGCAGTCAGTGACATGGGACTAAAGCTCAAGGAAGAGAAGATGGGCTGTATATGTATGTAACTCTCTCTAATATACAGATGTATATATGTATCTACATATGTCAGAGATCATGTGCATATGTGTATATATACACACATGTGTATTATACAGCCATAGAATAGAAAGATACGGATGTATTTATAGATAAAACAAATTATGGATTCAGATTAAATATATAGATATACAGACTATCTCCTCTTCCTTGAGCTTCAGTCCCACATCACCAACTGCTTATTGGACATTTCAAATTGTATGTCTCAGATACATGTCAGACTCAACATGTCCAAAACTCCACCGCCCATGTTCCACCTCAACTCTCTCCTCTCCCAAACTTCATTATTTCAGTCAAAGGCACAATAGACTTTCTAGTATCCCAGGTGCATAACTTCAACATTATCCTGATCTCTTCACTCTCCCATACCCCACATGTCCAAGACAAGCCTTGCTATTTCTTCCTTCACAGCATTTCTTGCTTTTAGCTCCTCATTACTCACACAGCTACCATCTTAGCTTAAAACCTAATCAGTTCTCAAGTAGATCACTTCAATATCTTTCTAATTAGTCTCCTGGACTCAAGGCTCTCTCTCTCTCCTTCAGTGACAAAATTTTGATTGTCTAGGACCATTAAAGAGCCCTATCCCCAAAGCAGGCAGAGCATCACATCAAGGGCATCACAAGGGTGGGGAACCTGTGGCCTCGAGGCCACATATGGCCTTCTAGGTCCTCAACTGTGACCCTTTTGACTATATTTGCTCTGTGAAGTTTGGATTCCATCAAAGGGTCGCACTTAAGGGCCTAGAGGGTCACATGTGGCTTTGAGGTCACAAGTTCTCCACCTCTGGATAGGCAATCCGCAGCTGAAAGTGATTTCAGAGATAGAATCCTGACATTTCCACCCACAGTTTTGACTTAGGATATATAGGCAAGCTGCATACAAATTAATTTATGTCTTCCAGACAATTCTGAGGAAATGGACACGATCTCAGATACAGCAGAAAGCCAGTAAGTAATAACAACCATTTTTGCAACAGGGAACTTTGCAGTGAAAAGGTAAGAAAACAAATATCCCATGATGAATTTTTCACCAAGTCTGGAAAAGGTCAGATATCTCCCCTGCAGAAAAGTCTCCTCAAAGATACCTGCCAATACTACAACCCTCTTTTAAAGTAGCCTGAATTCCAAAATCCTGACAAAAGTGTTCCTTCACTTTCCAATCTGATAAAGTCAAAAGAAGTAAGATAACTTTGTAGTATCACTGTGCCTTGCAAAAAGTAGCCACCAAGAACTTAGTGTATGAATGAATTATGAATCAAATATTGGCCTATTTAACTGATAGACCAGTCCACCTAAGGGCTAGAAGATCTTGATTTGAGTGCCACCTTCTGATACACAATGCCCATGGAACCATGGGCAATGTACTTAAATTTCTCGTTGCTCCCAGGTAATTTTTCTAAAGCTATAAAGCTGCAGAGCAGTCATCTCTTTGCTTTGATAAAGAGTTTCCTCAAAAGAAGGTCCCTATATTGAAGAAATTCCCCCAAACCCTTCATTTCACTCTCACACACACTACAAATATACATATATACACACATATATGTGTATATATATATATATGAGTGTGAAAACTTTATACTACATGGCATTACATATGTAATATATGTATATAATTTGTGTTTAATAAATCAGACATTTATTTGATTGAGAAGTTAACTGAATACAGCATTTGTGATCACTGATAAACTAGGTATCAAGCAATCTGCCAGAAATAAACCCCCCTACCAAAGGGTTACTGCTTCAATAGAAAAATCAAATTCAACTAATATCATTTTGATGTTACGGTTCTACAAAGCTGCCTGTACCTATAATGAAGGAGAATTAATTGAACGATGTCTAACATTAATAACGATGACTTTGAGTCATCAAGAGAAAGATCGCTTATAATAGCAGCTCGTGTTTATATTCTGCATAAGAAGGCAGGGAAATGTAATATACTTGAGAATGATCACCATAAAAATGGGTAAAATAAAACAAATTTTGACAGCTGAAGATGCTTTTGTTATTTGGAAAAATTAACTTCTGCAATACCTCATTCCCCACCAAAAAAGTGAATTGCAATTACATCCAGGATTCATTATTCTCCTTGCCTAGAATACTATTCTTTTCCCTCACCCAACCCACCTTCTGCCTTTTATGAGTGGCATAGCATCCTTGTAAGGTTGCCCTTACAATTAGGGAAGACTTGGATTGAAATCCTACCTCCAACACAAACTGGTTGTGTGACTGGGCAACTGACATTCTCAAACCTCATTTTCCTAATCTGCAAAATTCATGTAACAAAACTATATTGTGAATCTCCTGTAAAACATTCTGTAAACCATAAGGCTCTCCATAAATGCCAGTTATTACTTTTTACTCATAATTACTTGTTTTCTTGTTTCTGCCTTAGCTCACCTACCTGGGCTTTAACCCTAAAATGCCCACAGGAGATATTTGTTAGTTCTTCTTCAGAGAATTCTCAGTAATCTTGGATTCTCCCACTCAGTTCTATTCCGTTTTGCTCACACGCCAGCATGACACCATCTCAACTGTTAGCAATTAACTCTGCTGAACTAGAGACAAAAACCAAAGTGACCTTCTAGTAGTTGCAGAGTGTCTGACTGAATTAGGTATGACAAATAAAATAATCAACCCATGATTCAAAGCAACATGGCATATCTGAAAGAACATTAATTGACTCTGAAGTCTGAGAAGGTAAGTTCAAATCCTGCCTCTGATACTTAACATCTAAGGGGGAAAAAATTACTTAAATCACTCCATGGCATCAGTTTCCTCATCTGTAAAATAAAAGGCAGACTAGATGATCTCTAGATTTCTATGATCCTAAAACTTCAGACAAGTAATTTGGGTTCCCATCACAATCCTAGCCAATTTCCCCAATCAGATATATTCATTTTAAACCAGAATTGGATCTTAAGTTTTCAGGTCAGTTTCAATCATTGGCAAGACTGTTCTCTGAGTGCTGGGGCCCAAGGTAAAGAAAGTTTCATCAGGACTTATTAGCTAGTCATGAGTCTGCTAGCAAACTTAATTTTCATGAACTGGAAGGGGGGAAGAGGGAAAGGGGGGGAAGGGAAGGGAAGAAAAGGGAAGGGAAGGGAAGGGAAGGGAAGGGAAGGAAAGGAAAGGAAAGGAAAGGAAAGGAAAGGAAAGGAAAGGAAAGGAAAGGAAAGGAAAGGAAAGGAAAGGAAAGGAAAGGAAAGGAAAGGAAAGGAAAGGAGTAAAAAGAGTAAAAACTTTTTTAAACCAACTATAAAATTCCTTCCAGAGGAGACTCAGTAGCAAAGTAAAAGAGTAACAGTTGGGTGAGTAGGAAAGGGCCTTGACATGCATTTTCACCAGTGTCTTTTCCTTAGTTTCAAAGAGACCTAGTGTCTTAATATTTGAATAAAAAGATGAAAAGTGGCCTATTATCCATGATGCTCCCCTCAGTCCCTGGTTCTGAGAACTGGACTTGGGATGCCCAGATATATCACCCAGTCAGCAGTCCACTTGATCATTATATTCCTATCAATGTCATGTTAAAGCAGGTCAGAGAAAGTAAGGCATCAGTACCTGGCAGCTCACCCAGTCTGTCATCAGGAATAAAGACAAATTAAAACCAGACTGCTTACTGTTCCAATAAGCTCCATGTTCCCTTCAGTTTTTCTCTATCTGTCTGGCAGCATTATACCCAACATATCTGCATCCTACAGATTTATCACGTTGAACAACATGAAACAGTGAGCTCTCGTTCATAAAACATACAATCAGTAGGTTATTAAATTGACTTTGACTCTGGGTTGTTCTTGCCAATCATGGAGATAAAGTATCAGATATATAAAACTGATGCTGATTAATTTATTTTCACTAAGTGGACTGTTATGTACACTTATCCAGATGACAGTTTAAAAAATATTCTCAAATATCTCTAAAAATTGAAAACTTGGAGTGGTTTATAACATGGCTTTAATTTGTTTTCATTTCTATTATAGCTAGAAACTGAATTGCTGTGTCAATCAGGTCTACTTTTAAATAACTTTTCTTCTTTTTTCCCTAAAAGGTCTAGAGTAAAATCCAATTGTTGTTGTTTTTTTCACAGATAAGATGCATGGATTTTTTCCTTCTTTTCTAGTGGGTCTTTCAGTAGTTTCATAAATACCTCAAGAAATAGTTTCTGAATAATTAGAGACAAAGTGTTCCATTGAAAGGGGCTCTTCTAAAGTCTTTCTTCTATCACTGTCCACTAATATGGTAGAGTTTTATTTGGAATACCCTGTATTTCCTTTTCCTCATTCAGTCTCCAGAATTGGATCTTAAGTTTTCAGGTCAGTTTCAATCATTGGCAACACTGTTCTTTGAGTGCTGGGGCCCAAGGTAAAGAAAGTTTCATCAGTACTTATTAGCTAGTTGTGAGTCTGTTAGCTAACTTAATTTTCATGAACTGGAGACAAAAATGGTTCTCAAGAATATGTTGATGACTGAAGTTAACAAGTAACAATCTCATTATAAACACAGTATTTTAAAGTTGGGAGCAACTAGATGGCTCAGGGGTATAGAATGCCAGCTCTGGAGACAGGAAGACTCATCTTTCTAAATTCATTTCTGGCCTCAGACACTAGCTGTGTGACCCTGGACAAGACATTTAATCCTCTCTGCCTCAGTTTCCTCATCTGTAAAATGAGCTGGAGAAAGAAATAGCAAACTAGTCCAGTATCTTTGCTAAGAAAACCCCAAATGGGGTCATGAAGCACTGGACACACTTCAAGATCAATAAAATCTTACAAAGCTGGATTAGAGCTTCAAGGTAATCTAATACTACCTCTCAAAGTAGGAATTGTTTCTACAGAACTCTTGACAAATATCTATTCAACATTTCCAGTCATAAGAAGGTTATTACTTGCAAGGCAATCCATTCCATTTTGGATAGAATAAATTAGTAGGAAGTTCTTCCTTACAATGAATAGTATCTACCTCCTTCTAATTCCAAAGGCAGCATATTTCATTGGAAAGTGCTTGACTTGAAGTCACTGGGCCCATGTTCAAAGGTTAGCTCTGTGATCTAGACAAAGTCACTTACATTCCCTAGGCCTCAGTTCCCTCATCTGTAAAAAAAAAAAAAGGAATTGAACAAAATGATCTCTATCCTACAGGAGTCCTTCAAACACTTTAAAATCTGCCATATGCCCCTTAAATCTCTTCTTCTCCAGGAAAGATATCACTGGTTCTTTTGGCTCATCATTGAAAGATACAGCTTCTAAACTGTGCAAGGCATTCATTCTCTTATGGACCTTCTAAAGTCTATCAATGTATCTCTGAAAATTATGACATTCACACTGCTTCACTGCAGTTTGTGTCCATTATTCCATCCTGTTGAGATGCTTTTGAATCCAATTCTTTTTCTCCAACACATTAGCTATCCCTCCCAGCTTTCTTTCATCCATAAATCTAAAACATGTTTTCTGTCTTCTATATCTTCACACCTGATCGAAGCTGTGCATAGATAGAGCACTGGAAGTCAGAAAACCTGCTATCAGATCTGATCTCAAACATCTACTAACTGTGTATGGGCAAGGCACTGTAAACCTCACTCAGCCTCAGTGAAATGAGGACAATAATAGTACCTAACTCACAGGATTGTTGTGAGAATCAAATATTTGTAAAGCATTTAGCACAGGGCCTGGCACATAGTAGGCATGTAATGAATGCTTATTCCCTTTCCCTGCCCTTTACAGAAGTCATGAATGAATATACTGGCCCTACTTCATAATGCAGTAGAATTCTCTTAATTGTCCACTCCAATTTTGCTTGAAAGTCACAAGCCAAGCACCATGACTCATGAGCCTAAATTAAGTTAAATTATCCATGATCATAGCTGATTGTTGAAATTAAATACAAAGTTAACCATCATCCATGAACTTTCATTCAACACCTACTAAAAGTTGAGAATTCTAGGGGTCTCTGGTTACTCATATCTGATAACATATATGGTAGTTCGGGCTGTTGCTTTTGGATTTTGGAACAGTCCTAGGGATTAGTTAACTCCCAGTAAGAAAAATCCCTCTACCAATGAGCTTATTCTTCTCTTTATAGTTTTAAAGAGTTGTCTTGAGACTTGGGGAAGTTAAGCCATTTTCCCTGATCACACAACCACAATGTGTCCAAGGCCAAATCTGAACCTAGATCTTCTTGACTCCAAGGCCAGCTTTCTATCCACTCAGTATAATAGGCGACCTTTCTAAGTTCATAGCTCAACAGTTAGAAGCAGCCTCACTGGTGATCCAGTCCAATCCTCACATTTTAAAGAAGAGGAAACTGAGTCCCAGGGTTAAGTGGTCAGGGTCATACAGGAGGTAAGATTCAGAGGCAGGATTTGAACCCAGCCCTTTGTTTCCAGAGTCACTGCCTAGCTTAGAGTATGTGCTTTCTCAGTCTTTCATTTTCTGAGGTCAGAGACTCTCTTGCATATTTTTATGTGTATTCCCAGTGCTTAATGTGGTGTCTGGCATTTATGAAGCATTTAACAAAAGGTCTATCTTTAACTTACAGACTGACTGACTTTCATAGGAGTCCTCAGTTACAGTGCAATAGATTGAGAAAGAAAAACAGCAGTGAAAGGCTTAAGATTAAACCATACACCGAATCAATGATAGTTTTCAACATTGGTGATAGTTATTAACATCGGAGATGTTTTTTATGTCTGTTGATGCCCCTTTTTCCTGCACCTCCCACATCTCATGTCCCTACCCCTCTCTGAGCGAGTTAATCCTAAGTTTTGATGTTCTGTTCTGAGGCAGAATCTTACTTAACAGTATCTAAAACACTGGATAAGAGAATCAAGATTCAAAAATGCCTCAAAAAATGGAATGATGGACAGACACTGCAGTGAAGCAGTATGGATGTCCTAATTCTAATAAAGTTATTCACAGACTTTAGAAGGTCCATAGGAGGGCACCATGTATGGTTTAGAAACTGAATCGTATAATGAATAGCCAAAGGAACTAGTGGTATCTCTCCTGGACAAGAAGAAATTTGAAGGGGATAT
>CM053598.1:93354969-93373823 GCA_028646575.1 Pseudocheirus occidentalis | reverse complement strand
AAAATGTGTAATTCAAAAATGTAATGAAAATGAATAATGTAAACAATAAGACAAATAAAAATAAATTTAAAAAAAAGAGATAAACAGCAAAGGCTGACCATGAAAAACTATTCAGATTTAAGATATCAAGCTAGGAGGTACCACTTGAGTCACAAGGAAGCTGAAAAGCAATGAAGAATTCTCTTGTGAAAGTCATAAACTACTCCAAAGACAGATTCTAAAGAGAATTTCCAAATGTGTTATTAAGCAATGGTGACACTGCTGGAAAAAGCGTAGTCTCCCAAGAGCACAGTTTTGAATGACAAGACCCTCTTGGCAAAATAAGCTTTGGTCTGTTAGAAATTTGAGGGCTGTTGTTGTTTTTTAAAGCTTTGTTACTTTAGAGAAAATCTGCAATAAGCAAATATTCTGATTGATTATGGATTAATTCATTTGTGTAGGGAAGGTGCCAAGGTTAGAGCCACTTGCTGGAGAGAACTCACTTCAAGAATGCAGTTTCACCTGTGCATTAAGAAATGCAATTCTCTAGCAACCACAAGTCTTTAATTTAGTATTAAGACCACCAACCACAGAATCAACACATTTGGAAAGAAGCCTCATAAAAATTAATAATAATATAGCTAGTAAGTGGCAGAGCCAAGACTTTACTATGCTCTTAAAATTTGAAACCTACTGTTTTTTCCACTGCACAACACTGCCCCCCCCCTCCAACCAAAAAGACTCAGGAATTTCTAAAAATCAAATCATCCTTTGACAGATGAGAATTTCAGCCAGTCAAGCTATGCAAGCACGTGCAGCAGTCTCAAGGCAAGCCTTTTCTACGCACATAGTTAGCTTTAATTTAACAAAGGAATTCCCTTGCCATAATTTTTAAAACTGAGCATTAATCAATCAATAAATCAAACAGTAAATATTTATTAAAAGCGTCAATGATTCTGCATTTATTATGTGCCTGTCATGTGCTGCACACTAAGGATACAAAGAAAAAAATACTAAACTGCCGCAGCCCTCAAGGAAACTACGTTCTATCAGATCAGTGAAACAAAAGGGATACTTGAAAGCAGAAATAAAATAATAGCACATATCTAAATGTCAAAATAATATCCTATGGATTGTTTGGCTTCTCCACGGAGTAGCAGAGGCTCCATTAGAAAATTTTATTTTCAAACTATCGTCTCAGACTTCAAGAATGAGTAGTAAGTGTAACAATAAAACATATTGAAGAAGCAGCCACATTTTCAAAATTTCTGAAGACATTTCCTAGTGATGGTTTGAGTGATAGTAAAATCATTTAAAGGAATATAAAGCTCCCTGGGGTGACTACTTTGAAAATGAAAATATTCACTTATAGGCTAAAATTATGATATTTCTTAAAAATAAAAAAAAGATAAGACTTTAGATACTCTGTACAAAAACATCCACTTCAGATTGTCAGGCATGTGACAGAGTATCAAGCAGCGATTCCTCCTCATTTATGTCTTCTAATCCTAGAGAGCATTCCCCATGCAGTATGTGCAGTCTCTACAGGGGTCCTGGCTACCAGGAAAAGAACGAAAGCTGTTTGCTATCATCAACTGAATGACCTAGCTAAGGCCAGATTAAGCTATTTCTGAAAAACAAAACAATTAAACTGAAACTGTCAAATCTTCTTCCATTGGGACTTCCAACCAAAGGTTTTAAACAGGATACAAAAGAAATTTTTTTTAAAAAACAGGATTTGTCTAAAACATCTATTTTTCTTTATATGTACTTTATGAATATTAATAAGAAAACTCCACATAGACTGGAAAACTCACTGTTCTCATCACATAAAAAGAAAAAACGAAAGCAAAAAGCACGTATTAAGTATATATTACATGAGCTTCACTGTCAGATCTTGCCCTTGCTGCCACATTACTATGGTTCTACAAGTCAGAGTAGCAACTATAGTTCAGGGATAAGGTTAACAAAAGCAAACTACAAAAGAAAAGGAGAAATTCAGAAATGAGAAAGAGAGCATAAGAAATCAGAGATGAGAACAATCAAGAATGTAGAGATTAAAGTGAGAAAGATACTCCAAGCACAAGGAATGATTGGCATGAGCAAAGGCAGAGGAATGAGAGTATACTATTACAATCAGGGTTTTATCAAAGAAAAGTCTATTTGGGCCAATACCTAGAACGTATAGGATGAAAGTAGGGATTTGAGATCTGAATTATGAAATGCTGACAGATTACAGGAGGTTTTAAGCAAAAAAGCTAATGAATTGAGATTTTGTTTAGTAGTTAAGGAGAAGCTCTTGAAAACTTTGGACAAAAAAGTAGAATGACCAAGGCTATATGCATGAATTAGATTAATTAGTGTGAAGAGTGCATTGAAGGAGGAGAAGATGAAAATGGAAATCCCATTTAAAAGGTCACTTCTGGGCAGATGGTTATGGTGGCCTATGCCAGTAGGAACATTTATAGTTATCCTGTGCCACACAGAAACAATAGAAAGGAGGTGATTTGATTGGTCTAAGAGATACTATGGAGTTATGATTTAAAGGAATTAGCAGCAAAGAATAGGTGATAATAGAAATTGGGGGACAAAGAAGACTCAGTTTTCAAATATGTAATATTAATGAGAAAATCAGAGAAATCAGAGAGGGGAGCAAGTTCTGGGGAAAAGATAATAAATTCTATTCTGGACACAATGAGTATAGACTATCCAGATGGAGAAGTCAGCTACATAAAAGTCATTATTGAAGCAATGGGAGTGGATGAGGTTGTGAAAGGAGTAAGAGAGCACAGAGAGAAGGTCAAAGAGAAAATCTCGAATAGGACCAGAATTAAGGGATTGAGGAAAATATTGTGGGGGAGGCTGGGCTGTATGTTTGGGGGAGGAGGGGTAAATTTGTAAAGAAGACAGATTAGGAAC
This sequence comes from Pseudocheirus occidentalis, assembly GCA_028646575.1. Taxonomy (NCBI): domain Eukaryota; kingdom Metazoa; phylum Chordata; class Mammalia; order Diprotodontia; family Pseudocheiridae; genus Pseudocheirus; species Pseudocheirus occidentalis. Next base: position 93,370,925 of record CM053598.1, on the reverse strand, counting down.
TAGGCCCAAGAGAGGATATTTTGGTTCACCTCCTTGCTCCCCACTGTCAACTCCATCCTCCCTGCCCCTTTTCCTATCACTACTTAACTTTTCCTTTGAAGGCCAAGTAATCCAATTATATAACCATCTCCCAATCCCTGTCCTTTTAGTTACTGACCTCTAAGATGCCCTCCCACCTTCCTCAATGACTTCAGCTCTTGGCTTAGAATTTTTCTCTCCTCCCTTCCATCTGTCATCATCCTTGGCAACTTCAAGACTTACAAAACAACTCCTAGGTTGTTTTGGTTTGTATTTGTTTTTTTTTCCCCTTGAGCTCTTCTTTCTTAGCATTCATATTCTGTGATCTCTTGGCTTTTTCCTCCCTTGCTAACCCCTGGATTCTCTTCCTCCTCCTACCCTTTAAGTGAGGACATCCTGTATGGCTCTATAATCAGTTGTCTTCTCCTTTTTCTCTCTGTCTCTCTGTCTCTGTCTCTCTCTTTCCTTTAGACTCACCATAGCATGTTTGAGTTAAGAGGACTCTTAGAGATCATCATGTCTAACTCTTTCTGAGCAGAGAAGTGATTTGCATACACAACTAGTTAATGGCAGAGTTTGGCTTTGTAGCCTCAACTTCTACCCTGAGCTCCAATCCTATGTTACCAATTGCTTGCTAGAAATTTCTACCATAATGTCATATTGAAGTCTCAAAGTCAACATGTCTCAAATGGAAATGAGTTTTAAAATTTGTCCTTTTTCTAACTTCCTCATTCAATTAATAGTACCATCATTTTTCAAGCTGCCAAAGTCATTCCTTGTTTTTCCCCCTCCATTACTCACCATGTGCAATCAATTGCCAAGTCCTAGTGCACCTGAGTTCAAATCTGACCTCAGACTCTTCCTAGATGTGTGATCCTGCACAAGTCACTTAACCCTGTTTGCCTCTGTTTTCTTATCTGTCAAATGAGCTGGAGAAGGAAGTAGTAAACTACTCCATTATCTTTGCCAAGAAAAGCCCAAATGGTATCACAAAGAATTGGACACTCCTGATACAAATGAACAACAACACTGATACTACTCCCAAAATGTATACTATATTTGTCTTTTCCTTCCTACTCCTGCCCTTTTTATACTACTTCAGGCCTAACCTATTGTAAGAGTCTCCCAAATCATCTCAGTGCCTGTTAGTTGCTCCCATACATTCTTCACAAAGGTGCTAAAGCAATCTTAATAAGACACAGGTGTGAACATGAAATGCTTCTGTCAAAAACTTTCAGTAATTCCCAACTGCCTAAAGAAGAAAAAAAATGAAGTTCTTTTAAGGTATTTAAATATGTTCCTAATTGATCTCATTGCCTCTAGTCTTTACTACCCATCCTCTACAAAGATGTTGAAGCAATTTTCATAAGGCACAATTCTAAACATAGAATTCCTCTGGCCAAAAACCTTCAGTGGTTCATCATAGAATAAAGGAAACCAGGCATTTAAAGTACTTCCCAGTCTGGCTCCTACCTATCTCTCTTGACCTATATTATCCTTCTTCTTTTCCACTGTTCTCTGATGTCATGCTGCTGATTCACGCTTCCTTTCAGTAACATCCATTGCCCCTTATGCCTGGAATGAGCTCTTCTCCCATTCTCACCTCTGTCTATTGACATACTTTTTCTCCATCAGAGAGTTGCTATCTTCTCCAGAATGCCTTCTGCTCTTTGGGGCTAGAAGGAATCCCTCCTTTCTTAAATCCCTTGGGCTTTGTTCTATTGTTCTATTTCTTCTATATATGTAATATTTTCTAAACAGGATTGTGTATTAATCCTCTATTAAGTACCTATTATGAGCAAGGTATACATTCAAATTATAACATTTTTTAAAATAACATATATCCTGTCCACAAAGGATATATAGTCCATGTGAAGTGAGTTGTGGTAGAGATAAAAGTGAGATGGTAAATGTAGGAAGGCAGAAGCCAGCAATGGGAATTAACTTGAACAGGGGAGAGTTTGGGTCAGAGATAAAGATTTCAATCACTCACATTCAAGTTAATAATTGAACCTGTTCAGGTGGATGAGACCACTAAGGGACACGGTGTAGCAAGAAGGGAAGAAATGAGCCTTGCAAAAAATCAACATTTAGAGAAATGGAAGAGGGAGGTAAAACAGAAGAATTGCTATAAGAGGGAAAGGAAGATGAGTGTTAGGCCAGCGATGTCAAAGAAGAAAAAGTAACCAGGAGTGGGTGGTTCATGTCAGACAATGCTATAGAGAAGTCAAGAAGAATAATGTAAAGGAAAGAGTCACTGGATTTGACAAGTAGATGATCAGCAACTTTCTTGAGTGCAGTTTTAATAGAGTGGTGTGGACAGGACCCAGGTTGTCACTTAATAATTTATCTCACTTCCACTAAAGAAACATCACAAATAGAATGAACTAAAAATTTCATCATCTAGTATAATCTGAGCCTGGTTTGGGCTTTACTTGAGAAGACAACAGATTGTAGGAAATGAACACATAAATAGGGAAACTTTGACAGATTGTAAAAGATAAAAATACAGATAGGAAATCTTACAAATAGAGCCAAGCAATGAAATGTCATCCAGTTCTCATCAATCAAAAGAAATGTGAACAATTACATATATGATCTTTTGGAGTGGGGAAGGTCTAAAAATACAACTAACATTTCAATATAATTCAGCATACAGCACCACATCAATTGAAATTAAAACTATGAATTCCTTTATCTGAAGTCAGAAATTCCTTTAACTAGAGATAAAACCTTTTATCCCATATTTACAGATAAAAGTCTTAACATTTAAATGGATTGTTGAGGTAACACTTTAGGATGAATGTATGATCCTTCTTACAACAAGTGTAAACAACTCATATCAAATCCTTCCCTGTTTTCAGGAGGAGGAATTTATTGAGATAGGAACTCACAGGCTGTCTGAAATGGAGGGGATGGGGAAAGACTTGGGAGAATGGGAAGAAGGAAAGAAAATAAGCAATAGTACGTACTGTCACATATGTAGGTTTTACACAACATTCTGTCTACATAATCTCCTTTAAGTCAATCTATTCTAAGTGCTACCATCAGTATCATAAGACCTTTTATCAAGGTGAGGAAACAGCTTTACAGAGGTTATGTGATGTCCATAGTTATAGTTATTAAGAATCCATGGCAAGAGTTGACCCCAGATCTTGCTGACTCCCAGTATACCACTATACCCACCACACTATCCTTTTCCCTCAGCTTGTAGACTACAATATTTTTCTAGGAACGCCTCAGGTAAATGGGTAGAAGCAAGGAGATAATTTTGTTGTTGACCTTCGAACACATATTATTCTCTTTGAACAATTTATGGTTTTAAAAAAACTTTTACTTATTATAAAGGCTTTTCATTCCAAGAAAATGTGTTAAATGAGATGTCACCATGATGAAAATTTTCAAATAAGCTTCCTGGGAAGCAGGCAAAGTGTACACTCACATATAGTTCCACAGACACTTAACACAACATCTATTCGTGAACTCACTAAGTGTGAAAGTCCCTAGCTTCACAGGCTGATGTCTCATTTTGGAGGTACTTTGAGGATTCTTTCCCAAATCCCCAAAGTCATAACTGTCGGACAGGTCAAAAACAAGACCCGACTGAGCAAAAACAAACGTCAGTACAACTGTTGAGCAATATCTCTTCTCAGATTTCAGCAATGGCTTTATTTGAACATAAAAATTCCCTGAAGTTAAAAAAAATCACAATCATAACACTAAGTCATATTTATATCACACAAAAGTTTACAAGGCACTTTTATTACAAAAGTCCTGTTAGCCAGATAGTACATTTGTCATTATGCCCATTTTGCAGATGCAGAAACTGAGGCTCTGAGAGATGAAGAGATCTCTCCATAGTCAAACAGCTAATAAAGCCCCGAGTCTGAAACTGAACCCAAGTTTAGGGCCCTTTCTACCACACCAGGATGATCTTTAAAAATAATGACTCTTTTACAAAAAGTAATTAAATCTGAGAAAACTGCAATTTATTACATTAGACTATGAGACACTAAAACACAGACTGTAAGACGCACACACACACACACACACACACACACACACACACACACACACACACACACACACCATTGCCCCAGTCCACAAGTTACTGAATCCATTCAACAACGGTCACAGCTCAGATCATAAAACAAACTGGGGGAGGGGCATTCTAGATTGGAGTCAGTGTCTCTAACAATCTAGTACCATGCTAGTCTGAGCCAGCTTGGACAGAGATCTGGCAGGAGAACAGATTTCCTTTTAGACCTGTTGATGATTAAGAGCTAGAAGAGGCTTCAGAAGCCACCTAGCTCATCCTCCTCCTTTAATGACAACTTCCTCTTCACAAGTCAAACATCCTGATATTGTGAAAAGAGCTCAGGCCTGGGAACAAAGAGATCTGGCATCTAGTACCAACTCTTAACACTATTTAGATGTGTGACCTTAAAGAAACCATTCCACCTGCACGATCCCTTTGTTTCTTCACATCTAGAACAAAAAGAGCTGGATGAGGTCTTCCCTCAGGTCATTCCCAGCTTCGACAGATCAAGAGTAAAGATTGTACTCTATACTCAGTGGGCAATCAACAAACACGGCTCATGCCTCACACTTCATTTGGGATATGCCTAAGAGACAGCCACTAAACGAGCTGCTATGGAAAGGAAGATCTCACTCACAGAAAAAAGATTGGATGCTGACACTGATATGTAACGGCAGGCCCCTGTGGGAGCAGTAAGATGATTGATATGCGGTCCCTGGTATTAGAACATGATACATCTTGAGGCCTTCTATAAACACAACTCGACAGGGTGAATCCGAATGAAACAACACAGGTCCTTAACATGCAGGAAGAGAAACTGGTCATAACTTACTTTTTATTGCCAGAATAATTGAGATTGGTTCACATCTAACTGACTTCAATAGCATAAAGCCTTCAGGTTGCACTACATACTGAATATTGTGGTCTACTAATGATGAAAAACACAGAACCACAGAACTGAAATCATAAAATATGAGAGAATTGGAAAGGCCCTTAGTTATCTATCCTTCAGTTAGTCCAGTGTCTTTATTAAAAATCTCTAGAGTGCTTGAAGCCCAGAGTTGGGACTTAAGTACAATTTAATATAGGAGAGGTGGGAGCATTTTTGTCCCTGAGTATCCAAATCCCAGATATTCTAATATCATATTATCTTCTTGGTTTTTATGATGCATGACAGGACCTCAGGACTGGTGTGACCTCAGAAGCCAAGTTCAGCTTGTACATGAACAAGAATTTCCTCCAAAGAATATTTAGCAGGTGGTTATTTGGAGACATCTGCTGATGGGAAACTCATTACCTTCTGAGGAGCCTGTCCTACTTTTGGGAAATTCTAATTGTAAGCAACTTTTTCCTGATAGCCTACAACAGTTACAAATTCTGCCTACTGATTTCTGGCAGTAAGCTGATTAAAGCTTGGGATAACTGAAGACAATTATTATGTTCTTTTTTTTTTTGAAGAAAAGAAGTCACCCTATGAAGTCTTAACTTTTTTCATGCTAAACATCCACAGACCCTTCAATCAATATTAGAATCACAGATTGAGAGCTAGAAGGGACCTCTGAGGTCATCTAGCCCAATTCCCTCACTTTTACAGATAAAGAAACTAAGTCATAGGGAGGGCTAAGTGAATGGCCCAAACTTACACAGAATTAATAGTTTTGAGAAGTACTAACACATAAAATAAAATCAGAGAATCAAAGAAGTGTAAGCATCAAAGGTGAGATGTGAACCCCATTCCTTGGACCCTAAAGTCAGTACTCTTTCCTCTGTAAAAGCATTCAACATCTATTATTTGCCAGGCACCGGGATACAAAGATAAAAAGTAAGTCAGATTCTGCCCCAGAAAGCTTACATTCTAAGTTACATGGCATGTATTTATGTAAGGATATAGGAAATAGATGAAAAAAATTAATATGAGGGAATTTTAAGAGATGGGGAAAGGATTCATGTATAAACTTATACGTTTTTCAATATTCCTTTCATTTCCATTAATTTAGATCCCTGTATGTATTGATTTTCTAGTTCTAATCATTTCATAATATAGAAAACAATGCACTGATGATTCCAGTAATGGAAATGAAAGGAATATTTAAAGGAGGGGCAAACAATCTTGATCCTGAAGACCAAATAATAAAGCAGATTATTATTATCCTATTAACAGATGTTGAGGATGACAGAGCACAAAGAAAAGGGCTTCTCTAGATGTCACTAAGCCCTAACAACCATGGATGAATGAGTCATTTTTAATATGATAAAACCATCCATCATTTAATATGATAAAACCATTTATCATATTTTAATATGATAAAACTATATCTAAGTCCAAAAGGTTGCTTTATTTAGGCTGTCTAAATAAATAGAGGAGAAAAGCACCAATGTTCCATCTCTCCACTATTATCTGAAATAATTCAAGAGATGCTAACAATAGTAATAAAACAAGAAAAAATTAGAGCCAAAAATTAGGCAAAGAAAAGATACATTTGTACCTATTCCAGAGCATATGAAGGCTCACTCAGAGAAGACAGAGAGTAAGAAAAGCAACCGACTGAGAATTAGTAGTTTTGGTAAGTGACAACATATAAAATAAACTATAAAATCATAGTATGGGTGTGTATGTGTGTATATAAATATACATACACATACAGCTATTTGTTATTGTACCATATACTTTATGACAGTAACAAAAAGCCAAAATGAAAAGAGAAAAAGACCAATCTCATTAAAAATAGCTATGAAAAAGATAAAATATCTGGGAGTAAACTTACCAAGATACACTCAAGACTTACTAAAATTTAAGACTAAAATAACTGGAAGGTACTTCACTGCTCATTTTTGCACTTCACCAATGTCATAAAAAGGATGATGCTACTTAAAATATATATTTAATGTACTGCCAATCAAACTACCCAAGAAATGTCTTATAGACTTGGACACAATAATAATAAGTATTAGAGGATCTAAAAATCTATAATCTAAAGAGGGGGAAAGTGAAATACGTAGTAATGAATGGGAAATAGCATCTTAGAACTTCAAAATATATCATAAATCAATGATCATCCAAAGTGTTTGGTACTGATTTAAAAAATAGAAAAGTAGAAGAAAGTCAAACCTACAAGTATCTGTTAATTGCTTACTACATGCTAAGCACTGGGGTAATTACTGGGGATACAAAAATGGCAAAAAGCAGTCCCTGATCTCAAGAAGTGAACATTTTAATCGAGGAGACAATGTACAAACAACTATTTACATACAAGATATAGACAATGTGGTTCTAGCCTTAAAAAGAACTGGGAAAAGCTTCTTGCAGAAAGTAGGACTGTAGCTGAGATTTGAAAGAAGGCAGAGGCAGAGAGGAGGAGAAAGAACATTCCAGGTTGGGGGACAATCAATGAAAATGTATTGAGTTAAGAGATGGAATGCCATATTGGAGGAACAGCAATGAGACCAATATAAAATTAAGTGGATTAGAAAGGTAGGAAAGAGTCAAGTTATGAAGGGCTTTGAAGACCGAAAATTTTATATTTGATCCTGAAGGTAACAGGGAGCCACTGGACTTTACTGAGTAGGGGGGTTACATGGTCAGACCTGCACTTTAGAAAGATCAATTTGACAACTGAGTAGAATAGATTGGAGTGGAGAGAAACTTGAGGCAATTAAACCAATCAGAAAGCTACTGGAAATAGTTCAGTTCTGAGGTAATGAGTCACAAGACAATATCAGTGTTAGAAGAAAGAAAGGGGACGTATATGAGAAACGCTGAAAAAAGGTAAAACTGACAGGCTTTGACAATGTTGACTGTATATACAGGGTTAAGAGAGAGTTGAGGATGATACCTGGGCGAATGGGAGGATGGTAGTAGCCTCAACAATAACTAGGTAAGTTAAGAAGGGAAGAGCTGTAGGAAAAGATAGTTGCATTTGCGATATGTTCAGTTTAAGATAACTGTGGGACACCCAGATTGATATGTCTAATAAGCAACTGGAAATGTGAGGCTTGAGTAAAGGAGAGAGTTAGGGCTGGATAAGGCAATCTGATAGTAATCTACATCGAGATTGTAATTTAAAGCTCATGAAAACACCAAGTGAAATAGGTTATAGGGAGAAGAAAAGAAGGATAGTGAGAAAGCCTTGGAAAACATTTATGGTGAGTATGGGCTTCCTGGATGAAGATACAGCAAAAGAAAAATAAGAAGGAGTAGTCAGACAGATGGAAGGAGAACCAAGTACCAAAAAAACCACAGAGAGAAGATGGTATCAAATAGGGAAGGGTGACCTAGAGGGTCAAAGGCTGCAGAAATCAAAAAGGACAAGAATTTAGAAAAGACCATTAGATTTAGCAAGTAAGAGATCATTTTGTAACTTTGGAGAAAGCAGTTTCAGTTGAATGATGAGGTCATAAGCCAGACTCCAGAGAGTTATGAAGAGAATGTAAGGAAAGGGAATGGAAGCATCTATTGTAGACAGCCTTCTCAAGGTTAGCCACGAAAGGGAGGAGAAATATAGGATAATAGCAAAACTGAATAGATTAAGGGAGTTTGGGGGGGGAGGTTTGGGGGAGGAGCATGATTGCAGGCAGTAGAGAAGCAATCAATAGACATGAAGAGAGTGAGGATAAGTGAGGGAGTAGAGATGATAGAGGGGGCTAATTTGGAGAAAATGAGATGGAATGGGATCACTTGGAATTGGAGAAGATGAAATAAGAAGAGTTTTCTTTGCAAGGAAAAGTGTCATCTATTCAAATGATACAGTAGAGAAAAATGTCTAAGCCACACAGTAACAGTACTAATAAACACTGATGCTCAATAATAATAGGGAAATGCAAATCCTATCACTTTTGTCATCATTTTGACAAAGATAGTAAAAGATGGAGAAATGCAATACTGACAGGGATGGATACCACTGGTGACACTCTGAATTGGTCAGATCTCTTTGGATAACAATACTGTTCTTAAATTTGGACCCAATGATAACAACTTTTTAATTTATTCCCCAAACCAAGCATAAATAATATTTAGACATATCTATATGTCAGGGGAAGGTGGAAAATCATCATCCCTATTTCTAGAAGGTAAAAAAGGAAACAAACTGTGTCCCCACTCACTGGGGAACATTTAAACAAACAATGGCCTATAAGCATAGTGCAACATTATTGAGTCAAAAAGAATGACAAAGAATTCAAAGAAATGAAGATAAAAACAAAGATTAAAAAAAACAGTAGACAATATTAGTACTAAGTTATAAAGCACATGTCTGCTCTTTGAACAAAGAGGAAGATGAAGCCATTCACTCTTTGTTTGCTGTTCATATTCGTTCACCATTTCATATTTTAGTTAGCTGTTAGGGAAAACTGTACATTGTGAAGGATTCAGTTAGAAGCATTCAAGGGATATATGAAGATAGAGATAGCTAGAGACAGAGACATAAAGACAGAGATATAATAGATGCATGTATATATACATTACAAATATTCTATGTTGAAAAGATATATTAAACTATTTTAAAATTTAGGAGGGAGCAGAAAGGATTGAATATTGTCGAGCCAACTCTGCCCTCCACATCAAAGACCACCAGTGTTTCAGATGATAAAATATGAAAAAGTCATATACATATATATAAAAAATTTCTAACAGAGTAAAACAGCCAGAGAATACAGGCTAAGAAGGTTAAAGAGATAAAGCTAAATTTTGCTGGCACGAATACTGGCAACCTGAAAGGATGATGTGAGAGTTCAAAATATAATGGATTTCAAGGTGAAGGGTACCTTTGAGACCATCTAATACAACAGCATCATTTTGCAGATGAGAAAACAGGCCCAGAGTCATTAGGTTATTTCCCTAAGGTCACAAACAGCATAAGTACAAGAGGTGAAATGTAAATCCCGTTCTTCTGATTCAATTCCATTACTTTTTCCTCAGCAAAATATTTTCTTTTCCTGGCCTTTTATTAAGTATGAGGTCTTTGAGGCTTTCAAAGCAGGAAGGTAAAGGCAAAGACGCATCTAAATCTATTGCATACATCTAAAAATATATACCTTTTTCTTTTTTTTTTTTTAAAGAAATTTAGGATGGTCTTTTAGAGTCAGAGATAGATACTTTAAGGCCCTACTTACCCAAAATTAGCATTTATACTATACATAGTAACTTGCATATTGTTTTCCCCTCACCCCATTAATTCCTGAGTTCCAGGAGGGTAACTGCCATATTTTCACCTTTCTTTGTCCTTAGCAAAATGCCTACCTGGCACATAGTAGGCAAGAGTGTTTTAATAAATGCTTGTCAGTTGACTAAATGACTGGTGGGTAAGGAAGCTGGGAGGAACTAATGGAGAAGAAGGGCACCTAAACTCTCCACAAAAGTATGGTTATCTCTGAGTCATGGCATCATAGGACATGGCATTGGAAGGGGCCTTTGTTGAGACCATCTGAGCCCAGCTCCCTCCTTGCAAAGATGAGGAGCCTGAAGCCTAGGGAAGTGAAACGATCTGTTCAAGGTAACAAAGATAGTTTAAATGGAGAACCATGATTTGAATCCATGCCCTTTGGCTCCAAATGAAATGATCTTATTGCTGTACTCCTAACGTTCATCCCTCATTCCTCCACTCAGTAAACTCTAGTAGCTCCCTATCAACCCCAGTATCAAATAGAAAATTTCTGCTTAGCCTTCAAAGCCCTTTATAACCTGCTCTCCCCACACCCACCTACAAACACACCTTTCCAGTCTTCTTACACATTAAACCTTCTTACACCCATATCTGTAATACTATGATATTGGTCTCCTTGCTGTTCCTCAAATGAGATAACTGCGTTCCCCAGTTCCAAGCATTTTCACTGGCTATACCTTATGACCTGAATGATCTCCTTCCTCATCTCACCTTGTGGTTTCCCTACTTTCCTTCAAGTCCTAGTTAAAATTTCACCCTCTGTAAGAAGCCATTCCTGATCCCTATTAAATCCAATGCCTTCCCTCTGCTGATTATTTCCAATTTTTCCTGTAGATAGCTTATATGTATAAAGCTGTTGGCATATTATCTCCTGCTTCAGACTATAAGCTCTTTGAAAGCAGGGGCTGTCTTTTATTTTACTTTGTATTTCCAGAACTTAGCATAGTGCTTGGCACACACTAGGCACTTAATGAATGTTTATTGATTAATGGATTCAAGAATGCTATCTGGAACACAATTGAGAAGAAAAAATATGAAGGTTGTAACAAATTTCAGACTTTATTTACATAAAGCAAAAGTCTAGGGGTTGAAGGAAGTGAAGAGAAAAATAATTTAACTATGTATTTATTTTCCCTTATTTTATTTCAACCTATAAAAGACCATAGATAGAATATAAAATGTCAAGTAATCCTTTTATTTAAGACTTCAGATAGAATAATGTATACAGTTTTGGGCTTCTTAATCATACTGTTCTGGTGACTGGGAGATAGGCAAGATCCAGAGAGGATCCCCAAAGCTGATGTCAGGCTCCTTAAGTCTCCTCTGGCTCCACCCAAACCTCAGGGCAACTAGGGATCTTCTCAAAGACAGACCAGGAGGCTTTCGGGCCCGGAAACATGCCTCCTGTGCAACATGTACTCTGTATCCTGAGTGGAAAAAAGACCAACACAGTAACTGCTGTCGCCTAGAAGGTGATTTATAAATAGATTCCAGGAAAATGACCTATGTTTTAAAGAATAAATTCTACTACCAAGGATTAGGCTAGATAACACCAAGTTTTCATCAACCATTAGATTCCTAAAAGCTCAAAAACATTCTAAAATGATTATATGTATTTGAAAGAAAGCTGCCTTTTTCCCCTTTACAATGAGTTGCCTTCCAGGTTAATGAGTGCTGTTTTCTAAACTGACATACAACAACAAAAGTGATTATAAGCTTTGTTCTTTAGACAAAGCTGTAATAATGCTCTCTCGCTTATCCAGAGGAGAGAGAGCATTTTAGCAAAAATAAAACCATGCAATCATTTGTATAAGATCTTTTAAACATTTTTACTGGGCTTTAACATATATGGTTCCTGCCCTGCCCAATACTAAGGACTACTAAAGTATTCTTAGGAAGTCGTTCTAATCTAAACATACCTTGAACCACATTTAAACTATTGGTATATGACAATCCACAGTGAACTTTTCTTTCCAAGGAAAAAAATAAAGGGGTTCTTTGGGGGTTTTTTTAGTCTAATGATAGGGAGTTGGGTTTTTTTTTATTCTCTTTACTTTTCGTTGTGATTTACGCCCACTTCAGGTCAGCTATTTAACATAGAAAAATATAGATTTGTTGCCAAAAAATCATCAAGAACATTACCCAGACCAAAATTTTGGGGCAAAATCTTTAAACAAGCTCCTGCAAGGAATAGTCTTTGACAGCAAAGAAATGAAGAAATGAAATAACCCAGTGTGTTATTTTTATCTCATATCTCCACTTCTGGTGTTTTGGCTTGTAGATTTTCACTCAACAGAGGCTTTGGTCAATGGCATATCATGCTTGGTGAAGAAAAAGAAGTGGGGGCCATTTATATTCAGAATTTCTATGCAGTGTTGGCATGAAGCCTTGAAACTTCTTACTTCGACTACCAAAACATATATGGGATTTTCCTGTTAGATAATTATTGTCTCATTTAGACATTAATGTTTTGTAATTGCAGATTTAGTCCTAGAGCTTTTCCAACAATTATGCTCTATCTGGCTTTATGTAAATGACAGTATTTGGACTAGTTATTTATTCTCTTTCAATAGCCTTCAACCTTGTTGAGTCCCAATGTTATCAGTGGCTATCAAAGGAAACTATTAATTTCCAAAGGGCTGAGTTCTCTGCTTTTAATTTTATGTCACACACACATCCCTTTCCTGTATACCCTAACATCCCAGGTCTTGTGGAGGTAAGGTCAAAGAATATCGGTGTAAACTGACTGATCTAGTTTAGCACTTTATAATATGAAGGGTCTCTAAGAAATGTTTTTAAAGATAAGTTCCTGAATTTCTTAGCTACAGTTAAGAAACTATATCCAAATATTGTTCTAAGTGGAAAGAATTTCTTATCAGAGTTCTTTCAAATTCTGAATAGCTATCTAAACTTTGTTCTCAAATATAAGGAGTTCTTTCACACTTTTTCAGCATTTACTCATAAAAAGGTTTGAGATTAAAAGTTTTGTTTGTCATGAAATTCTGAAGATTTTACTCAGTGTGGGTAAAACAAACAGCTGGAACTTTTAGGAATTTATTTTCAAACCCAACACTCTCCAATGTCCTTAGCTTGCCTCTCTCCTACTTCTGCACCCTGGCCAAACAAATTCTCAGCCCCTTAACCAGAGCTCTCCATCACACAGTCTTCCCTATTCAACTCCTTGGCTACACTTGACTCCCTGACCAGCCTGAATTCCATGGAATCACTTCAAAAGAGCCCATATTAAAAACCACAGATTCTTTTGTGCTACTGACCTTCTATCAAATACATAGTCCTGGATTACTCCAACTGTCTTTTTCTGTTACTACTCTAAGGTTGTAGAATATTACTTAAGAGCAAGCTAGAAAACTTCCAAAATTCTCAGGCTTATCTTCAATTTCAATGGGAACCTTAGAGCTGATCAGCTGATTTATTTATCTCTTACTGTTTCTGTCAACACATCCTTACAAAAAATTCTAGACTTTCTCTACTATTTTCAAGAATCCCATCCCATCTTCACACATCTTGCTTTCATGAGATTTATCTTATCTTAAACTGTTCTTGCCATTTAGAGACTCAAAACAGTGGATCTTTGTGCCCTTCTGTCTATATTCAATCTTCTCCCTTTTTACAGGTTTATCCTGCTACCTTACTCTCCATCCCTTCTATCCTAAGGCAGTGATGCTCCCTCAATTATCCCTTCTCCAACATGTTCAGTTTCTCCCATTCAACTCTCCCAAACATCTTAGTTCAACTTCAGTTTGATCTCACTGACCCTTTCCAGCTACTACCCCATTTCTCATCTTCCTTCAACAGGAAGATTTCATCATTAACTTCCTAATGCCCATGGCCATCTAGTCTAACTCCTACTCGAGCAGGAAGTCCCATAACAATAACCCTGTTAAAAGGTCATCCAGTTTCCTAAAGAAATGGGGAGCTTATTACTTACTAAGGCAACTTTGTCTGCTTTTGGAGAGTTCTATTTATTAAGAAGTTTTTCTTCATATCTTTGCAACTTTTACCCACTGCTTCTACCCATAGTGATTTTTTTTAAAGAAAGCAAATTTAATCCTTCTTTCAAATAACAATCCTTCAGATTCTTAAAGATAGTAATCGCATCCCTTTTATGTCTTCTCTGCTTTGATTTAAACACATCCAGGTCCTCAAACAAACCCTAACAAAACTCTGACTCACTCTCACCATCCTGCATGCCCTCCACAATGTACTATGTAGACTGTCAGTAGTCTTCCTCTAATGTGGAACCACAAAACTGCCATAATACTTTGGCTGTAGATTAATGAGGGAAAAATACTGCAGGACTGTCACCTCCCTTGCACTAGTCATCAGAGTTCTACTGAGGTAGCTTGAGATGGCTTTAGTTTGGGGGCTGTCATGTCACATGATTTCTATTGAGCTTACTGTGACTAAAGTCACAAGGTCTTTTCTCACATTAACTACTACCTAATGATCCTATGCTTGTATTTGGGTACTTGTTAATTAATATCATTAATTAATATTGGTGCAAAAAATAAAATCCTGACAAATGGAATGCAATAATATATAAAATTATTTATTATTATCTAATGGGATTTATATGAGAAGTGAAAGGATGGTTCTATATCACAAAAATAACTTAAAGAATGTATCATATTAACAATAAAAATAATGAAAACCATATAATTATATCAACAAAGAAAAAGTTTTCTGTAACGTGTAATACCCATTTATGTTAGAAATAGTAAATGTCATAGGAATAGAGGGATTCTTCCTTAATGCTAATATTAGAAAGCAAACATTCGAATTCAAGAAGTAGGATATGTAAAAGAAAAACCCTATAATCTTACTGCCAGGTGGCAGTATAACGTACCAGACACTAAAGTCCTTACTCAAACTAAACTGCCAAGCATTCAAACTCCGCTTCAGAGAGCACAACTCCAATGGACTGGCCACATTGTTCAAATGCAAAATGCAGACTTGCCAAAAAAGACTGTTTTATTGAGAACTCACACAGGGCAGGGGTTCACAAAGTGGTAAGAAGAAGTGATACAAGGACACTCTCAAGGTCTCTCTCAAGAACTTTGGAATTGCTTGTGTGACTTGGGAGACATGGCACAGAACTGCTCAGCATGTGTGCCCACATCAGACAAGGTGCTGTGCTCTATGAGCAAAGCAGAAGTGAAGCGGCTCAAAGGTAACACAGGATATGCAAATTTGGAGATTTCACCCCAAATGTTCATACAAACTATCTGCGTTCAACCTGTGGTAAAGAAAGCGCTCATATTGGTCTGATCAGCCATAGTCAGACACACTGAAACTTAACTGTAGCATACTGATGTCATTTGGTCCCCTTTGAGAATAAAGGACAACAACCAACCAATCAACCACAGACTTTCTAACTCAGAACAGAAAGAAAGGCTCCCTTTCCCTTGCTTCAATTCTCACCATTCTTATTCATTACAGTACTATAAAAGAAAGAGCAATAATACAGTAGGAAGAAAGTAAAGGAAAAAAAAGATTTCATAGAAAATCTGAAGTCATTTCTATTTGTAGATAGGATTTTATTTATTTAGAAAACCAATAGAATCAATAAAAATATTAATTAAATCACAGACATAAGCAAAATAGCAGGACATGCTGCCTTTCCCATTTCTCCCAAATCACCATTTTTATGTATTATCAATAAATTTGGATGGCAACATCAGCTCTCAAAGGTTCAGTTATTATCACTATATAATTGAGCC
>CM053598.1:93329818-93354469 GCA_028646575.1 Pseudocheirus occidentalis | reverse complement strand
GAATACTGTGGAAACACAATTAGGATAACCCAGGATCTGGCAGCTTCTATATTGAAGGATCGAAGGACCTGGAATATGATATTTGAGAGATCATAGGAGCTAGGATTAAAACCAAGAATCACCTACCCAGCAAAACTGAGTATAATGTTCCAGGGGAAAATATGGTCATTTAGTGAGGTGGAGGACTTTCATGCATTCTTGCTGAAAAAACCAGAACTGAACAGAAAATTTGACATTCAAACACAAAAGCATGAGAAGGTAAACATGGGAAAGAAATCATAAGGAACTTGTCAAATTTGAACTATTTACATACCAATATGGAAAAACGATAATAGTAACTTAGGAAACTGTTCTCAGTATGAGGATAGGCAAAGGGAATACAAATGTGCATATACATATGCCTACACATATGTCTGTATAGGAGGGTATATATGCATATGAATACATATCTGAGTATGTGTGTATATGAGTACATAGAGGGCACAGGATCAATTGAATAGGAAGGGATGATACTTTAAAAGTTGAAATTCTGAGGTGGGAGAGGATTAGAATGAGAGGAGACAGGGAGAGACAAAATGGGGTTAATCATCCCATATAGAAGAGGCAAGGGATAACTGTTACAATGGAGGGGAAGAATAGGAAGGCAAAAGGGAAAGGGTCAACCTTACTCTCATTGAATTTGTCTTAGGGAAGGAATGACATAAACTCTAAACTGGGCATCATGCCACACAGGAGAGTAGGTGGGATGGGGATGAAAGGTGGGATGATGGAGGGAAAGGCTGGGTTGGGGGAGGGCTACTGGAAGCACTCACTTCAGTAAAGGAACAGGGACAGGGTAGAGAATAGAACAAGGGGTAGGGGACAGGTTAGGAAGGAGGAGCATATAATCAGTCTCTCACAATATGTTCACTGTGGAGATGGTCTATGTAATTATACATGTGCAGCCTGTATGGAATTGCTTGTCTTTCCAGTGGGGGTGGGTGACAAGGGAGGAACTGAAAGAATCTAGGATTTAAAGTTCTACAATCAAATGTTAAAAAAAATAAATATATATTATTATTATTATTATTATTATTATTATTATTATTAACTACATGCAACTGAGAATTAAGATATACAGGCAGTGAGGTAGGGAGACCCATCCTGCCCTACCAGAAAGTTAGTAGGGCGATGGAGGAGGACATAGGAGAGAGCAGATTGGGGGAGGGGCTTTACAGTTGGATTGCTGTTTTGGGGTTGTGGGTAGGGGAAAGATGGGTAGAAAATTTATAACTGAAAATCTTGTGGAAATGAATGATGTCAACAAGAAAATAAATAAAATAATTTAAAAAATAGAAATACAGAATAACAACAACAACAAAAAGTAATACCAGATATAGGCCATCCTTGAATTTTATTTAAGCAACAATTTGGGGGCAAGTGCCACCTTTATGTGAACTAAGTTTCAGTTTAATTCAAGAAGCATTTGTTGAATGCCTGCTATTGTGCAAGGCACTGGGAATACAAATACAAAGTTTTTAAAAGTGTCTTGCACATCAACATATAATAATGCAATATAATAGCATAAGAATAGTACAATTAAATACTTATAGAATTATAAGTATGAATCTTAGTGCAAGTAAAGACAGCACTTTTCTGTAAGTTCTGACTTGTATGTAACCCGAGTATGGCTGTCACTGATATTATTATTATTATTTTTATCATTATTTCTACATTACAGTTATTTCATATTATTATTATTTCTATAAATATGATATAAGAAATTGAAAAAGATCTTTGGAAAAGGTACATGTAAAATGGGACAGAGGAAGATAATCTGGGTTTACCATTCCTTCCCCAAAACTAAAAATCTGTTTCTAAGTTCTAAGTATTTTCTCTTTCTTTGTGACTCAGGGAGGAATTCCAAAGCCTTGTTAGGGAGGAAAGTCCTCCATCTCCTGTCATCTCTTGTCTACAATAGTGATTTTCATCCCAGTTCTGTGGCAGCCCAGAATCTCAAGGGGAGTGTGGTGTGAAGTGAATAAATCCTTAAGGCCAAATAAGTCTCATTTTTAAAAATGTAAAATATAAACATATGCCACAACGACCTTTAAAACATAAACATTTGACATAAAGGGCAAGGTTAAGAGTGGCCCTTGGGTTTGTCATAAAATCACACAAATAATGTTAATGTCAGAACTCCAAATTGGTTGTGAAGTACCATACTCAACAGATGTTTCTCCCATATTGGTGCATTTTCTTCAGAATCATCTGTTTTCAGTGACCTCAACCACAAGCTTTTCTCTTTTTAGCAAAGATCAGCTATGATCATCTCAAGGTGTTATAACTCTAACAACAGAAGAGGCCCCTGAATCATAGGCTCATGAGACCAGAAGGAATCTTGACAGTTCCATTAGCATTTTCGTTTGTAATTCAAGCAGAGCTACGTCTAAACCATGCCCAACCATTGAAAAGTCAGTCTAGCCTCCTGATCCCTATGACCTCAAGGATGATTAATTACATTAGCTTATTTTGGAACTTGCTCTCTAATATGGTGATATTCTTACTCTTAAGCAAATTATTTTCATAATTAACATCCTGGTCTAATGAAAAAAGAGACCATCTCAGAATCAGTGAGACCAGTGTTCAAATCCTGTTTCTGGAAAAAAAAATTTAAACATGAAGACATTAAATGTTTCATCCCTCCCACTTCTATTTAAAGGAAATACAAATGGCATAAAGTTACAGAAATGGGTTATAAAATCAGGCTTCTTGGGAGAGGAAAGAAGCTTTTTTGCTGTTTGAGTTAGGCATTTGTGTCTCAAATGGCTTATGCTAAAGCCCATTGTTTTTCCTGTTTCATTAATAGTAATTATGAGAACTGATATTTATATAGTGTTTACTATGTGCCAGGCACTGTGCTTTACCATCATTATTTCATTTGATCCTCCAAACCACCCTGGGAGCCAGGCACTGTCATTTTTCCCATTTTACACATGAGAAAACTGTGGCAAAAAGATTAAGTAATTTGCTCAGGGTTACACAACTGAAGCTAGAACAGTGTAGCGAGATGAGAAGAACTCAGTCTGTGATGAGTGTAATCTTTGAAACAGGTGAACATGAAATATCTCATATATGTACAAATGCCTGTTGGTCACACCTAGAAACTTCAACTTTGATGGTAGAAAGAACAGTGAAACTGTAGTCTATTGGAACTAATTGTTAGCTATGTCAAGCCATTTTTTAGATAAGGAAAAGTGGGACCAGAAAAGTTAAATGACTTACTTTATGTCATACAAGAAGTAATTAGCCAAACCAGAAATAAAAATAACACACTCTCTCTCTCTTCTGTCTCTCTGTTTCTCTGTCTCTGTCTCTCTGTCTCTCTCTGTCTCTCTCTTTTCCTGTGTCTCTCCACACACACACACACACACACACACTCACACACACACGCATGTACGACTAAACAGTTTTAAAGTTTTAATACATTTTGTTGAAATGTCTTTTAAAGCTATTTTGGTCCCCTGAAAAAGTTTGATTATGAGGAACCCCTCATTGCTTCAAGATTATTTGGTTTCTTGAAGGCTATTCCTGGAGAACATAAATACTGAAGGTGAATTCTGTCTGTCTTTTGAAAACCCACCTACTTATTTTAAAGGAAGCACATCACCAATCTCTTAGTTATTAATCCATCCTGCTTTTTAAATGATTTGGTGTTGTGGGTTTTTTTAACATCTTTTTTTGTGTTGTCCAGCAGCTTGCAACCTTGAAGGTAAATGTTGTTTCTCATTTCTTTCTGTATGCCTGATTCCTAATGCCTTGCACATAGTAGGGGTTTGTCAAGTGCCTGCTGAATGATATTGAAAAGGTTCACCACTAAATGATTAATGCTCTTTGGCCTCCTATACTGATGAAACAATCTACTGAGACTCGTGAGGATTGCCATCTGCCTTGTCGATGAAAGGGGTACCCCTTTGGATGAAATCACAGCCTTCTGAAGTATGGGAATAAGAACTGTGCTCTGGTATCACTAAGGTTTTTGTTAACTCCAGGCTGTAATCCAGAGCAGATGTATCTGATCTTGTATGTGTGATGGTTGCCATGGAAATGACTCCATGTTAATTTGATTTCACACTGTACCCTACTAAACTCTGTATCAAGAGAGAGGGGAAGATGCTTGGAGCATCGGTCCTTCTCCCATACTGTGTCTACTCCCCGTCTTTCCTCATTACAGCACCCCAGAATGACAGTGAGGAAGCCAGGGGAAGAAATAGTTCTCTTTTGAGGAGAGAAGCTAGTCTGAGCATCTCAGTTTACTACAGAGAAATTTATCAAGAAGAAAAACCAAAGTGGCATCAGCTCAAATGTTCTTGCAGAGCTGTGCTTTAAAGATCTGTCCTTTGCAGATCATCCTCCAAAGCCCTTCCATATCCTAAGGAGACAAATACAATTATTGTTCATTAGATGTCTAATTATTTCTAGCAACCATATTAATTTTGGGTCAAATTTATGCTATATCTAATGGAGTTCTTTTTCTTCCTTCTGCATGTATTCATTACAGTTCATTGGGGCCCCTTGTAGAATCACTGCATATAGGACATTTAAACCTTTTTCATGGGACTTAGAGCATCATTTTACTATATTTAGAGACTAAAGAAGTTTTAAGTTGTTGTATCTTTGCCTTGATGACATTCTCTTGGTTATGTCTATGATTTTATTTGATACTATTTGAGATTATTGCAATAGTTCCTCACGATACTCTTTATTCTTTGGGGAAATTAAAATCTGCCTTCTGTTGCGGTTTCCTAGGACACATTCATTGTTGCAAAAGGTGGGAACAGCCCATTGAAGGGTTAGTCATCCTGGCAAAAGTTTGTTTTAACTGTTTTAATGAAAAGATCTGTTTTAGTTTTTTTTCTTTAAATAAGCACAATTGAGTGGAAAAGTCTGGTAATCTTTTTTTTTTCTCACTTAACCATGCCAATGAGAAACCCAAGTGCTCTATGAGGCTGTAACCAAAGTGAGAGAGGCCATGTGGTATAACATAAAGAACAGGGGATTTGGAGTCCAAACCCATTTCTTCACCACAGCTTGTTTTGTGTTCTTGGACAAAGCATTGGCTCTTTCAACCTCAGTGTTGGTGAGTTCTTAATTTTGAGAGGTGTGAAACGGTGTGAGACTTAGAGCCCTTGGGTCTAAGTCTTGACTCTAAACTCTGCTAGCTGTGCAACCTTAATCAAGTCACATAAAGTCTCTGAATCTGAATTCCCTCATTTGTAAAAAGGGCATAGACAACAATTACCCAGGAGAAAACTGTCTAGGTGTCCATCAACACCAGTGAATGGAGTTATAGCAATCAATACCTATTGTTTAATAGGTGTTATTAATTAATAGGTATTACTAGGTAAAGAAACAGCTTGTTTAAAGGCTAAACTTTATTAAATTTGGAGGAGCTAATTAGTAGAAAAGATTAGAACTCCAGGTGATTTTTTTTAACCAGTGCAACACATGAACATAGTAAAGGTATGAAGAGTTTCTAGTCTGTAAAAATAGATTGAGTAACCACTAATGAAATCATAGACCTTTGGAGTAAAGCCATCCCTCTAGTAGCAATTTACCCTAATTACCAACCAAATGCCTGGCAGAAAGTGAATGAGGATTGGTAAATGTCATAGCTAGCCATGAAGTTTTTAAGAGTCCTGTTGGGTAGCCTCATTGTAGGAATCTGGAGAAGGAATTCTGGGACATATAATCTAGCATCATTGTGTTTAATTTCAGTGGGACTGGGGTCACCATGGTAGAAGGGAGGGATTGGAATTCTGTAATGACATTTTGACAGTTTGCAGAGTCCTGGGACAAACTAGGTCAGGATTCACCAAAGGAACCTGGCAACATAGATCATAAGGAAAACCACAGAATGGAGCCAGGAGCCAAATGGCCACTAGAAATAAGGATCTCTGTAGCAGGAAAAATGCTGTGTGTGTATAGAGCCAACAATGGGGCAAAACTGCCCAGTGCTGCTCCACATCCCTTGGACTTCCTTAAGATAAGATGTGCCTTTCTTGTTAGTGTTGGTAGTACCTTGATGAAACCTAACCTTTGACTGTATTGAAGGATTTGGACAGAGAGCTAATATTTATATGGACTGAGCCAATTGTATTTTAGGAGTATTGAAATTATACGTAGGAAAGAGTGAGGGAGTTTCTGGAGCTTGGATTCTTGGCAGTTGTATGAAAAGAAGCAAAGTCCATTGTGAAAATTAGTGCCATGTGAAAACACTTGGATCAACAGCCCTAATGGGATTAGTAGGGCAAAAAGTGTTTTTAATAAAAGTTTGTGTGGCGGAAGGTTGGGCTGTAATCTATGCCCTAGTCTCCCTACCTAGATCCCCTGTCATTACCAACTTTGGGGATTAATGTTAAATGCTCATCAACCAGATTAGGTCTTGTATCATTTTATGAGAACTTGAATTTTTTGAGCCTCCTAACTTCTGAACATAGGAAAAGAGAATCCCCTTGGGGTAAGGAATTCAGGTAAAAGTGAACTCAGCTTCAGAAGTGAAAGCATTCAAGTAGGTCACTGACCACAGAGTCTGTAAGTACTGAGTTGAGTGGCAGGGCAGGTCCGGAACTGAGGGTGAATGAAATACAAATGTTTAGGAGCAAATACTGGCCTGGATGGGATGAACTGTTATTCTCCTCCAAGCTGTGGTAAATGGATGCAGATTTTCCATCCATGTTGACCCTCTCTTCCCCCCATGGGCGCATAATAAGCCAGCTGGCCCAGGCTGCCTTACACTTACAAACCGGTAGAAATATATAACACTTTTCAGTTACAAAGCACTTTCCATAGATTACAGCATTTAAATTTTACACATTTTGTGTTGTGGAACAAATTTTATTTCTTATAGTGTTATTTTCATCTGTTTTTTAAAAATTTTTCTCAAGAAGAATTGGGGTTCCTATCATTTAATACAACCAATCTTTAGTTCAAAATTGTTCCCTTTTTTTTAAACTCACCATCTTAAAACTTCTAATGAGTCTGAGAATCATATTGGATGGTAGTAAATTCTGATTTATTATCCATATGGAATAATATGGAACAGTGGGATCATGGAAAGTAAATATTTGCAGCACTGGGATTAGAAGACACCCAAATTGAGGTTGTTAATTAACTCTTTGTGGTAGCACAAGATATAGTGGAAAAAATAAGTGATCTTGGAATCAGAAGACCCAAGGGTGAGTACTGACTGTCTGACCATGGATGAAGCACAATTTGGATCTTAATTTAACATCACAGAAATGAGAGATTAGAGGGTGTTGTCTGAGAGGTACTCCAGTCCAGTGCTTTTATTTTACAAAGGAGGACACTGAGGCCTATAGAATTGAAGATGAAAACTGCTTCCCTTTTCTTACCCAGCTAACACCTGAGTTTGAATTTTTATAATCTCTCAGCGGGACTATTTCAATAGTTGCCTATTGTTTCCTTGCATCTCTTAGAGGTAGCTGGGTAGCACAGTGGGCAAAGCACCGAACCTGTAGCCATTAAGATTGGAATTAAAATTCTTCTTCAGATACTAGCTATGTGACCTTGGGCAAGTCACTTAACCTCTATTTACATCAGTTTCCTCAGCTATAAAATGGAGATAATAATAGCACCTACTTCCCAAGTTTGTTGTAAAAGATCAAATGAGATATTATGTCCAAAGAGCTTGGTACACAGTAGGCACTTTATTGCTTGTTCCTCCTTCTCCAATCCATTCACTGCACAGCTGCCAAAGAAACTTTCCTAAAGCTCAAATCTGACTATGTCATCCCCCATCACTCCAGTGACTCTCTTTTTAGACTAGTATAAAAGCACAAATTCCTCTATTGGAATTTTAAAGCCCTACACAACCTAGCCCAAACTTCTCTTTCCAAACTCATGAAACTCCTTCCCCTCTGTGATCCAGCCATCTGGCCCTTCTCTTTGTTCTTCAAGCATGGTGTTCCATCTCTGTTTTTATACTCTAGCTCTGGCTGTGTCCCAAGCCTAGAATGCACTCCATCCCCACTTCTGCATTATAGAATTCTTGTTTTCCTTCAAGATGGATTTCAAATCCCTACATTTCCATGTAGCCTTTCCTAATCCCTTCATTTTCCCAGAACTGCAATGGCCCCCTTCTCGACCTGCCTGCATTTAACTACTTACTATCATTGTCTGTATCCTTACACACACACACACACACACACACACACACACACACACACATACACATGTATATATGTATATGTGTATATGTGTGTGTGTGTATGTGTATATATATCTTGTCTCCCCAGATGCACTATTGACTCTTCGAGAGTAAGAAGTATTTCACTTTTTATCTTTGTATCCCCAGCACTCAGTACAGAGGCTGGCACACATTGGTATTCAATAAATGCTTGTTGATTGATTGATTGGTTAAGTATTGGAGTTAGGATTGGAATGTAATTCCTCTCATTCTTTCCAGAATTTCTATGAAATGAAGATGCTGGAATAAATAATCTTCAAAGGTCCCTTCCAGCTAAAACACATTATGATTCTTTGACCCTGTGACCTGGTTTATTGCCTGATGGCAGACCTGTGAGAATACTAGCAGAGCTCATGGATATTTATTCTTGGGAAAAACACAAATCACAACTACAAAGCTGCTCATTATGGTTCCACAAGTACAGAAAATCCCTACAACTTTATTTCACTTTACAAATAGAATTTACATGTAACCTAATATCCACATAGGTTAGAAGTTTTGAAAAGAGGTGAGAAAAACATTCTTTTAACTTGCAGATTATGGATTATTCAGACAATTTATCTGTTTGAAGAAAAAGGTGCAGGGTGCTTCTCTTCACTTGCATCTACATCAACTGCTGTCCACTTCAAGTTGGTTCCTCTACAGGGGAAGTTCAGGCTATTTCAAGGGGTTTCCCTCCCTTTTCTACCTCTTCTTTTAGCATTCTTTCCTGTCCATCCTGTTTGGCTCCTCTGAGTGTCTTCACATCCTGCACACCTTTCATTTCCTCTTTCCTCACTTGGACAGAATGTTGAAATAACATTTCAGTCTTTTGGCACCATGAGTCAGCAATAGAATCTTTGCTTTAGATTAATTCTGCCCTGGCGAGGGTGAAAGCTGGATGACTTATGGAGAAGGTTTTTCCATCTCCAATTCTTCAGATTTCCTTTTGGGTATTCTGCCAGTTGTGGTTGACCCCAAATCTGACTAAAAGTGTAAAAGAAATGTCGGAAAATCATCTGAAATGCTATATATTGTTGCCTTTCTTTGAGTGATTGTAGAAATGTGGCAAAGAGGCATCCTGAAGGTGGTCACTTCTTCCCCATTCCCTTGCAGAGCTGGCTTTTCTGCTTTCTTCTGAAAGATGCAAGGGTTTATCCTGCCAATTTAGGAGATTTTAAAGTTTCCCAGAGTTTTAAGGCTTGTCTCCAAGCCATTCAGCCTTGGCTTTTGTTGGCATTTCGTTTTGATTAATCAGAAGGCAAGTTTTTTAGAGAAAGATGCTTTGTATTTTGAGTCTAAGACGTTGCCTCCCTTTGAGATTTTACCCTGTTCTTTAGATACAGACTTGAATTTAGTCTTCATAAAGCCTTTCCTGACTCTCTCCTGGGTTCCCAGAACTACATATGCCCTTTCCTTCAGCTGATCTTATAATTTCTCTTAAGTGCGTATTATGTTTTAATTCATTAGGGTCACAGCTTTAGAGCTGACAAGCATCATGGAGTTCATGTAGTCCAAATTCCTAATTTTACACATGAGGAAACTGAGGTCCTGAGAGGCTGGATAACTTTGCCCAATTCACATAGGTAGGATTAAATTGTAGAGCCAAGATTTGAAGCTAGGTCTGTTAACTCTGAAGTCAGCCATTGTGAATACTGGTATACGTCTTAAAACTCTTACTCAATCATTAGCTTCACCTTCTGCTGCCCTTTTGCACTCCTTTCTTCCTGCCTTTATATGTATCAAATAATTAATAAGTATTTGTCTAGTAGAATAAGTGATTGAGTCTAAGCACAAATACCCCATTAATTAACTTTACACGGCCTCTTTGTAGGGAAAAGCAGTAGTCTAGATTGATCCTCCATGGCCACTTATGCCTTAAAACATTCCATTCCCCCAGATTATATTCATGACAATCAGTTCATTAAGTTATGTTTTTCTGTTGATGTTTTGAAACAGGAGAGTTAACTGGGCAAAAGACTAATGGGCTTAATTGGAATGGTGGTGGACACAGATTCACATGTGAAAACGGAGACTAGAACCAGGACTAAGACTGAGATTAAGTGGAGCAGTAGATCTCCAAGTCACTACAGAACACATATCACCTGGTGTTATTCATTATTTTTTGTGAAAGCAAAATGTTAGAAGAAATATCATAGGGCAGAGTTAGTTCTATGCAAACAATTTTATAGATGGAAGAAAAACTCCCAAGTAACAAAAAAGGTCTGTTCAATTTAAGATGGGAGAAGGGGAGATGACATTCTTCTTGGTTGGAAAATACCCATTCCTTTTTCCTTTATAGAGGAGGAGAGAGAGAAGAGAAAACCCTAAGCCTGCACAACTACCATTTTCTGTTTGAACTTGTCCCTCTTAACTAATCCACAAGGCACAGTGACTCTCTGAGGGAAGATAGGGGAGAAAGGATACAGTGGAGTTTGGTTCTGATGCATTAGAGGGCTTACTGTAAAAGGAATGATTGTGAGACAACAGCATTGGTTGGCACAAAATGATGCAAAGTCTGCTTGTAAAAGACCAAGAAAGTATCACTTTCCGACCTCATCGACTTCTTTGAATAAAACTCTTTGTCACTTGACAAAACAGTGTTCTTGACAAAGATAACACTAACCTCCTCCTCTCAATCCATCTTCAGTTTCAAACCTGCCATGAGGGAAGGTTGATTCTTGAAGAAATCTTCTTTGAGAGGAGGATTTCATCATGATATTACTCAGACTAAAAATAAGTGCTTTGAATAATGGTATTGGCAAAAATAAAAATTCACTTAATTTTATAACCTCCCTCCTAGGGGTTGTATTCAGTCTAGAAAGTTTCCCCTAAATTTCTCCTTTTTCATGCCCATCTTCCCTCCCTTCCTGGAGCTCATGAGTCAGAGCTAGAATATGAACCCAGAGATTTTGACTCCAAGTATTTTGTTTGTTCCATTATACAGGGCTGTTCTGTGAACTTGGACTAGTCACTTATGCTCTCTTACCACACATTACCTGCTGAACACAGTTATTGTGAGAAAATTGCTTTGCAAACCTTAAGACAGCATGGAAATGTGAGTTATTATTATACCAGGTGCCTCTTCAATATGACTTTCTAGATGGTCACCATTTTGCCTGCACAGAGTAAATTTCCCACGTGTCTTTCTGAGGTTAATTTTCCTACTGCTAGTTATTTTGTTCTGGTGTTCAGATTGAGCTCTTGGATCAGCTCTGTAGTCAGCCTAACCCAGTAGTCTTAAAGTTATTGAGACTCCTTTTGACAAATCTGGGGAGGCTATTTGTTATAATTGGAAAGTCCCTTCAAGCTAAAAAAATCTATGGTTCTCTGATCCTCTAAATAAATGGTGATCTGTGATTTAGAGAAAGCAGAGAATCAATCACCTGTAGACACCAAAGGTGAAAATTGACTGAAAAATCTGGCCTTGCTCTTTTCTAAGTTCTATAGGATTCCAGGAGTGAGATCATCAAGCATACAGGAAGCTGTGCTTAGACTACAGAATGAGCCAAGGATTGCAAGGAATAGGGTTTTTTAGCATGAATGTTGAAGCAGAGCCAGGCTGTGTATACAAACACCAGCAAGGATTTAGATAAGCAATGGTGATGCCCATAATTCTTGAAGCTTCAGGGGGTGGGAGTAAAGGAGGGGAACCTTTTTTTATTCTTTACCTATTTTTAAAAAATGGAAACCTTCACGAGGAGAAGACATTGATTTCAATAGAATTGCAATAATCCCCAAACTTTACATATCCAAAGGATTACTGTGATCTACTTTTCCTATTTTCACATAAACCAATGACCACCAAGCATTTCATGCAATCAGTGAGAAGAAAACAAAAGTTACATTTATAGCTGGCTGTCTGAAGATGGAGAAATGGCTCCAGTTTCAGAGCATTTGTCATTCTAGCTGGAAGAAGGGAGCTGGTTTAGCCATATAATCATTAGGTCTGACATACCTAGACTTCCTGGCACCACAGGTTCATAATCCAGCAATGGTCTGCTTAGCCCTTTTTCTGCTCTGAGGGAGATAATTGGTGCTGTGTATAGTTTTCCACATGGGGAGCTTTCATTTGAGATCTTAATAAAAATGTGGGAAAAACACTTTGTATGCTTTTCACAGGGAGAAAGGGGCAGATGGCATCTTCTCTTTGAGTAAGCTCTTTTCGTCCATGCCCTCCTCATCCCTGCAGTAGTGTAGAGGAAGACTGTCATCCCCTTCTTTTGGGGAAAGAAGCTTTCAGAGATTTTGGGAAGGATGAATACTTAAGGAAGATTTCTTACATCATTATAAAAAACAAGGAATAATCTTTTCTTGTGTGCGAGGATGCTGCATTAGGCGTGAAGGCTGACACTATGGTGTTGTTGAAAGAAAAGAGGGTTTTCAAGGCAGAAGAACTGAGTCTGACTACCATCTTTGTTACCTGTCACCTCTGACTTAGGCCAAGTCATTTCCTCTTCTCAGCCTCATTTACTTCATTGATGAAATAAAAAAGCTGGACTAGAGAATCTCTGAGGTCCCATGAGATGCACATCATTGTCCTTGCTGTGAAAGAACCTAATTTAGGCTTTCATAGACCTCTTGCCTGGATTATGGCAACATCCTCCTAATAGGGTCCCCTGCCTTGTCTCTTCTTACTCAAGTTCATCCTACATGCGGCAGCTGGAGTAATCTTTCTTAAGTACATTTCTGACAGTGTGACTCTTCTATTCAATCAACTCTAGTCCCTTCTTCTAGTATCAAATGTATCCCCTCTTTAAATCTTAAATATCTCCACAATCTGATCTCAAAGCATCTTTCCAATCTCATTTGATATTTATTACTCCCTGCCCACATTTTGTGATTCAACCAACTGGCTTTTCCTGTGTTTCTCACACACAACACTCCATATCCCTCCCATATTTATGCCTTTGTGATAAATGTTTCCCAGACCTGGTTTCTGCCTTACTTCTACTTCAGAGTTCCTCTTCCTTTAAGATAGAACTCCAACTCCGTAATCTACATAGAGCACTCTTGCCTGCTCTTCCCTTCTGCTAGGATCCTCTCTCCCAAGCTACCCCGTATTTCACTACTTTTTGATATTATTTAACTTTCTACTCATGCCATATATATTTTATATGAACTCGTCTTCTTTATTTGAATACAAATTCCTTGCAAATATGGGCCTTTTTGTTCTTTAGATGTGTATTACCAGAACCCAGCACATTGCCTGGCATATGGTAAGGACTTAATAAATACTTGTTGATTGATTGGTCTTCTTTCCTGAAGTCTTTCCCCAATCCAATCTCCACATAGCTGCCAAAATGATTTCTCTAAAGTGAATAGTTTTCCATGTCAACTCCCCTCCGCATATATATATATATATATATATATATATATACATATATATATATATATATACCCCATAAACTCCAGTGGTTCCTTATTACCTCAAGGATCAAATATAAATTTTTCTGTTTGACATTTAAATCTCTTCATAACCTGGCCTGATCTTCCCTTTCTACCCTTCTTACACGTTACTCTGACCTACACACTTTATGCTCTAGCCCAACTGCTCTTGCTTTTCCTCAAACGAATCTTCGGCTTCTCTTACCATGTCTTTGATCGGCTGTCCTCCATTCCTGGTCTGCTCTCTCTACTCAACGCTGCCTAGTAGAATTGCCATTTTTCTTCCAGATATAGTGCAAGCATCGCCTTTGACATGAAGGGAAGGGGAAGGGTAGGTAAGCACCCATATGATACCTCTGAGATGCCAGGCACTGTGTAAGTGCTTTTTATAGATATTACCTGATTTGATCCTTGCAATAGCCCTGCAGGGTAGGTGCTATTATTATCCCGACTTTACAGTTGAGGAAATTGAGGCAAAGAGCAGTTAAGGGACTTATCCAGGGTCATACAGCTAGTAAGTATCTAAGGTTAGATTTGAACTCGATCTTCCTGTGCTGTATCCAGTGAGCTACCAGTTGCCTCTGTCCGTGCAGGAAAAAAAAAAATTAAGACTGTATTAATCTTGAGTACAAAAAAACAAACAAACCACTGAATTGAAGCCAGAAGAGCTGAGTGGGAATCTAGATTGTGCTATTTACTAGTAGTACGAGCTTGGACAAGTCCTTTCAGGGCCTCCGTTAAAGCGTAAGCTGTTTAAGAACAAGATGTGTTTTGTTTCTGCCCCTAAGCAAGGCATAAGGAAGGGAGCTGTGTGCTTGTCAAAGGTGTTGGCCACTGGCATGGTCATGGGAATCCACTACAGAGCTCCAATAAAGAGACTTCCCATAGGGAGTGAGGTCCTTCTTGATGTTCTGATGATGGTGATAATCAATTCAACATCTCAACGTCTCCTAGATGAGACTTCTCATTATTCAAAAGAATTTGGCCTATCATGAGGAAAAAAACAACTATATGAAGCGTGTCATCTAGGAGGTGCAGTGGGTAGAGGACAGGGCCTGGAATCAGGAAGACAAGAGTTCAGATTTGGCCTTAGAAACCCACTAGCCATATGACTCTGGGCAAGACATTTATAGCCTGTTTGCCTTAGCTTCCTCAACTGTAAAATGGGCGTAATAGCAGTACCTACTTTGCAGGGCTGTTGTGAGGGTCAAATCAGATAATATTTGTTAAAAACAAACTGCTTATCACAGTGCCTAGTACAGAGTATGTTCTTTGTAAATGTTTGCTTCCTCTCTCCTTCCACTTCCCTTTTCCCAGACCATGATAGGCTGTTGAATGGAGAGTTATGCTATGGAGTTGTCACTCCACATTTCTGGAAAGGACATTGCAAATGGATGGTGACCTAGGTTTGGAATTGTACGGCTGTGAGTCATGAAATACTGCGTCTCCAAAGAATTAAAGTTGATTGGAGTCACTCAGAGGGCAACACAGAGATTAGTGGTAGAAATAAGTGAATGGTAAGTAATCCATTACAAATGAGAAACTGTGCAAAAGAAATGGTATGAAGGATGCTGGCAGAGAGATGAATGCCTGGGGGAAGAATGATGGGCCGGTCCTTGGGGAACAGACGGTCGATGGCTACAGTGGTATTAGGTCAGTATCAAGAGAACATAATCAGCTCTTCTAGAACACTGATTGGATCCGTATCCTTCTCCTACATTCTTTTTTTTTTGGAGGGCAATTGGGGTTAAGTGACTTGCCCAAGGTAACAGGCTAGTTTTTGTGTCAAGTGTCTGAGGCTGGATTTGAACTCAGGTCCTCCTGACTCCAGGGCTGATACTCTATTCACTGCACCACTTAGCCACCCCCTCCTACACTCTTTATGGTGAATCTAGTGTAAAACATCAACAAGAACATCATAGGATGGATAGGCACGGACAACTTGCAGTTTTCAGTGTTGGAGGGAATATATCAGTTGGATCACTGGTCGTTCAGAGTGTTGTAATGTCCCTGGGGCCTGCATAGCCCCTTGCTGTGAAAGGAAGAAGCAGTTAAGAAATGTTTGTTGAACTGAATTTGAGGGGGGAAAAAGGGGGTGAAGTTAGTCGAACTTGTTGATCATTAAGGCCCCTTCTGGTTTTAAATCTGATGAGTTTATAAACTTAATAGATGGCTTAACATAGCCTTTCAAAAAGACTCGGTGATTACTGGATTTTTGTTATTTTAATCTGTAAAATGGGAAGTGGACATTTCTAGAGGCTAATAAAGCTCTTAACATTCGGTGATTCTAAGTCAGGGGCATCTCTTAATCTGGGGGCTTAACAAAGACCGCAGGGAAAGAAACGAAGGATAGTGTAGTATGAAAGCAATGCTATTTTTAGGTTCCCTTTGGTTTGGATATTCATTAATTCTCCCCAAAACCAGCCTTATATTTCTATGCAAGTGTCAAAACCATTGTAGGTGGCCAATTGATGATCCGGAGAGACTCAGATTATTACTAAATTCTAGTAGTGAGAGTCACGGATCACTTATTATAGACCTGAGGGGAAGGTGGATCAGCTTTTTATTCTTTTCAAGAATATCCAGTAACTCAACCCAGATCCAAAGAAAAATGAATCCATTCTCTTTATTGGGCATGGATGGAATGCCTTTATCACTGCTCCTTTTAAAATACTAATGAAAAAAAGCATTAACACAAGGAAAAGGGAAACTTTGCTTCTAGGGTCCATTCTCTGCAAGGATTAGTGAAAACCGAATTCTCTCTCTCCTAGGGACTAGCAATCATAGCTTCTATTAAATGAAAACAAAAATTTTACTTTAAAATTAGGGCACACAGCCCAGTGTAGAAGAATTTTCTCTTCCCAAATGGCACATACAATAAACAATTTGGAGAAAGACTGTTTCTTGTGAAATAAAGCATTGAGTCAAGGCACATCAAGATTTGTTCTTCTGGCTATCATGGGGAATTAGGCACATTTATCAATGTAAGCATAAACTTCATTGAGTCTCAGGAGTATATTTATTTGCTTTTCTGCCAGAGGGGGGAAAAAGTGAAGGCTTGTTTGGCGTTGCTGCATAGCAGCTGAAGTTTCCCCTTGAACCTCCACGAATTTGGGAATTATGGGAGATGGATGACTCTGTGGATGCGGCACAGGATCCAAGACTTTGACCCCGAGGTCATTGAATCAATTCCTGTCCTACTTCACATTGACTAAGAAATGTGATAGACCACCTTATTTAACATGTATTTGTCTGGAAGAAAATATTGATCTGTGTTTAATTTTTAGTACAGAGCAATAAGAGAATCATAGGCAGGTCAAGTTAAGGTGGCACTTTGGGTTACAGAGTTGGCAGAGAAATAGAACCTAGACTAATACTTAGAGAACTGGACTCTTTTTTTTTCCCTAAATCAGCTCAAAATGTGACCCCTTCAGGGCTAGGATTGAGTACTGTGGAGAAACCTGGCCTGGATTGTGGCTGTGATTTGCCCCTTTTGTCAATAAACAAAGGCTCCATTTTCCATTTGACATTTTTATGAATGCAAACTTCACTTAAAACGATAAATTCAGGGAGAAGAGATCAGGGCTAGAGATAGGGATTTGGGAGTCATCCATTGAGAGGTGATAATTGAAGCCATAGGAGGGATGACGTAGCCAGTGGAGAGGGGAAGGTATGAAAGTGGGAAGACATGGGAGAAAGCTCCATTTGGCTGGCCATGCATACCAATTCAAGCATTTTGTTCTAGGTCTTGCACTTCAAAAAAATTCCATTTAGTCTTAACTGTGTAGGAAAGCCAAATTCTCGGTGATTCTTGTCAAATAGGCTTTCAGTTGACATGTGCTTCGTGTGGCTATGTATACATCAGACATATGATTGGTGTGGCTATGAATACATCAGCCTCATTTATGAAATAGGAGGGTGGCAATAGATGATGATCTCCGCACGTTCCTTTCATAGGGACTAGCTATATCCGTTCTGTGGTCTCGAGAACTTATCTTTATGAAAAAGCAGACTGCTCTGGCCTCACAGTTAGAGCCCACTCAGCTAGGAGGATGCTTGATAGAGCTGCAAGTTTGAGGAAAAATTTATAACTGAGTAGTGAGGTCACATTGTACACAGAATGGTGTTGCTGATTACAGTAATCTTCTGATAAGTTTTCCCAGTTCCAGTCTCTCTCCCTCAGTTGATTTTTGCCCACTCCCACAGGTAACATTTTCCTGAAAATGTCTCTCTACTTATGTTATTTCTCTGCTTAAAAATCATTACAGGCCTATGAGATAAAGTCCATTCTTCTCAAACCTGGGTTTGAGCTCCTGCTTAATTTTGTTCCTATCCTGCCTTATTTAATATGGTGGGAATAGTCTGGAACATCTAATAAACTGGAAAACAATGTAGTACAGTAGAAAAATGCTGCATGCTATATGACTTCAAATCATGGAATAATATACGTAAGATTTGAAGAATTAAAATTGTGGATGTGCCAACAAAGGGCACTAGAGACATGTGTAGCTAGTATAATGAATAACAATTGTGCTTATTAACAGCATAAAGCATGTCACAGGGGAATACAGTATCAAAAAAGGAGATGGCAGATGGTGTGCATCCTAAATTAGTACCTTCTAGAATCAAGAAATTACAGTGAAGTCCCCCAACATATTGGAGAAGTTGCCTGTTGAACATTTGTTTTTGATGACATTAGCAAAAATACAGAGTGAGAAGATATGAATGGGTTGCAGTCTGTATTACTGGAGAAAATATTTATCTCCTTGACATCACACCTCCAACGACCTACTGAAATATGCCACTTTTCACAAAGCCTAAGTTTGCTTCAGTTTTGTTTGTTTTGGCTTCCAGGTCGCACTGTTGATTTATACTGAGCTTGTAACCCACTAAAATGTTCAGGTCCTTTTTGCTACTATTATACCACTATTATAATCCCTTACCAGTACTTGTACATATATATATACACACACATATATATATACACACACACGTATGTATATATATATATGCATATATATGCCATATTGCAAAAGAAAATACAAATAAAAAAAAGAAAGTTTATCAAAAGTATGCTTCAATCTACATTCCGAGTTAGTTAATTCTCTCTCAGATGGTAGGTAGCATTTTTCATCTTGGGCCCTTTGGAATTGCCATGGATCATTGTCTTGATCAGAGTAGCTAAGTATTTCATATTTGATCATCCTTAAAATGTTATTCTTACTCTTTGCAGTATTGTCCTGGTTCTACTCACTTCACATTGGTAAATCTTTCCAGGTTTTTCTGAAACCATTGTGCTCATCATTTCTTATAACACAGTAGTATTCCATCACAATTATATACCACAACTTATCTAGCCATTCCCCAGTTGTTGATGGTCCTAAGCTTACTCATAGAGATCATGCCTTTCCTTTTACTCACAAAATATTCCTTCAATAATATATTATAGAATTTTGCTAGAGAATCAAGTCAAGCTACCAGTCTATACAGACTGAAGAATCTCCACCTTCTTTGTGGTTCTGGGGTTTTTGTTTTGTTTTGGTTTTGTTAGAACCATTTTCCCTTTCTCTGGTCCGGTGACATTTCTCTCATTTTTTGCATTAAAAAAAGTCACTGACTGTAACTTAGCAGTCTCATTCATAAGTCCTTTCAGTGCCCATGAGTGATAATTTATACAGATGTAGTATATTCATTGAATCTAGCTAGATGTTCTTTTATTATCTTCCCACTTATCTAGGGCATTAATTTTTTGTTAGCCATTTAAATTTTATCCTTTGCATTCTGAAAATTATTCCCTTTAATTGATGAGACAGAAGCAAAATAGATGTTTGATACTTTGACATTCTTACTTTAACTCTTTTTCTTTTTCCTCTTCTTCCATTTTCCATTTCCTCTTCCTTCTCTTCCTCCTCTTCCTCCTCCCCCTTTTCTTCTTTCCCCTTCTTCTCCTTCTCCTTTTTTCCTTATCCCTTATTACATATTAAAAGCCTCTGTTTCTTCTGAGCTTTCACATTCTTGGTAGTATTCTCCCCAGACCATGCTATTTTTTTTTTTGCAAACCTCGGCCACCTACTTTTGTTCCCATTAGTAACTCTGATGTCCCCCAACACAAATCTTGAATATAGCAATGGCAGAGATACTCAGAGATTATCCTGGAGCTTTAGCTAAATTTCTTGATGTCTTGGGGAAAATAAATGACACCATTCTCACAGGGAATAGGCATGGCATGACTCACAATCAGTCTTACTTTTTCCTATAGAAATCTACTTACCACTAAATAATATGAAAATTGTTTGCTAAATTCCTTTTAAAATCTGAAAGCACATGGAGTATCCTCATATAAAAAGCAATGAAATGATACTGCAACTTTACTGTGCTTTTGCCCCTGATATTTTATCCATTTGACAAATCTACAAAATAACTCTGGGTGGAAAGCTTATCCTTGAAATCAAGTGCTTCTTAGTCTTCTAGACTCTCCCCTCTGATGACCAAGAAACTTTTCAACTAACCCCTTTGTTTTCCACTTTAAATATTCTTTCTTGCAAAGGCACTGATTGACCAGCTTATCTATTTAAGCTTAGAAAGATAGTTTCTCACAGAACCCCTTTTAGGGAAAAAAAAAGACTCTTCTAAAATACTCTTAGTTAACAGTAGCTGGCTTTAATGGCAATTTACAACCAATAAACAGTTCATTTATTTTAGTTCCTTACAATTACAAAGGTAACTTTTCATAAAGGTTCACGTCTGAATGAAAACAGTGCCAAAAGTTAGAAATGTCTTTTCTTACCTGGAATAATCTTTCCAGTACTATCCTATCTGAATCCATCATGTCCTTTAACATCCAGCTTAATTATGGCAGTGAAGAAAGAATTGTCATTGCTTATGGGAAAGCGAAATATTGAAGTATAACCATTACTTGTAAATATCTCTGAACATACCTATTAATGCAAATTTAGTTATTTGTTCTTTTCTGTTGCAATAAACCATTACTGTTAACTATCAAATCTATAAAAATCAATGACCAAAAACAGTACAGGTTGGCCCAGCACATACATTACAGAAAGGCTGGGTCTTTTTGAACTAGTTGAGTAGAAACACTTCTTGACTGAAATCTTTGGAGCTCTTGGACCGGGTGGAACCTTGGTCAGAGAAGGCAAAATTTTCTTGGAAAAAGGATACTGGATTGTTTTCTATTCCCTTCCCCTCAGGTATATAGGAAAAAGAAGCAAAGGCATGATACATATCTGTCATAGTTTGAAAAGTGTGCCATTTTAGTGTTACTGCTCATTAGTGCCCTAACTCTAATGCAAGTGACTTCTCCTCAGGCACTTACTGGTTTTATGACCCTGGACAAGTAATTTAATCTCTTTCTGCCTCAGTTCTGTCAACTGTAAAGAGGGAATAATGAGGTAAGGGACACCTACCTAAAGGATTGTTGTGAGGATCAAATGAGGTAATATTTGTAGAGTGCTTAGCACTGTACCTGGATTGGAGTAAGTTACTTATTAATATTCCTGTTATCTCATATATATGTATGTATATATATATATATGTACATTATATATGTGTGAGATAAATGCTCATGCACTACAGACATAATTTTCTTGAATAAAATTTAAAATTTATGTGTATGAATTTAGGGACAGGTACTGGACCTGTGATTTTGTTGGTATAGGGAATTCCTGAGTAAGACAACTATCTCTACCAATTCAGGTTGGCACCTTCTCTGAAAATTATAATCTTAAAGCATTTAGAGGACTAGGAGGTTAAGTGACTTGTTGCACACTGTGTCTTTCTGTCTTTTTTATGTACATTTACACAAAAAAGTATCCATTATAGGAATACATGGAAGGAGACTCTGGTGTCAAGGAAATAGCATTGCATAGGGCACCAGACTTTGAGTCAGGAAGCCCTGGATTTGAGGCAGACAGCCCTACATCAGATACTTTGTTAGCCATGTGACCCTGGAAAAGTCCCTTAACTTCCCTGTGCCTCAGTTACTTCATCTGTAAAATGAGGACATTGGATGTTATGGCCTCTAAGGCCTCTTCCAGTTCTCAATCTGTGCTCCCATAATCTTTAGAACTGGAAAGAACTTAGAGGTGATTTAATCTACTTCTCCAAATTATAGTTGAGGAAACTGAGGCATGATCAGTAAATAAAGATTTACTAAATACCTACTTTGTGCCAGGAAGTACTATGTGCTAAGTATGTAGAGAAGGGAAATTCCTTGCTTAGAGTCGTTATAGTTGTGGGTTAACAGAGCTGAGATTTGAAGCCAGGTCTGACTCTAGACCCAGTGTTGTTGTATTGTGCCATTTCCTTGAAATCCCCCTGAATGTCACATTCTTGGCAACAGTCTTCCCTGCTTACCCCCTGCATGCATCTCTAAGAAGGGGAAACCTTTTGGAAGCAGAGTTGGTATATGCTGAATATAGTCCCAGTGAGGGATAGACTTTTGGTTGAGAAAGAATGATTAATTCTCAGGAGGCTGGAAGGAGGTAAAGGACGGGAATTCATGATTCTGAGACTTTGCCATCAACTCCTCTGCATTCCCTGTCTGAGTGTTTGCCTCCTTGTTGAAGGATTTTCTCATATTCCCTATTTCTACTAAGGCTCAGCTGTGTTGTGATTCTTGAACCTCTGTCTCTCATTTTCACTCCTTTCCTCCCCAGCAACAGCTTTCCTTCTTATACTGTCACTTTCACTGAATTAGTGTTTTTGTATTAATGAGTGAGCTGACTTAACATAGGGCTTTGCTTCACATTTCTTGAATTTAAGGTAACACATATGGCTACTGAACAAGGAATCAGGCAAGACAAATCAGCTGAGCAATGGTTTAGTAAAGGAAGGTTGGTGCACCGAGTGGTGTGAGAAAAGGCAAGGGGCCAGGTAGCTCTTTTTAATGTAGACAGGAGGTAAGGTATCTTTCTGTACCGTGGGCAGGAGGCCAGCCATCTCTCCTTAGTGTGGACAAGATGCCAGGTGTCTGTCCTTAGCATCAACAAGAGGCCAGGTATCTGTCCTTAGGGTGGGAAGAAGACCAAGGATCTTTCCAGAATGTAGGCAAGAGACCAGGGATATGTCCCAGGGATGGGAAGAAATCCAGGAATCTGTCTTAAGTGAGGAAAGGAAGGCTATCCGGAGGGGGCAGGAAGGCTGACCAGGAGAGCAGCATGTTCCTACTACAGGATAGAGAGCACGTTGACTCTAACACAGACTGTACCATGTCATGTAGAGTAATGTGTTCCATTCATTCATTGCCTGGTTTGTAATTGCTATTATCATGTTGACGGTTTGTTCTGTTGTGTTTTTACCTTTGACTTATTAAGGCAAAGTAAATTATAACCTGTGCCTATTTACTTGCATGATCTCACTCCTATATGCCAAGATTACTTATGGGGGGGGAGGAGAAGGAGGGAGAAAGGGTAAAAGGAAGAGGAAGAGAGAGAGAAAGAGACAGAGACAGAGAGAGAGACATGGAGAGACAGAGAGAAAGCATCTGAGGATTAAGTTGACTCACCTTTAAATTGACTCACCTATGACTTTCCTGGGTTGTCCTGGCATCCCGACTGATACTGGCTTGACTATTGTTTTGACTTGTGACTCTGGCTTTGGATTCTGATTCTGGTATAGCTGTATACCTAGAATCTGTGGCTGTTGTTGCTTCTTGTTTTATTACTAAAAATAATACAGTTAACAATCTAATAATTCACATTTCTGTAATAATGGTAGCATACATTTCTGTAGTACTTTAAGGCTGACAGAGTACCTTTTCTTTGTTTTTTTTTTTGGAGGGGGAAGGCAGGGCAGTTGGGGTTAAGTGACTTGCTCAAGGTCACATGGCTGGTACGTATTAAGTGTCTGAGGCCAGATTTGAACTTAGGTCCTCCTGACCCCAGGGCTGGTGCTCTATTCACTGTGCTACTTAGCTGCCCCCAAAGTACTTTTCTTACAACAACCCTGTGAGATAGATAATGAGAGCATATCTCTCCTTTTTATAGTTATCCCATTTTATAGATGGAAACTATGAGTCTCAGAGAAGGGAATCTGTTTGCCAGGAGTTAAGAGGTTAATAGACGCCATGGCTGGCA
This sequence comes from Pseudocheirus occidentalis, assembly GCA_028646575.1. Lineage (NCBI taxonomy): Eukaryota > Metazoa > Chordata > Mammalia > Diprotodontia > Pseudocheiridae > Pseudocheirus > Pseudocheirus occidentalis. The sequence goes on along the minus strand of CM053598.1, from coordinate 93,330,760 downwards.
TTCAGTCACAAGTACTCTGAAGCCAAGTCAGTCCAATCATCTTTTTTTCCTGAGTTTTTTTTTGATTCTTTCTAAACATGATACACTTCTGTCAAGGACCTTGACCCAGGTGTGATGATTGTTTTCTGGCATGGTCTCAGAGGTCTCTGGCCCGCATTCCATTTCCTCATTGGTGCCCACCTCTGATCCTTGATAGTAAAATACTCTTTCCTTGTGAGCTGTCCTATTTCCATGGTGTCAGATTCTCATGAGGTAAAGTGCCTGCACATCCCACGAGAGGATTCCTTACTCCACAGACATGGTGCCCTGACCCAGGCAGCCTAGGATAGGCATGTGAGAATATCCTATACTGAAAAGGAATCTTTATCCATAGCCACGGAGTTCACTGTATCTTTGAAAAAAGAGAAAATTGTATTGAAGGACCAAGAAACAACACAAAGCAGAACCTAAAATAGAAGCCTTGGGGAAAAAATGGAAAAATTCCAATGAACAGCTTTCTCCCAAAGACCTGTGTAAATCCCTGACTCATATTCCCGACTATGTATAGTCCTTTCTCTCTTTAATTCCAGATTAGTCCCCAAAGGTGTTTCTTGGTCCTTCATTATCAAACACCAGCAGTTTTGTCCCAGCACAGAGTTCCTTATAGCATTCAACAGGAGTCCTAGGTACACTTCTTACGCTCACTCATATGTAATCTGTATACCTTTTCTTCCACAGGGCAGAAAGAATGAGACTTTGAGTCAGGAAAACATGAGTTGAAATTCTCCCTCAGATACGTACTAGCTGTATGACCCTAGATAAGTCACTTAACCTTTTTGTCTCAATTTCTTCATCTGTAAAATGGGGTAATAATAGCAACAACCTCCCCCTGGTTGTTTGTTAATCTATTTTTTAAAGTGTTGTTTTCTTCAGTCAGGTTGTTGACTCTCTTTTCATGATTTT
>CM053598.1:93268221-93320275 GCA_028646575.1 Pseudocheirus occidentalis | reverse complement strand
ATCTGGTGAAGGCTACCCAGAAGGCCAATATTCCTTCTGGGTCCTAGGGCTAGCTGAATTGCTGGAGGACTGAAGAAGCATGATCGGAATAAGACTTTGTTCACGGCCTAGTTGATCCTTGAGTTCCAGGCAAGAAAAGTGGTGAAGGGTTTGAGATGTGCTGGACCCTGTGAACTTCAGTGTGTGCCAGGGACTGCCCTGAGGACTGGACAAGGACCTGGGAGCTGTCTACCTCTGAGGACTTGACAAGAACCTGGCAGCTGTCTGCTTCTGAATCCAGGTGACTGTTTGGTGGATTCAGAAGGGAGCTGGGACCATGGAAGGGGATCCAGGGAATCAGAGAGATCATCCGGAGTCAAGATGAAAAAAAGGCTTCCCCTTGGAGGAAACTGAGGTTTGATGGACACCAAGGGGTGGAGGCTTTGTGTGGTTTTTCTAATGATTGTACTAGTGACTAATGATATTTAGTCATTGGGAATCTAGATTAGTGACTGATTAAGTTAATGGTTGCCCCATGACTGGAAGTTTGATTATTGTATTATGAACTGATTGAATGATTAAGTTAATGATTGTCCCATGAGTGGAGGTCTGATTATTGTATTATGAATTGACTGAATGATTAAGTAAGGAGGGTTTCACCCTTAGGGAAACCAGATGATTGTTCTTTTGTTCTTTGTTCTAAATATTGTGACCACTCTCATGAAAACTGTGTGGCCATTCTAATGTTAAGCTGTTATGAATACCATATTGTGATTTTCTGTGATGTAATGTTGTGATTATAAGATTGATATATTGTGAATGTTTGCCTTGATTTGTAATGGAATAAACAGAGTGTTCACTATTACTGTGTAATCCAAACCTTAAAAGCTGTTCATAGCAGCATTCCTTTGGGAATCTGCTGGTGCATGGCATTACAGCCATATATTGAATACTATGTTTTGTTTAACGCCATATGGCCACCCTGGTAATAAGTTGTTATGTTGTTAAAATTGTAAATGCTTTAGTTTCTTGAATAAGGTTTAGTTTTGAATAAAAAGAGTGCTTATTATACTGTGCCATTCAATCATTAAAATATTTCCTATCTCAATGGTGTTATACTTCCTCTCCCTCACCTCCATCCCCACCTTTGCAGGTGGTTAAGTACCTACTATGTGCCAGCTACTATGTCAAGCACTTTATAAACATTATCTCATTTCGTAGGATGGAGAAGGGCGGATTCTTAAGGGCAAAAGCATAAGTAAACTCACTTAGACAAGAGAAAAAGAACCAAGCAAAATAAAGGTCTAGTTCCATATAAATTTCACTGCAGGTCAGGAGTCACTCTTGAGGACTCCATCACTTCATATACTTCCCCATCTGGCTGTTATTTTAAAACCCTCTCTGTTTCCCTGTAGTAGTAAGGCAAATCCACAATAATTCAAAGAATGGTGATATTCTATTTTTAGAGATCAGGAGAAGAAAAAAGGAGAAAGTATATATTCTTACCTTCAAGCAAAGTTAGATGTTAAGGAACTCAAGCCAAGAAGTGGGATGGAAAGGCATATTGAAGCGGGGATAACAGTGAGTTAAGAAGCCTCATGCATGTATCAGTGGAAGGATAAAAAGGGAGGTATAGTCAACAACACCACACTTTCTCAGTGTTACTGTTAAAACCTCCCTGTTGCTTTTGATTACGGTTTCTTACTTTCCCTTGCCCATTACAGAAAAAAGTGAAATGAAGCATCATTTAGATTTTATGAAAGGTTGATTTGTTTAGGGAGGGTGACTTTGGGGAAGGGTTTTTCTACTGCTTGTCAACAAAGAAGGAACTAAGAAAATAATTGATTCCCTCCTAATTCTTCTGTTTTAACTTAGACCTAATATATCGAGAACAAAACACAGAGAGGTAACGCATGGTGAGTTTTCACATATAAAGAATGTATTTCTGAGCAGGATCAAAGGAATATAAATTTAGACCTGGAAAGAACCCAAGAGATCATCTGGTCCAATACTATCATTTTACAGATGAGGAAACAGGCTCATAGAAACAGAGGGATTTGTTCAGGGTCATAAAGCTAGGCAGTTTTAGGTCTAGGATTTGAACCCAGAATCCCTAATTCTAAATCCAGTGCTTTGTAGACTCCACTATTGCTTCTTATACTTAGGACAAATGCGCGCGTGTGCGTGTACATGAGATAGTGGATAGAATACTGAGTTTAGAGCTGAAATACCTGAGTGAAGATTTGCCCTTTGCTCCCTATGTGACCTTTAGCAAGTCACTTTCAAACTTCTTTGGACTTCATTTGCAAAAGGAGGCAGCTGGACTAAGTCTCAAGATACCCTTCAGTTCTAAAATGAATCCTAGCTTTCCCAACAAGGGGGAGTCCTGCAAGATGGAGACATGCCTCCCACAGAAATGACCAGTACCTAGCACTACAGACAACTGTACCCTGTTGTCATTCAACAGTTGCTATGCACCATTCCCAGGCTGACGCCATTTCTCTTGGTGGATCCAATGATTCCATATGAGTGATAAACTTTTACAAGTGTTCTGAGACCTCCTGGGATGAAAGATACTCTAAATGTAAGCTATCATATAACTAGTGGAAAATGCCATAGAGAAATTCACATTAAATGCTACCTCCTCACTTAAAAGTATAATTTGCCCTTATTATATTACCTCTTCAGTGAGCCAACACCACTATGCACACAGTCCCCCAGAACGATCATCCACATTGCTGGATGCACTGCCATGGGCCTCTAAGTGGTAGATCAGCTCCAAGTTTGGATGAAAGCATATAGGTAGGGAATGAAAAACTTTTTCTAGAAATTTTACTGCTAAAACACTGATCATGTTCTCAATTTAAAAAAATCTGCATTCTTTTAAAATGAACGTTCCTTGAGGGCTTAAAGATCAAGGTTTTACCTTGGATAGCATCTTTCCTCCTCAGATCAGCTACCAATGTAAAAATGGTCTACATATAATATAAGCACCTCTAATGAACTCACTAAAAAAAGAAGCTACTTTCCACTAATTTTTTTTTAATTCTTAACTACCTCAACAGGAAAGCTGTCATTACCAGAAATACCTGGAGCAAGTTGTCCTTTACACATAGTAGGCAGCTAATGTTTGACAAAACATTTAAATTAATTCTGGTAAAGTTTATAGACAGTATTTTCCCCTACTGTAACAAAGGATCTCTTTACTGATTTCAGATCTCTTTCAGGCTCTGTAACATTCTGGAGGATATCATTCACAAAATGGAGCATCTGTAGGACCCCATTATCTATAGGGAAATGTTCTTAGCTTTGGATTTGGCAATGGTTCTCTTTTATGACAGTGGTGAATGTGTCTGGTGAGAATATGTTTTACTGGTGCCTGCCTTGCCTAATATGAATGATCAGAGCTTCAAAAAAAGGTTCTCCTTCCCTCCTTTGTTCCTTCTTAAACTGGAAAAAAAACTGATTTGCTCTGTTGTTGATATAAGCCCATTCACCTCCCTTTGAGGTAATCTAGCAGCCCTCTCTTCACAGTGGCTTACCATATTGTGGCCAGACTTAATACAGACATCCAATCAGCTTTAGCCCTAATGCAGCTCAGAGCTCTCAAGCAAAAGCAACTTGCCTGCCTCAGTCTCCCCAACAGCAGGGATCACAGGGTATCACATAAGATATAAGGATCATGCCTAATTTGTATATATGAATGAAAGACATCTTATTAGAAAATAGCCTCCATTAAATCAAGTGTTTTTCCCTCTTTTAAAAAATTTTTAAATTTTTAATCAACATGTGATCCCAAACAAAAGAGAAGAAGATCAGCAAAATGTCAAGGGGATCTTGTGGTAAACTTCAGGGAAGACATGAACAAAAATCAGGATGGATGGGTAAATACAGATGAATTGTGATCTATATCACTGGAGGAAAGAGTGCCACAGATGAGATAACAGGTTCACAAGATAATAAACAAGATATCATTGTGAGCAAGAATATATCATAATTAAGATGCCTGCTTCTTTGTATACACACTCCGTTGCCCCATGGGTCACCCACAGTTGGACTGTTTGGAGATTTTATAAATGGACTGTGATCTACCTTGTTAGAAGGAACAGACGCATTGAAAAGATTGTTGGTCTAAATATTTGTCTTAACCTCAAAGAAGATTCTTCACTCTTTTAAGTACTATCTGAATGACCTTGAGCAAGTAACTTCTCTCTTTCTCATTTGCTTTATAAAATGAGAGATCTACACAAGATTATTTAAAAGGAATTCTTCATAGTTTGGTGCTACTTAATTCAGGATCTAAGGAAAAGCTAGCAAAGGTATAGACAAGGTCAGAATCTGCAAGTTAACTTTTAATAATGCAAGCTAAATGAGATGAATTCAATAGATGCCAGGAAATAAAGAAAGTGCAAAAACTGACCATTAGGATAATTTGAGACTGGCTGTGCCAATTACATAGAGCTGGATATTTGAATCCAAGTGGAGACTATATGTATAAAAGTAAGAGCTCCTACAAATCTATGTAGAGTTATAGCAATGTGAATTATTATTATCATTATTTAAATTTTTAATTGATTTATTTATTTACTTTTAGTTTACAAGATTCAGTTCCACAGTCCCTTGAGTTTCAAATTTTCTCCCCTCCCTCTTCCCCCTTTGCCCCATGGCAGCATGCAATCAAGTATAGGATCTGCAAATACTTTCACACTGGACATTAGTCTGGTTATATAGAAGGGTTGTAACCAATGGAATGAACAACAGTAAAGAAGAAAGAAAACCAAACATGGAAAAGAATGCTAGTATGTAGATTGCTTCCGTCTCCATTTAAACTCTGTTTTTTCTAGGTCTTTCTCTGAAAGTAGACATCTCCTTCCATCCTGAGACTTGTAGAGTTGTCATAACTGTGCATTGCTGAGAAGAGTCCAGTTTTTCAAAGTTGGTCATCACATGTGAATTATTATTATTACACAATTTAGAAACTAGTTTGTTTCTTGGCTGAGGCAAGCCATTCACTCATTTATCAAAGGTTTACAGAGCACCTTCTAAGTCACTGAATATGAACTCACTTGCCAAAGACTCAGAATTTTAAGGTATATCATTCACCTTCTTGAAACTCTAGAACAGTGTTTACGTTTTCAGCCCACACGACCTCATGGGATACACAGTTCCAATGATTTAGCCATAGTCCTCATGGCTGCCATCTCTATATCTCAGGAAATGTATGTAATGATACAATAGTCAGCCCCTCAGAGAGTCATCTCCTGCTCCATAATGAGCTTGGCTCTAAGAAAAGGGATGAGAGGAAGGTAAATCACCACTACCTCCTCTACAGCCAACTCAATGGTCTATCAAGGGACATAGGGAGAAGATGAATAATGGAACTCTACAAATACTCTACAGAACTCAAATTATTCTATACTATCAACCTTCTTACCAGAGGTATTAATGAGCTAAAAATTCAACATATATGAGTTTTACCTTATTGTTTTACTTTTTCAACCTCCTTTCTGAAGATATTAAGAAGTAGTTAAATGGCAACCAAGCATATAGTAGAAGAAATATAGGCTGCCTTAAAAGGTAATGATCTCCCCCAGCATTGGGGAGTATTTAATCAAGGAGAAACTGAATAAATGCTAAAGACACTGTGGAAGAAATTCTATATTAGAAGCTAAAGGCATCAACAGATGCAGGTATAGACATGACATGAAGCTGCATCTGTCTCTTAAAGATCCAAGGTAAATGCCCATCCTAGGTGGAAGGATTACACCGCGCAATTCATGACACATCTATGGGGCTAGTGTTAAAAGTCCAATTTTTATGAGATTTTATCAGTATTACAATAGATCATCTCTATTGTGCCTTACAATTCTATGATTCTATATAATTCTTTAAGAAGCAAAAGACCTAATCTACAGATTAGATGATTATTCTCCAAAAAAAAAATAATAAAATACTTTTCTTCATTGCCTCTAAGTTCCCACACCAAGTGAATCCAGAGAGATTTCTCTAATCAGTTTGTGCTTGAATTCTCATATGTATTACTTTGAAAAGTATTAGTGGAGTATCTCCTTCAAAAGCTGTCTATGGAATAAGTGCATGGAGAGTTGTAAACAGGAGAAATGGATAATCTGACTTTAAAATATCATAGTCATGATAACTGACTTTTATTTAGCACTTTCCAGTTCAAAACTCCAAACAGCCCAGTGAGATGAGATAATGCAAGCATCATTGTTCTTAGTTTACAGGTAAGCAACCTGAGCTTTAGAGGAATTAAGCAATTGCCACAGGTAGCAGAGCTAATAATGAGCATAAGCTCCTTCTAAACAAAGCCCTCTGACAAAAATTCCAGGACTCTTTTCACTCCAGTGGCTCTAAATTGGCTCAGGGACAAAATATAAACTTCTCTGTTTGGCCCTTATAGACCTTCACAATCTGGCTCCAACTTATCTTTCCAGACTGATTTCACATTACTCCCCACTCATCTACTCTATGTTCCAGCCAAATTGGCCAACAGAGATATGCTCTGTGGTATAGATAAAGGAGCACTGGTGCTTAAGGCAGAAGATATGAATTCAAATCCTCCCTCTATCCCCTTAGTACCTATCTGTTCTTGAGGAAGTTATTTCACTTCTGTGGACCTGTTCCTTCATATACAAAAACAGGTGACTGAAGGAACCTGACGTCCCTTCCAGCTCCAGATGCTGCGACCCATACACAACATTCCATCTCCCACCTCTATATTTCTGCACAGGCTGACCTCGCTCCTAAAATGTACTACCTCCTTACCCCTTTTCTTAGAATCCCTATCTCTGAGTCTCACTCAGTTGAAATATCTCCTCTTCTGCAAAGTTATCATGGATGCCCCCAGCTGTCCACATTTCCTACAAACACCCCAAAATTCCTCATACTTATTTGGTATATATGTAGTATTGACTCCTCCATATATATTATTCCCCCCACACACTCAAGTACACACCTTGAGGGCACGTAAGTGCTTAATAAATACTTAACTGTTGTTGTTGTATATTATATAGCTTCAATACTCAATGGTTAATAATGATCATTACTACAGACTTAAACGTAGCTACTCAGGAAACTATCTGGCACAAGATGAGAATTCAGACTAATGACACAGCTATGTGCTTGAAAAATACAAATGAAATCCAGTGAGGACAGCTTGGGAAGGAAAAGGTAAATAAACCAATCTATTTTTATGCTACAAATCACATAAGTTTGATAACATATAATCGTTGCCTACAAACTCAAATGAGTATAATATACAATTCAATGACATCTTCACTAATGGCTGTAGTCACCCTGAGCCGACAGATCCACAGGGAGAATGATTTTGGGTCAACTCATAAAATTGGACTTTAACACTTTTTTTCCATAAAAGAAGCCACACAGATGTATCATAAACTGCTACCAAGAAGATAAAAGTCTGCACTTTCTGCCAGGATGACTTCATAGACTTTTATATCTAAAGCGATACTAGCAGAATACATATCTAACTATAAAAAGGCTCATCCACAATAAAAGTAAAACTCTAATAATTTATATTTCAGACACCTTGACATATTATTCCCCGGGCATGTTGTCAGCCACACTGTCCTTTCCTCTGCTGTAGGCAGAATGCCTGAATACCAATCTTATTAAACTGCAGCTCTGAATGTATCCCCCTTATATAACATTCCAGATGTGCTACCAGCTGGGAATGGGCCCTGAGGCCATCTTGAATTGATCTCTTAGTCACTTTCCTGCTTTCACTGGAAACAAAGCCAAATATATGAGCGAAAGTGTTAAAAACAGATGTCAGAATTAATAATTTTTACTCATAGGAAATACAGAATCTTCCACCCTATACTTATTCTATGAAATATGAACACTGTCAACAAACCATAAGTTAATTTTAAATTAAATCACACCACTGTAAATTTAATCCATACAATTCTCTCCTGACAATAGGCCAGTTTCCATCAGAGTAGACTTTGAAAATATGACATAGTCATTTGGGTTTCTTGCATTAGGCTGTAACATACTTAAGGGAAGCATTGCAAGGAGTTTTTAAAGCCCTCAGGCCTCACAAATCTCTCTCTGATTTACAAAATGTGCATTAATCACACCTAGCTACATTATCTCTCTGGCCTACATAGTGACAAATGCCAATCATATTTCCTTACCCTAAATACCAGTAATAAAATTTCTCTGTAACAGGAAAAATAGGAAGTTATTCTGAGAAATATGAACACTGTCAACAAACCACAAGTTTAAATTAAGTTGGACACAAATAAGTAGCTTTCCCAGAATGCCACAGCAGGTCAGTGGTAGAAACTCTTTAGAACCTATCTCTTAACTCTAGCAGTTTTTTTTTCATCAATCACTCTAGAATCCAGTTGCAGGATCTACACAGTAAAGGATTATAACCACCTTCTTCCATCTGTGTGTCTCCTGCAAGGTAAGAGTCTCAACAATGGGAACAAAGCCCGTATTTAAAGAAGAGAATTGGACTCCAATTTTAAATGTCTGCATAGGGCTGTAAAAAATCCACCAAGCAGCCTCCAAGGTATAGGTAGGCCAGTTAGCCAACTGCATTATTAAAGAAGAAAAAGGAAAAATAGAAAGAAAGAAAGAGATAATTGATTAAACAAAGATGTTTTAAAGTATAAACTTGGCACCAAAGGCATGTTAATTTATATACCATATTCCTGATACATAAAAGTAAAGAGAAGAAGGAGTCAATAAAGGGCCATTCTCTAAATATGTAGTGAAGAAAAGGTAGATTTTTAATCTACACTCAGGTTCTTACAAAAGCTAATTCCCTGAGAGCTCACAGCAATCTAATGATGCACCACTAATTCACTTCTCTCCTACCCTGAATTCAATCAACCAGACATCTGTACTGGCAAGTACTTCAGCATTTCACAAACTAATTAATGTTCATAAGTAACATTACTATTACTGAAAAGGGAAACTGAGAAAATATTAATTACTGGTGCACAGATGTAATTTCTCATCACAACAAACATTTCCTGAGAATAATCTACCTATGTAACAAGTGCATACTTAATAAAGGTATGAGACAGGAAGGGACAGGCTGTGACAAGTGACAAATTCTGCTTCAGATCTTCTGAAACTAGCAGAGAATACAAGATCCCACAGTAATTACTGTTTTCTGAACTTTAAAAAGCATCTGATTTTGTAAAGAAAGATATATTCTTAAAGGTTCTCCTCCAACAAGGTGTCTCCCATGCATGTGTTAAAGTCATTACAGATTCCTTGAAAGATATAACAAGAGAGACAGCTTTGTTGGAAGTCTGATCATAAATACTGAGCAAGGCACAAAAGAGGAAGATATGTGCTTGCCAAAATCATTTGCCAGTCACGGGGGATGCCCAGCATATGGTCCAAATGGAAGATAAATTGTCTATTGATCCTATGATCTTGAATACTCTCTCTTTCAGTGATCTCATCAGCTCCATGGATTAAATTATCATTATGCTGATGACTCCAAAATCTACAGATCCAGCCCTCATTTCATTCCTGAATTCCAGGCCTATGTATCATGCATTGCCTGATGAATATCAACACCTGGATGTTACATCAGTATTTCAAACTCAATGGACACAACACAGACTTCATCATCTTTTCCTCTAAATCTGCTTCACCCCTCCCCTCTACACTTTCCTATTTCTGTTCAGAGTACCATTATATTTTCAGTTGCCTGAGTTTGTAATCTTGGAGACAAGCTTTTTCCTTACCTTAAAGATACAATCAGTTGACAAGCTTGTGGATACCTCCACATCTCTCCTATCACTCTCCTTCCAATTTATTCACATGACCACTTCCTCAGTCCAGACTTTCATCACCTCTTGCCTGAATTATTGTCCTAGCTCGCTAATTTGTCTTTTTGCCACAAATCTCCCTTTCCTCTCATCCATTCTTTATCATTATCAAAATAATATATTCCTAACTCTACAAATGGACCCATTTCCCTCCTGCTCAAAAGTCTTCCATGGTTCACTATTGTCTTTGGGACAGAATACAAACTCCTTAGTTCCACAATCTGACTGCGACCTATCTTTCTTGTTTTATTTCGCTAACTTCCTCCCCTTCATGTCCTCTGCATTCCAACCAAACTGGACCAAAAGCTGCTCCTGAACCTCAACATCCGATCTCTGATCTCTATTTACAAGTCATCCTCTAGTCCTCCTGTATCATACTCCCTTCTTACCTCTATTCCTGTGCCTGAAGGTGCACTTCCCATGCTATGTTATCTATGAAAGCTTCTATGATTGCTCCTGGTTTTTCATGTGCTCTCCCCTCCTCAAATTACAAGGTATTATCTTGATCTCAGTACATAGTTATGTTTCTCCTAGCAGAAAGTAAGCTCCACGGGGGAAGAAAGTGACTTCTTCTTGTCTTTGCATCCCCAGTGGCCAGCACAATGTCTGGCACATAGAATGTCTGTCAAAATTAATTGAAGAAATCTTCATGAGGCTTTTTACTAAAAGCAAAGAATCCCATGGACTCAGACATACAATAAACACAAGTAAGAAGGATGAACAGGAAAGTTCACAGGGAGTAAGAATATATAAACACTTTAAAGCTTTAAAATCTAACTATAGGATCATAGCTTCTAAATCCGGAAGGGACTTCAGATGTCATCCAGTCCAACATCCTCTTTTTAAAGATAAGGAAAGGGAGGTCCCAAGAGGTTAAGTGAATGCAGCATGTAAGTTAAGAACAACAGGCCATAAGAAATTCAGAAAAGGGGAGCTAGGTGGCACAGTGAAGAGAGCACTGGCCCTGGAGTCAGGAGGACCTGAGTTCCAATCCAGCCTCAGACATTTAACACTTACTAGCTGTGTGACCTTGGACAAGTAACTTAACTCCCATTGGCCTGCCCTCCCCCCTCCAAAAAGCAAAGAAAAAAAAAAGAAAAAGAAATTCAGAAAAGAGATTGCTTCACATTAAGCTCATTAATAGTCTTATAAATATCGAATTCATCTGGATTTGGATGTTTATCTCTCAATGCAAAAGCAGTCTATCAGTACTCCATTCATCGGGTTCTGCCAAATAGCTAGACTTTACTTGATGCCCTCATCAATTTTCTAACAGTTGAATTCCAACACAGGGCCTTTGTTGAAGATAAGTATTCAGGGGGCAGCAGGATTTGGGAAAAGAAGTAGATCCTCCAGCTGGTGTTTAAGGGGGCACAAGCTCAAAGGCATACAATCAGCCTATAAACAATGCCACTCCTATTGCTAATACTATGTGACCACTGGTGAAAAGAGCAGAATATCTCTATACATGTGTACACATATGTATAACTACCTAAAACTATGCACTTTAAAAGTACATCCATGCGCAATTATCATAATCAACAGAATCATGGAGTTTCTGAGTTGGAAAAGAGCTCAGAGATTATCTAATTGTAGGAATCCTCTCGAAAACATCCTTGATAAGAGGTCATCCACCCTTAGTTTGAAGAGATTATAGAGAACCCATATTTTCTCGTTTCAAAACATTATGTAATTGACAAATGTCAACAAACATGAACATTTCAATATATAAAAGAAAATTGTATATGAAACCACGAATCATTTATGTACACCTTTTTATCAAAGTATATGTGAAATTTAATACTGTAGTGCCAGCTTGCCTTGCTTGCCTGTATCCCCTACTGACCTCTTTTTACTTTATTTTGTGTATTTATTTCAATATTTCATTAATGCTTTTTTCTTTCTCCTCTGAAAATATACCCCCTATAACAAGTTAAGTATATTTAAGTAAAACAAATTCACATATTGTGTAGGTCTGAAAATGTCTTTCTCATTGTGAAAATCTGATCCATCACCTCTGTGAAGAGGCAGGAATCATGTGTCATAATAGGTGTTCTGGAGGCACCCTTAGAACAGCCTTTAGAAAATTTTTTTTTGCTTTTTGGAGGGCAATTGGGGTTAAGTGACTTGCCCAAAATCACACTGCTAGTTTTGTGTCAAGTGTCTGAGGCCGGAGTTGAACTCAGGTCTTCCTGACTCCAGGGCCGGCGCTCTATTCATTGCGCCACATAGCTGCCCCCCCAATATTTTTTTTATGATTCTGTAGTCACTGTATACATTTTTTTCTAGCTCTGTTCACTTCATCCTACATCAATCCATATACATCTGCTTATATTTTCCATTACAGTCATATGCCATAATCTGTTTAACCCAGTCTCCTAATCATCCTGGTCACATCCTATGGATATGCTATAGTTTGCCTATGTCCTTGCTAAAATATGGCTCCTTCTGACTGACTGATTAGGGCAGAATACAGCATGACTATCACCTCCTTGAACTGCTATGCGACAGCTGGTCCTATAAAATATTCCAACAAAGATTGTGTTTTACATCTTTATACAATCTTTACCTGCAATTCTATGAACTGTCTATAAAAATATTCCCTTACAAACTACAAAAGGTTATCACTTTTAAATTGAAGCTTTGTTGAGTATAGGTTGTTTAATTTTTAAAGACTTAAAGAGACTTTACACATTTTCCGTTCCACTCATCATATATTATATATATATATATGCTTATATATTTCCCTTTATATGCATATATATATATTCATCTATATCTGTGTGTGTATATATATATATATATATAAAATATATATAAGATGGAAAGGAGAGAAAGAAAAAAGGGAAAGAAGGAAGGAAAACTTTTAAAATCTCAACAAATTAAATACACCAGTAGGGAGAATCGTACAAGAAGCCAGTAATAATAAATACTAGCTGGGAAGTTCTAAGGGGCCTTTTTTTTCATTCCACAAATACAACAATGAGGTAATTTACATATCATAATTTAACATTTCCTCATTAAAGTCACTTATCAAGTATAATATTACAATAGCTATTACCTGTGTCATAATAGGTGTCTAACTGAAATCCCATTTAGTGTATCTTAAGCTTTGCATGTGTAAGGAAATGAATTTCTTCAATATGAAGAAACCAGGTATTTAGGACTTAGAAATAAAAAGATGAAAACCTATGTCACAAGCTAAAAAGATGTCAAATACCCACAAAAATAACACACAGAAATAGAGTTCCATTCTTATTGTAAGGGAATGGGCTATTTTACAAAAGCAACATTTATTATTACTTTTAGAAAAATTTCCCAGCAAAATCCCCTGAAGCTATTGTATTGGGCAGATTTATTTGTTCCTACACTAAATGAATCAACAGTGTTGCCATTTTTAAGTCCCAGGATATTGTGGGTTTTTAAGAAATAATTCTTTATATTCACATTCCATGCTCACTTTACTTCTTGCTCTTGTCAATGTCAAGACTTTCCTCTACTTCCTAATTTCTAATGGTTTCTAACCTGCATAGACTGGGAAAACAGACCACAAAAATATTGCATTTGCATCAATAAAATCATAGTCAGTCAATAAAGTGCATGAACTTTACTTAATAGTCATTAAATATTAAATGCTGACTGCCTGAAGTTCTTTTCTCTCTTTCTTTTGACTCTCAACTACATTTGCAAAAACAATTTTACTCATTAGATAAGGAGTTAACAAAACTAACTCCTTATCTAATGAGTAAAATTATTCTCTTGGTTTTGCATTAATTCATGCCAATGTTTCAAAATTTCTCTAAATTCTTCATATGCATAATTTCTTATGATGCAATAATATTGCATATATCCATATTTATGTCATGATTTTTTTCAGCCATTCCTCAAATCATTAAGCACATTTTTTTCTTTCCAATTCTATGCTACTACAAAAAAAGAATGTAACTATAATTTTTTTCAAAATTTGTTTACAGGAATTTTGTAGGATGTAACCTGAGTTTTCCTGGCTCAGAGGCAGACTCTATGACACACTGTCTCTTAATAAGTGTAACAGCAATGGGAATTTGAAGATCTTCCCTGCTTTGAAAATAAACTCTGCCCCCTCATAGGCTGAATATAATCACATGGAGCCTATGGTGGTAGGAGTTTGCTGAAATGTGGAGCAGAGTCCACAGGATGCTGGGAGTCAAGAGCCAGAGAGATGGTAGGAGAGAAAGGATACTCAGGCAAAGAGTTAGTCAGGTTTGTGAGTTAAATATTGACCTTGTATTGGTTTGGGGGAAGGCCAAAGGAGGGTGTGGCTCTCTGCTATGATGTGGTGCATTAACTTCTATGTTGCTATTATAGATCTGGTTTCCTGGTGTTGGAATTTGGTTTTCTGGTATCTGAATAAATGTTTTGCTTCTGTCTTACATATGGAGAGCCTGCTCTATTTTGCAATTGAGCACCATGCAGGAATGCTTATAGTCATGGTCATATATTTATCATGATCGTGGGTATTGTGAACATTGCATTAGCACTACAAGAAGAGAAACCCAAACAAAAATGCAAAGGTTTTGCTTTATACCCAAAAGATGATCCTGCAAAGTTCCCATAAATAAATTTAATATCTAAGATTACCAACTATAGATAATGTGCAATTCTACATTGGTAGAGGGAGTCTCCTCACCAAGGAGTTCCTTATACCAGCAGAATCACAGGGCTATTTCCTATCTCTTCTCTTATTACTACTAAAATCATTCATTCATATGGTTCTTGATACCACCAGGCATTTTTCCACTGGTCTTTCATGTGTAATTTTTATTCTACTAAGATCGTGATAGTCTATGACAATAAGGCATCACTGGGAAAATATTGGTTTTAAAGAGAGAGAAGTTTGTGGCCTCTAGAATTACTATATAATTTATTAGATGTGATGGAACCTAGTCTTTTCCACCTATACAATTCTAGATTGACTGTTGTCCATCTGCAGTCTTATTCAAAGTGTATACATACATAGCACACGTGTATACATACACCACACATATACATACAAACACATTCACACACTCTTGGATTAGGTTAATGAGATGTCAGGCATAAATTCATACAGATTTTTCAGAAAAGTTAAACATATCCCCCAAACCTTCATCACAAAATACTTCTTAAAGAAAAAAAGGATACAGAATCTTTTGCCAAAATATCTATAAGAAGCGCTATTAATACTATGTTTTCTATTCATGTGTTTAGCAATCATGATTTAACATCACTACAAAATTCATTCCAATATTTTAAGGGGTTTGTTCTGCTGCTGAAATCAGTTCCTAGTTACCTGTACATAAAACAGAAAAGACAATTTCCACCTATATTTTAATGCTTGCCTGCTAGACAACCAGGGGCAACTCAGATGCTGGGGAGCTATTCATATAAATCAACTCAGAGCATAAGAGAAATGTGCTGCATGACAAGCTTTCCCCTTATATAGCTAAACACAACTCCTTCTGTTCAATGTTAAAAGACAATTTAGTCATTGAGGGGAAGAGTGGCAGGCAATAGTTTCAGAAAAACCTGGGAAGACTTAAGTGAACTGAGGCAAAGGGAAGTAAAGTAGAACCAGGAGGTCATTGTATACAATGATGGCAATACTAGAAGAATGATCAACCATGAAAGACGCAGCCACTCTGATCAATACAATGATCCAAGAGAATTTTAAAGGATTCATGCTGAAAAATATACTATCCACCCCATAGAAAGAATTGATGAACTCTAGATGCAAACTGGAGTATAATTTTCTCACTTTATTTTTCTTGATTTTCTGTGACACAGCTAACAAGGAAATGTGTTTTACATGATTACACATGCATAACTGATATACTACTTGCCTTCCCAGTGAACAGAGGAGGGTGGGATGGAAGGAGAGAATATGTGACTCAAAAAGAAATTTTTTTTAAGAATATAAAAAATAAATAAATAATGAAGTTTTAAACTTAAAAAAAATTAAGTCAAATTTGCTTTTTATAAAGGGAAGGCATGTCTGAGTCAGGGTGGGAAGGTTCTCACTTCAGATGCAGTTACCAATGGAAGGCAGTGAGCCATCCAGAAGTTTCCTATTTTAACTACTTAATCCTTCTAACTGGGTACTAACTCTGTTGTCTCTACACTGATGAAGGACTGCAAATGTTTCCAATGGCACTTAAATTTCAGCATCACAGAGTAAAGGCCCGCACTCCTCACCCTAGTTACAGCTCTGTTTTCATGGGTTCTTGGTAGGGCATTTTGGCTAAAATAGAGGAAAGTATAAACAGTTATAAGGTAGAAATAAACTAAAGAGGAATGATAGAAGTCAAAATTTGGAGAGCCTTTCATGCCAGTCTAAACCTAGACTTTATTTTTTAAACAATAGGGGGCTTTTGATTTCTGAACAAGGAAGTGGAATGGTGGAAGCAATAATATTTTTAAATGAACAAAAAATTAATATGCATGCAATGTATAGACAAACATGAGAGACTGAACGTGTTCTGAATTTGATGTCACAAGGGTTTGAATTTTTTAATGGTAGAAGGAATAGAAAAGACAGGACAGATAAGTGAATAATGTAAACATTGTAAATAGAGAAGCAACAGAATCTGGTCATTGCTTGAATGTGGAGACTGAGAAACAAGGAAATCAAAAATTATTTTGAGGTTTTTAAAGAAGGTTGATTTGATAAGGAATTAGTGAAGAGGTAAGAACTGAATATGCAGGGAATAGAGGGAATAAATAAGGTAAAAATGTTATAGAGGAGATGGTAGGGGCTTAGTCTTGGAAGTAAAGACAGATATATCTTCCTCTGAGACAAGAAAAAAGGAAGACAGAGTGGATGAAGACAACATAAATTGAGGTAGGGAGGAAAGGAGGAAGGTGGATAGGGAGCTGGTAACTAATGACTTCTCTATTCAAACCCCCAACTCAACTCCCTCCCCCTCACTGTCTGTGGATGACCTTGACTCTAACTAAGAAGTCTTAACTAAGAAGACTAAGGCCATTCAATATAAGGCCTTCAACTCCCTTCCTCCACTCCCCTAAACTTCTCAATATCCGCAATCATCTCTTCCTTCCTTCTACTATCAGAAGTTGCCCTCCTCCTTGCCAAAACACCCCCTCTCTCTGTATCTTCAATCCTATCTGCTCCTGTTTCCTCTGGGAACTCAATCGCATCAATCACCTCCTTTCTTTCATGCATTTTCAATGTTGTCATTTCTACTGGAACATTATCTTCAGTCTAAAAACATATGTAAGCCTCCTTTTAGCCTGGGTGGAGGGGAACCTTTTTCTTGATTTTATTAGTCTCTCCCATCTTTCTTCTCTTTACTGCTAAATTTCCCAACAAAATTTTCTATGCATAATGTCTCCAGTTCCTCAGCAATTTTCTCCTCAGCTATTTGCAATCTCACTTCTATCTTCATCAATCTATTGAAACATCTTTTTCTAGGTTCACCAATTACCTCCTTGCTGATTAATTCAATAACGTTTTAAAAATCTCCTTGACCTGTCTTCAGCATCTGACATTAAGAACCACTTGTTTTCTCTTGTTACCATTCTGATTCTGACATCTGAAGTCCAATTCATTCTAGACTGCCTTCCCAGGCTTATCTTGAATTACTACCATTCATATATTTGATTTCACAACCAAATTGGACTATGCTCTGTCCATCTTTTTATCCAACTCTGTCTTGCCTTTGTGCCTTTGTTCATGCTGATAGCCCTTTCCACTTTTATCTGCAACAGATCTCCTCTGTTCTTCCTTCAAGGTTCAACTCAGGTGCCACCTCTTTCCTTGAACCTTCCCTCCACACCACATCTCCAAATGGTTGGCCCAGTTCATTGCCACTTTTAGAGGAACTAATAAAAGGGACTTGATTATGGTCTATGCTTATATTGTGAGAGCCTAAGACACATCAGGCCAACAGGTGGCATCTGTTCTTATTACCTGTTTTTATGCAAATGTACAATTTTAAACAGGTGCACAGGAGAGAAAACCATCACCACAAGATGGCTAGGGGAGTCCCCAAAACCAATGACCAAATACCCATACAAAGATGACTACAGTGGCATGTAGACTCTCTCCTGCTATCTTCTAGATGCCTTTTTCCCCAAAGAAATTACTAGATGAGGTGCATGAACAGAAAAGGAGGCCAAAGTTAGAAACAACTATTATGGGAGAGTGTCTTGTGAATGTGGGACATGGACTGCAATGGGAAGATCTGGAAGGACTGCATCACAGGAGTAGGTCTTGAAGATTTACAAAATTACAACTTTGCACAGACGTCATGCCTCTGTCCAGGCAGCTGAATACAATGCTATGCATCCTCCTTCCATGGCTATGTTAGGCTGGGGTAGGCAATAAGGCTTCCTGAGAAGCAAAATTAAATGTAGTTCTTAACATGAGTCCACAGACTTCCTAGGAATTCATGAATAGTTTTCAAGGGGTTTTTTTGCTTGGATGGAAAAAAAATTCCATCTGTATTTTTATTAACCTCTTTTTAATCCTGTACATTTTTGTTCTATGCATTTAAAAACATTATTCTGAGAAGGGGTTCTTAGCCTTCACCAGACTGCCAGAGGAGTTCAGGACACAAAAAAGCTAAAGAACCCTGATCTAAAGTATATGGTAAAGGAAGACCCACACAGCATGGGTTGGTGAGCTAACAGCCACCTCCTTCATAAATCACTCCCTATCTTATAGGCTGAAAGTAATCTGTTTCCTCAAAAGTTGTGGATTCCAATGGTGGTGGTGATGACAATGATGACAGCATTTATAGAGGATGTTAAGGTTTGTGAAGTATTTGCAAATTGCTCATGTCATCCTCAAAGCAGTCCTGGGAGGCAGGCAACATTATCTATCATCCCCAGAGGAAACCAGGGCTAAGAAGGGTTAAGTGACTAACCAGGGTCACAAAGTTAAGGAACTGACTGAGGCAAGACATGAACTCAGGTCTCCATGACTCCTGGTTCAGAGCCCTATCCACTGTACCACTCAACTTCTTTGATGTCACTATGTATGGAGAGTCCCTATCATATTCTAACTTCCCTAATACTCAGAATATCTGTGGTCATGGCATACGCCCATTATTAAACTGGAAGCTTTCTCAGGGCACAGACTGTATCATTTTTCATTACTACACCCTAAGTGCCGAGTACAAGAAACATTTGTTTCACAGCACTGAACTGAATGATGCTGTTTCTATCAATTCAATTCAAATATTTTTGAAGGCTACTATGTGTAAACTACTGTACTAGATACTGAACAAACACACAAAGATAGAAACAAAACAATTCCTGACATCAGAAAGTTACATTCTACAGGGTGGGGGTGGGGGAACATGATATATCTTCTGTACTGATCTGAAAAAACAGGTTATTTGCATTAACAACCGGGAGGCCGAGCAAGGGGCACTCAGAAAAGGTGACATCTGAGTGCACCCTTGAAGAAAGATACAGATTCTAAGTAGCAGAGTCAAGAAAGGAGCACATATCAGAACCGGGGACAGCTAGCATAAAGGAACGAATGAATGGACATTTATTAAGTGTGTATGACGGGCCAGGCACTGTGATAGACTTAGTATGAAACTACTCAAAATGAAATAGTCCTTGCTCTTAAGGAACTTACATTCTAATAGGAATTCGTGATGCATAGAGAGAAATATGCTCAACAAAGGGAGTTTTGGTCCAGGCAATAAAAGCCATGAGAAGTGGAACAATGAAACAATGGTTGTGTTGATTAATTACAGTTCCCAGAAGAAAGGTACAAGTCTGGGGCCGGCTAGCTATATGAAACCTCACCAATCAGGTCAACCTAGTCCCAAGGAGGGAAAAGGAACGTCAATCCTAAGGAAAGCTGGTACTCCAGTTTGATGGAATGCTATGTATGTGAAGAAGTATTATATGAAATGTCTGGAAAGGTAGTGTAGAGTCAGATTTTGAGGGGATTTAAATGCTAGGCTAAGGAATGTGTATTTTATCCTAGTGACAAGAGGTAGCTATTGAAGGTTTTTGAGTAAACAGAGGTTTTCACATGCTCAGATCTATGTAAAAAAAAAAATTCTTAGCTAGTTGTGTGAAGAACAAATTGAAGGTCAGTTCTGTGACCAATCATGACTTCAGATGACAGACAGTGAGGTGTATCATCTCCTTCTTGGCAGAAAGGAGATGTATGATGATGTAGACATTGTCAGACATGACCAATGTGTTAACTTGTTTTGCTTACCTATACTCCAAGCAAAGGAAACAGAGGGTTGGAGAGGGGAAGAGGTGGTCACTGAGAAGTGTTGGTGATACACAAAAGGGGAGAAAACTTCAAAATATTTTAAAAGAATATAAAGGTTATTAAACAAGAAAGAAGTTTAAGACAAATAAATTCTAAAGAGAAAGAGAAAGGATTTAGTGGAGAGAGAAAAAAGTCTTGCACTAGTTAAGGTTAAGAATCTATAAACTGCATTCACCCTTAGCAGAAGGCCTTACCTTGAAGTTATGGGACTGCCCGCAGCCAAGTGAAGAGTAACAGCAGTAGCAGGGCCCCTTTCTCATGATCATTGAAAAATATTGTATAGTTTCTAAAAATGGTGCCAAGCCCAGAAGCCTTTGACCTTATTAGCTTAAACTGTTAGTGATTTGCTTCTAAATATAAATCTTAGCCCTTAAAAAAAATGACTAACAAAGACGGAAGGTCAAAAGATTTTCCCTACATGCAAATAAAAGCATGCCCATCATTTGAACTTTTAAAAGACCAAAATGTTTTGTTCATTAACTTTAAAGCTTCACTTTACTATAACTGCAATAACAATATATGCAATAATAAAATCATTTTTGTACATAAAAATGCTAAATATGGAACTTTTCAAAAAAGTCTTCCAACCTAGGAAAATATGCTTTAAGCCATTTAATTAGAAGTTTTCACTAAGTTTGTGGCATTATAAGGCCAACAGGGAATGTCTTAAACTGGGTTGAATTTGAGGCAGTAAGCTTTTTCACATATTGCTGCATTATTATTTAATTGCAGAAGGGAAAAAGGGGAAAAGCTCCTTTAGGATGAAATACAAAGAAAAACAAAACTAACCTATTTTTAATATGTTAATTTGAAACAAACCTTGTCATTGCCAAAACCTGGGTATAGTTTATGCCTGGCCTGAAAAATGCCGAATGCAACTGTTGGTGCCTCTTGTAATTTTAGCCCCTTTGTTCGCATTTTCAGCATTTACAAACACTTGTCAACAACCTCTAAACTAATTCACAAAGGAAAGGGCCCACTAAAGCATCTCTGTTTAGTGTTTCAGCACATGCCGCCAAGAACTGTAACTAGCATATGTAATCCTTTTCTTCATGGCCAAATAGTTCTTGGAGTCTCAGAGCCAGTGGAAATAAATCAGATTCTCTGGCAATGTTGACAATTATTTTTAAAGCAATGTGGAACGAAATGCATGTTTTAAGTGGCAAAAAAAAAGTGTCGTCAGTAAGTTAGAAATAAGCATCCATAATGTCTCATTATACCAGGACGAGATGCCGTCTGCCACATTCAATATTTGCCCTTTCAAAAATCACCTCAGAGAATGCCCGAGAGTAACCCTTTCATGGAATTCTGCCACATTTGCAGTAGGCGTTCTGAATAATTTCAATTATTTTTCTCTGCTAAAGAGGTCACTTTGATGGGCCATATGCATTTTGAGTTTACGTTTCTGGGCAGTGGAGGCAATGAAAAGGTAACCGCTGACTCACTATGAAGGCAGGTCGTGTTTCTCTTCATTCTTAGCACATCCCTTGTATAAGTGAAGTAGAATTTCATTAGAATGGCCTGTCTCTACTAGTACAGGATACCTTGGCAAGGGTGGAGGAGAACACTAAGACTGACAGAGAGGCAACCAACTGCCTAGAACAGAAAGAGTTAGTAGCCATGGCTTAAATCACCCATGTAAAACATCAATAATAGGATCTTGTATCTAGAGTTAAAAGGGATCTTAGCAATCATGAAGTCCAACCCCCTCATTTTACAGATGAAGAAACTAGGCCCAAGGAGGTAAAGTGACTAAATGTGACAGGCAAGATTCTGACCTCAGGGCCACCGGATCTAGTGGATGTTCTTTCTACCATATTATGTAAGAGAAACCAGCCAGTGAGGGAGGAAGGGGAGCAGGAGAAAGAAGGAGAGAAGGAGGAGAAAGAAGTAGAAGATGAGGAGAAAGAAGAGGAGGAAAAGAAGAAAAAGAAGAGGAAGAGGAGTGGAAGGGGAAGGAAAAGGAGGAGAAAGAAGAAAAGGAAGAGGAGGAGGAGGAGGAAGAGTAAGAAGAGGAAGAGAAGGAAGAGAAGGAAGAAGAGGAGGAAAAGGAAGAGGAGGAGGAAGAGGAAGAGGAGGAGGAGAAAGGGGAGGAGGAGAAGAAAAAGAAAAAGAAGAAGAAACTAGCATTTATATAGTACTTTAAGGTTTGTAAAGCATTTTCCAGCTATTAACATAACAACCCAAAGAGGCAGGTGCTATTCTTATCCTCACTTTACAGCTGAGGAAATTCAGGCAGACAGAGGTGAAATGACTCAGTTAGGGTCATACAGCTAATAAGCGTCTAAGGCTGGATCTGAACCCAGGTGTTCCTGACTCCACATCCAGCACTCTATCCACTGTGCTGAGTGGCTGCCAACCATCAAGCATGTATTACTGAAATGCTTATTTTTTTGCTGGACAGTGTGCTAAATGCAAGGGACAGAAAGGGAAAACAGAAAGCAGTCATTTACATTCTTTACCCCTTTACTCCCAACTCCAGGCATCACCTTGGATTTTAAAATCAAAGAGATAGACGGACCTTCCCAAGACCATCCAGTTCAGCCTCCTTATTTTCCATAAGAGGGAGCTCAGCTGAAGAGGAGGCAAGGAGCCCCATCCACAGGCAAACAGGAAGGAAACTGAAGAGCCCAAATTTGATCGTAAGTTCTCCGACTTCAAATCAAATGCTCCTCTCACTAGGTCGTACAAGTTTTACTATTGTCATTTTACAGATGAGAAATCTAAATTTTAGAGAAGTTAAGCACATTGGCCCCAAGGTTAAAGAGTGTCAGCATCAAGTTTCAAACATGAGTCTTTTGTCTCCAGGTTTTATTCTCTTTCCACAATGTCTCATTTCTTCTCAATTTAGGGAAGGTGTAGCCATATTCCAAGGAAAAGTTTAAGTCAATGATAGCAGCCAGTATTTACATAGAACTTTCCATATTGCAAAATGCCTTAAATATATATCTCATTTTATCCTTACCATTACTCTTGGTATTAACATAATAACTTGGTGTTATCATCCACATTTTACAGAAGAGGAAACTGAGGCAAATAGAGGTTAAGTGACTTGTACAGTGTCACTCATCTAATAAGCATATGAGGCAACATTTGAACTCAGGCCTTCCTGAGTTCAGGTCCAGCACTCTTGGCCCCCAGCTGCCAAAAGGATAACAAAAGTCAGACTTCTATAGTCCAGGCAGGATCCAGGGTTCCAAGGGAAGTAAAGACATGAGTTTGGGAGCAATGAGAAGGTTCTAGGAACAGAAGCATCAAAAGGATCCTTGGGCTGGCTCAAAGGTCCCATTGAAAGGTTACTTAATTCTATCACACCAGTGGGTTACACATACCCTTCCCTGCCTTAGATAGGGACCAAAAGTCACAGTGACCTTAGCTTTGTATGTAATATGATTATCCACATGAAACTTATCTGTGATAATAACCAAATTCAAGTTCTCCCAGTTCAACAGACATTTTCCCCAAAATACAGAAATGCTCTGACATTTGTAGACTCTAAGCTAATTTTCAAATTACTATTATGCAGCAGTTACTATGAATTCTTACCTTGTTTTATAATAGTTGTCTATATGGGAATTCATTATATAAATAAAATTTTAAATGTACTATTTTCCTTGAAATATTCAACACTGGAAATACGAGTTCTGGAAATTGAATAGCTTTTCAACACTTTGTAAGGTTTTAATTTAGCTTCACCCACCCTCAAGCAAACAAGCAAACAAACAAAAAGTAGGTTTGCTCTGACTCGCTGCAATGAAAATACAGTAAATCTGTTTTGAATTTGGTTAAATTTTCCGTTTAAATTTTTAAGAATGCTTTGCAAATGAAACTGAGTGCAGTATAACTGGGATGATGAAGTCTGGCACTGAAAATGAGAATATACGCCTCCTGTCTCTCTTTCCAGAGGCAGAAGCTGAATATATAGCACAGGGGATATCCTGCTGGATTTGGAGGATGTATGGGTTAGCTTTGCTAAGCTATTATGTTCTCTTTCTCTTTTTTTAATGCTTTACTACAAGGGATGGCACTCTAGGTAAGGGGAGGTACATATGTGGAAATGAAAATGATATAATAATAAAAGATATTGGTAAAAATCAAAATATGTTTTGGCACAAGATTGGTTTCAAAACTACACAAAGTACTACATAAATGTGACATAAGAAAAAGGTCATATCAGATCATGTGAAAGAGACAGTGAACAGGTGTGGGTCACAAGGATGCTTGCTATGCTAGGGGTGACTTGACTTCCTTATCTGAAAAGACCAGCACCGGGTGTAATTATCAGTCAACACCAGAGACCATACCCAGATTCCTCCTGGGAAAAAGGCTTCCTTCTCCTATGACAATGGAAAAGAACTCTTTCCCAACTATAAATTCAGAAGCAGCTCTTCAAAAGAACCTAGAACTTAGCATCAGAGTATATAATATCTGGAAAGAATCTTTTTTTCAATACCTCCATTTTTCTTTAAGGAAACTGAGGTCTGGAAAGATTAAGGTTTGTACAAAAATCACAAAGCAATTACTGAGTGGTAGAGTCTGGACAGGAACCCAGGTCTCAAGAACCTTTGTGCACTGCTCTTCCCACTACGTCATAGACCATTCTCCTCACGCTAAACAACTATCATCTTTTTCTACGGCCACTGTCAGATCACAGCCTTAGAGCAGAAAGGGGTTTTAGAGACCATCAAGTCTGACCCCCTCATCTTACAAATAAGGAGACCGAGACACAGAAGTGAAATGACTTGCCGAGAGTCACTCACACAGCTAGGAAGCACTTGATTACAAATACAAGTATCCAAAGGCAGGTTTTTCTGACTTTAGCCCCAGCACTCCATCCACTATGCTAGATGGAAGAAAGAACAGAAGTCAACAGGAAACAATTTCTCTAACTTGTCTCATTATTTTTTCAGACTCTTTGTGACCCCATTTGGGGTTTTCTTGGCAAAGATATTGGAGTGGTTTGCCATTTTCTTCTTCAACTCATTTTGCAGATGAAGAAACTGAGGAAAACAGGCTTAAAAGACTTGCCCAAGGTTATATAGCTAATAAGTATCTGCGACCATATCTGAATTCCAGAAGAGAGGTCTTCCTAACTCCAGGAGTGGCAGGCACTCTAGCCACTGCACCACCTAGCTGATTCTACCCTACAAACAGCATACACTCCCTGTCAACTGAACTGAATGTAACCTATGTTCTAATCAATGTGGACTATTCATCATTCACTGAACACATCCTCCAATTCTCCACCTCTGTTTTTTGGCTAATACTATTACCTATACCCGGGACATACTCTCTCATCCTTTACTTTTGATTAATGAAATCATGGGTCTTCCAAGCTGTCTCCTCAATGCAAGCTGCCCTGTTTGCCTTAGTTTAAAATATATCTGCCTCCTCTGAATTCCCTGAAGGCTTAGATAAAATGTCTCCTACAGGTTTTTCCCATGCTCTTTTTTATTGTGGTATTTTTCCTACAGGTGCTGTTTGGAGGTAGCAATGATTTTTCACCTTTTTACTATCCATAATGTTACTTAAGTCCTCTGTATGTATGTAAGTCCTCTGTATGCAAACAGAGACTGAACCTGGGATTTCACTGATATAAGAAACTCCCAGAGGAGCAAGTTCCCTCCTCTGTTGCAGGCTGGCACCTTTTCTGTGACTGACAATCTGTAACGGTTGCCTAGAGTACTGAGAGTTTAAGAGACTTGTCCAGGGTCACACAGGGTTAGATATTTGTCAGGGGCGAAACTAACCCAGAGTTTCCTGGCTTCAAAAACAATCCTCTGTCCATCACACCACAGTGCTTCTCCTGCACACACTAGGTGCTCAATAAATGTTCACTTAATTGACTTGGACAGGTAGGCAGAAAAGGGTTGGATTGACTGAAGGAAGGGTAGTTGCTAAAAGGCAGTCCTAGACAAAAATGAATTTTAATAGCTGTTGGGAGTTGTTAGTTAACAGCAAACTGTTTGATACATAATAACCTATTAAGTGCCTATTGTATACCAGTGGTTATGTTACATGCTTAGAAATGTCTAGGAGATGTTAGAATCTAAGACAAGGTTCCAAGGTGACTTATAATAATGTATTTTAATTAAGCAAGGCAATAACTTTGGTTAAAATAAGTTATAGTAGATACCAGTTAAAGATTAGTGACTAAGGTACCAAACTATAACTAGGTATTGAATTAAATAAAAGTTTATTCTAATTGTGCTAATCAATTTAAAATATATTATTATTAATTATGTATTAGTTATTCTAAAAGGAATTTTTCTGTATCTTTAAAATTGTTTTTTTTGAAAAATCCACTAATGATTCCCAGCTAACTAGATCCTGGCTGAAGCTTGACTCTTCAGACTGCATGGCCATACCCTGGCAGCAGAGTCCTCTAACAACAGGCTAAAACTTCAAGAGGAAATAAATAATTGAATGCTGAAATTGCCATCCTAAATCTATAAAGCGTTGACAGAAATGCCACAGGACCAGAAGGAAAGCATAATGTACTCAGCAGGATCCAGGAATCCAGAGACTGTAGAAGCTGGGAAACAAGAAGATCTAAGAATTCAATGCAGACAGAAGACAGAAATGGTCAGTATAAGGATTATATCTGACACACACATGCTGATTCACTATATTTTGTCATACTCGTAGTCTTAGGTTTGGGTTCCCTGTACTTTATCAATCAATAAACCAACATTTATTAAGTGCCTACTATATACCTCTGGTTATGTTATGTGCTGAGGATATTAGGGCAAAGAATGAAACAACACTTACCCACAAAGAGTTTACATTCTAATGAGAAATATGGCTATATAGCATATAACAATAGATGTAGCATAAGTAGAAAGTTAATAAATACAAATATTTTCAAAGCAATTAAATATCAAATAATTTGGGAAGAGGGCACTAGAAGAAGTTGGAGGACAAAGGAAAGGCTCCATGGACAAGATGGTGGCCGAGTTGCATCTTAAAGGAAGACAGGGCCCCTATGCAGCAGAGGTAAGGAGGGAGCACATTTCATGCCTGTGCATATTAGTGTAGTCTGTGAAGAAGAGAAAGAAAGTTTTTTTGTCTGGATCAAAGGCAGGGGCAGGGAAAGGAAGAGAGGTGAAGAATGTCTACAAGGGTGGAAAAGTAAGTTGGGATCCAGTTGTGTAGGGCTTTAAATGTTAGTAGGAAATACAGAACCCTTAAAGGCTCTTGAACAGGGAATTATTAAGAAAGACTAGTCTAATGTATAACCTGTATCAAACTGTATACCATCTCAGGGAGGGGGAAAGGGAGGGAAAGAGTAAATGTGGAATGCAAATTTTTAAGTGAATTTTTTAAACTGTTTTTATATGCAAGTGGGAAAAAATAAAATATTTTTTTAAAAAACGAAAGACTAGCCCAGTGGTATTGCTGCACAGAATGGATTGAATGGAGGAAAAGGCTAGGGAAACCAGTCAGATTACTTAATAATACCCCTTTTTGCAAACCCTCACATGACAGTAGGTACACTAGTAGTAACCATTTACTAAGAAAATGCATCAGGACAAAATGCTAAAGTGGATTCAGTAACACATTTTAAACCAACCTGTATTTTATCGATGACAGTGTCAGCCTCATTTGGAAAACAGCAATGCATGCAGGGATGAGATGTGTTATTTATTCAGTCTAAAAAAATCTTTGTTTTCTTGTTGATGGATTTATTTATGCACTTATAGCAACATGGTAGTTTCCCAAGAATCTATAGTCCTACAATCTGCTCTTTACCAATCCTGCCTTTACAATGCTGGCAGTGGGCATGGAAAGAAAATGATGAATAGGCAGGACGTTTTAAAGGAATGATCATCAGGATCTGGTAAGTGCTTGTATGTGAGGGTCACCGGAGAGGAAGGGCTCAAAAGGGGATTCTGAGGTTTTAAGAGTGGATAATGAAAAAAGTAAAAGTGCCAGTAACCAGAACTCAGAGGTCAGGAGGATAAGCGGGTTTGTCAGTGTACATTCATTAATTCAGTTTGGGATGTGTCAAATTCGAAATGATGGTGGCACAAGGCCAGACAATGTTTTGGGGAAAGTATTTAAATTAAAACAAGGAATTAAGATAGAACTGCTCCCGCATGTCCTCAGCTTCTCCTATACATGGTTATGTGGTTGGCCTAACAATTTCTATCTTCCACCCAATAATGGGGAGGGAGGAATGTTACGAGGTGTCACCAGCTCCTAATATCCTTTGCTAATGTTATAGTTAATATCTGATGCTTTACAGCAGAGCCTCAGCACCACTGTGCCTTCCAAAACTATAAAAGAAAGCTGACGTTTTCTAAATTTTTTGAGTGGGGTTGGTGATGGGAAGGTAGAATAACCTACTCCTTCCTCACCTCTCTCTTGCTAGCTTACCTAAATGCAGATGGGAAGAGGGGTAAATAAGACATGCCTCCCCTCTTCCCTACTTCCTGGAAGTATGGCTGTATCAATAGAGAGAAAGCAGCAGAATCCATAGCCAGTCCCCACTTAGCTGCTGCCAGTATGGAAGTCTTCAATTAGACACAGGACAGAAAGGGCCGCTTTCTAGACGGGGTCTCTGAAGTCTTCCTCTTCATCCTTAGCTGTGTTTAGCCCATATTGACTTATGTCCGCTGCTCATCTCTTCCCCAAGAGCTATTCTCTAATCATCTCCTGGCTGTGGATGAACTCGGCAGCCCCCTTTGTTCTTCCAAGTGGCCACGGGAGACCGGTGAGAGGCCTAGCTGCACAACTGTACAAGTTTTCCTATGCTTCTTCTTCTCTGCCCCCTTTGTCTCACCTCTGAGCTGATACATCCAGGAGTTCTCATGTCCAGGCAGTTGCTGCTAGGCTAAGACGGGCATCAATTATATTCTATGGTAACCTCATTTATATTTATTATACTCTGAGGATTTAAAATTGTTAAATAGAAGTCATTATAGATAAATATGTATGTTTCTGAGCTAATGATTCAATGGATGGTGTGTATGTATGCTTGGAGAGCAAAACAGATCATTAGTATAAAATGTTTTATAAACCATAAATAGATATATATGATTATTACTGGTTAAGAATTTCCCTATAACATATGTGCTGATGATTTCTGTTAAATAACTTTCTAGATCAAAACTGTGAAATTGTTTTACTAAGCTCACCTTTGCTGGCATGCTAAGATCAAGGCTAGAAGATCTCAGGAATCCTAGAACCCCCAAAGATTAGGAGATGCAACAGACTCAAGAACTGGAAGGAAGTGGTTCCTTCTCCCTTCCAAAGGCTATTTAATAGAGCACATAAAAATAATGAAGTTTGTCAGGTACAGATAAGACTTGACCTAACTAAGGGGTACAGTGGATATAGTGCTGGACCTCACATAAGGAAGACCTGAATTTGAATCTTGACTCCAACACTTAATAGCTGTGGAACTCTAAGCAAGCCATTTAACCTCTATGAGTTCAAGTTTCCTCACCTGTAAATACATAAGGTGGACTCACTGGCCTTTGAAGACCCTTCCAGTTCTAAGTCTCTGCTCTTATCACTTTCTAGCTTCTAGCCACTTGTTAAGTTATGTGATTAATTTAATGACGAGAGGTTTCCCTGACTCCAGGTCCAGGGATCCAACTACCATGCAACTTAGCTTCCTAGGAGTTAAATGGGCTGCATCCAGACATAGTGTATGATCCTGGTCAAATCAGTCAGTCAATAAGCATTTACTAAGTACCTACTATATATCATGAACTGTGTTAAGCAACAGGAACTTAATCTGTCTGACTCAGTTTCCTCATTTGTAAAAGGATAATATTATCCAGGATTTTCATGATAAAAATCAAACTATATTTGTAAAGCACTTTGCAAAACGTAATGCACTATGTAAGTGCCAGCTACCATTAAGTATTAAGAAATTTCTTCTTAGGGGGATGTCCATCAATTGAGGAATGTTTGAATAAGTTGTGGCATATGTTTATAATGGAATATTATTGTGCTATAGAAAATGACAAGCAGGAAGATTCCAGAAAAACCTGGAAAGGTTTACATGAACTGATACAGAGTGAAGTGAGCAGAACCAGGAGAACACTGTACACAGTAGCAGCAACATTGTAATGAAGAATTGTGAATGGCTTAGCTATTCTCAACAATAAAAGGATCCAAGACAATCTCAAAGGACTCGTGATGAAAAATGATACCACCTCCAAAGAAAGAACTGATGGCTTCTGAACACAGACAAAAGCTTACTATTTTTCACTTTCTTTCCTTCACTCATTTCTTTTTTTGCTTCTAGTTTTCTTCCACAAAATGACTAATAGGGAAGTATATTTTACATGATTGAACACATATAAACTCTATCCAACTGCTTATCATTTCAGGGAGGAGGTATGGGAGGGAGAGAATGTTAGAACTTGGAACTCAAAAGTTTAAAAAATGTTTAAAAGTATTTTTACATGTAATTGGGGGAAAATAAAATATTATTTGAAAAAGAAATTTCTTCTTATACCAAGCCTTTTTCAAATCATTCTTTTTTTTTTTTTGGTTCAAGTTTTATTCAAGATCATATACAAAACATTTCCAGACCCAAGAGGGTTTAATCCTCTTCCTCTTCCTCCTCTTCATCCTGGCTGATCTAGAAGTACCGTAATTCGTAACTCTCCTTCCTATTGGCCACCACCCGAAGCCAATCTCGAAGATTGTTCTTCTTTAAGTATTTCTTTGTCAGGTACTTCAAATACCTTTTAGAAAAGGGCACCTCTGACGTCACCATGATCTTGCTCTTGCTTCTCTCTATGGTCACAACTCCACCCCTGAGGTTGCCGGCCTTTCTGTTCACTTTGATTCATTCTTGTAAAAACTGCTCGAAATTAGCTGCATCCATAATCCCATCTTCCACAGGATAGGTACAATCCAGGGTAAATTTGAGGATTTGCTTCTTTTTTTGCCGCCCTTCATCACAGATTTCTTCATGGGCGCCATAGCGATCGAGGAGCCAGAAAGGCTCAAATCATTCTTAACACCAATTAAAATATGGTGAATCTTAACATGTGCTAGTATCACACAGGCAAAGAAGTAAAACAAATCATACGTGCCCATGGCCCTATGACCTCCCACAAGTATACGTTCTAAGGAGAACAAAAAAAAACCCATAATTTTTATCTTAATTGGGTTGCTTTGGCACTTAGCACAGTAACCAGCACTTAAAAGCTTGCTGTGATTGATTTGGTGCTAATGATTTGTTCTTCAAAGTATTCACATGTAGATTTAATCCCTCATCTACAAGACAGCCCTCCAAGTACTTGAAAAGATCCCTTACATTCCCTCCTTAGTCTTAGATTCTTAGGATAAATGTTTGCAAATGGTTCTCATTTGGATATGTTCATCTCAAGATCAAGATCTAGTTCTATTTCCAAAGATGACTAGGGAAAAAAGAAAAGGAACCTTTATGTTCTAAAATATTTGTAGCAACTCTCTTTGTGGTGGCAAAGAATTTGAATTTGCAGGGATACCTTTCAATTAGGGAATGGTTAAACAGGTTGTGGTACATGATTGTGATGGAATACTACTGTGCTATAAGAAATGATGAGCTCTTTGATTTCAGGAAAACATGGAGTGACTTGCATGAAACAGTAAAGAGCAAAATGAGCAGAACCAAGAAAACATTGTATACAGTAACAATATTGTTTTAAGGGCGAAGCCAAGATGGCAGCGTAGAAGAAGGAAAACTCCGCAACTCCCACATAGTCATCTCAAATACCCATAAAATATGACTCTAAACAAATTTTAGGGCTCCAGAACTCACAAAAGTACAGAAAAACACATCTCCTGCTGAAGACAGCTCAGCAGGCAGGACAGGATGGGCTCATCAAAGTGTGCTGCAAGTTGAAATCAGCCCAACCTGAAACTGTAGCTTGGACCGGGGTCAGC
Organism: Pseudocheirus occidentalis; assembly: GCA_028646575.1. Classification (NCBI taxonomy): domain Eukaryota; kingdom Metazoa; phylum Chordata; class Mammalia; order Diprotodontia; family Pseudocheiridae; genus Pseudocheirus; species Pseudocheirus occidentalis. The sequence continues at coordinate 93,288,274 of CM053598.1, read as the reverse complement.
CAGAACAAGCCACAGCTGGAGCCTTCAGGAGAGTGGATCAGGGCAACTATGGTGGTTTCCAGAATTATCAAGCCATAAGAAATAAAGACTAAGTGAAACGTTACTGGAACTTGGCTAAATGCCAGGGAGAGTGTCCAGCCAAAATGCCCCCAGGGCAAGGAAGCAGCAGAAGCAGGACAGCCACCTCCATGTGGCTGCTTCAGAGCTCCTGGCCTGCAGATTGCAGGAGGGCCAAGCAATCATTCAGGGGCTAAGTGCTCTTGCCTTAACTGGCATGGATCAGGATTGTGGTCTTTGGTGGTGGTCCTGAGGTACGTTTTCAGTGAGCAAAAGCTGGTGGGTGCTGCAGCAGCCTCCTAAGAGCTCCAGTAGCTGCAAAAATCCCAGTGATTTGGGACAGAGCTTTCACCTCTGGAAGCAGAGTTCCACAGAGCTAAAAAGTCACGTAATTGACTGGCAACATGAGCAGGCAAAGGAAGCCAAGTAAGAACAGCAATCAAACTTTAGATTCCTTCTGTGGGGACAAAAAGGATCAAAGCATGGAACGGGAGGAAGACAACACAGTCAGAACTCCCATACCAAAAGCTTCCAAGAAAAATGTAGACTTGTTACAAGCCATAGATCAGTTTAAGAAGGATTTTGAAATCCAAATAAGAGAAGTGGAGGAAAAATTGGGAAGAGAAATGAGAACAATGCAAGAAAATCATGAAAAGTGAGTCAACAACACAACTGAAGAAAATAACACCTTAAAAATAGATTAACTCAAATGGCAAAAGAGGCCCAAAAAACCAATGAAGAGAAGAATGCCTTAAAGAGTCAAATTTGCCAGATGGAAAAAGAATCTCAAAAGCTTTCTGAAAAGAATAATTCCTTCCAAATTAGAGTGGAGCAAATGGAAGCAAATGACTTTACGAGAAATCAAGATACAATTAAACAGATACAAACAAATGAAAAAATAGAAGGCAATGTGAAATATCTCACTGAAAAAAACCACTGACTAGAAAACAGATCCAGGAGAGACAATTTAAAAATTATTGGACTATCTGAAAGCCACAATCAAAAAAAGAACCTAGAAAGCATCCTTCAAGAAATTCTCAAGGAAAATTGCCCTGATATTTTAGAACCAGAGGGCAAAATAGAACTTGAAAGAATTCACTGATCACCTCTTGAAAAAGATCCCCAAAAGAAAACTCCTAGGAATATTATAACCAGGTTCTGAAGCCCCCGGATCAAAGAGAAAATATTACAAGCTGCCAAGAAGAAACAATTGGGATAACCCAGGATCTAGCAGCTTCTACATTAAGTGATCAAAGGGCCTAGAAAATGATATTCTGGAGATCAAGGGGGCTAGGATTAAAACCAAGAATCATCTACCCAGCAAAACTGAGTATGATGTTCCAGGGGAAAATATGGTCATTCAGTGAGGTAGAGGACTTTCAAGCATTCTTGCTGAAAAAGCCAGAACTGAAAAGAAAATTTGACACTCAAATACAAGAAGCATGAAAAGGTAAACATGAAAAAGAAATCATAAGGAATTTATCAAAGTTGAACTATTTACATGCCAACATGGAAAAACAATAATTGTAACTTATTAAATTTTTCTCAGTATGAGGACAGGTGAAGGGAATACAAATATATATATACATATACATATACATATACATATACATATACATATACATACACATATGTCTATATAGGAGGCTTTATATATGCATACAAACACATATCTGAGTATGTGTATATATGAATATATAGAGAGCACAGGATCAATTGAATAGGAAGGGATGATACTCTAAAAGGTGAAATTCTGAGGTGGGAAAGGATTAAAATGAGAGGAGACAGGGAGAGACAGAATGGGGTTAATTATCTCATATAGAAAAAGCAAGGGATAATTGTTACATTGGAGGGGAAGGAATGACATAAACTCTAAATTGGGTATCTTGCCACACAGGAGAGTAAGTGGGATGGGGATGAGAGGTGGGATGATGGAAGGGAGGGGAGGAGAGAGATTTGCTGGAAGCACACACTTCTGTAAAGGGACAGGGACAGGGTAGAAAACAGAACAAGGAGGAGCAAGATAAGGAGGGACACATCATCAGTCTCTCACAATATGTCCATTGTGGAGATGTTCTGCGTAACTACATATGTGCAACCTGTATTTAATTGCTTGTCCTTCCAGTGGGGGTGGGTGATGAAAAAGGAAGGGAAAGAATCTAGAATTTAAAGTTCTACAATCAAATATTAAATATATATAGATGTACTTATGTATATATGTATGTGTGTATATATACATATATTATTATTATTATTATTATTGTTATTAACTACATGCAACTGGGAATTAAGATATGCAGGCACTGGGGTAGGGAGATCCATCTTCCTCTACTGGAAAGTCATCAGGGCAATGAGGGAGGACAGAGGAGAGAGCAGATTGGGGAGGGGTTATACAGTGGGATGGCTGTTTTGGGATGGTGGATGGCAGAAAGCTGGGGAGAAAATCTGTAATTCAAAATCTTGTGGAAGTGAATGATGTAAACAAGAAAACAAATAAATGAATTTTTTTAATGATTTTACCAAAAAATTTATAAAAAATTTAAAAATAAAAATATTAAAACAATTTTTAAAGAATAAAAAATATTGTTTTAAGAACAACTTTGAATAAATGTCTTTTTGACTATTATAAATACCCAAATTAATTACAAAGGACCTATGAAGTAAGATACTATCTTCGTCCAGAAAAAAGTGATAAATAGAAGCATGTATGATGATTTTACATACATACATACATACATACATACATGCATACACACATGTGTATCTAATGGTAGCTATGGGGGAGGAAAAAAAGAAACCTGCATGATAACTTTATTATATATTTTAAAATACTCATTATTTATTTATTATATACTATGTTATGGAAATACTTGTTTTATTTCATTCGTGTACGTGTGTGTATTTTGTTACCCTATTCATCTCTTTGACCCTTTGTGCACTACTCTTCAAAAAGGGTGTCTATAGTAGGTGCTTCCACTTTCTCTCCTCTAACTCTCCTTAATCTCTTTCAATCTGTCTTCCAACCTTATCCTTCCACCAAAACTACTCTATTCAAAATTATCAATGACCTCTTAATTGCCAAATCCAATGGCCTTTTCTCAATCCTCATTCTCCTTGAGCTCCTACAGTCTTTGACACTGCTGATCACTCTTCCTTGATACCCTCTTCTCTCTAGCTTTTTCAGGACATGACTCTTTCCTAGTTCTCCTCCTACATCTCCCACTCCTTCTGTCTCTTTTACTGGATTCTTGTCCATATGATGCCCTCTAAATGTAGGTATACATCATGGTTCTGGTTCTGGGTCCTCTCTCTTCTCCTTCTATATTACTTCATATGGTCATCTCACCAGCTCCCATGAATTTAATTATCATCTCTATGCTGATGTTTCTCAAATCTACCTTTCCTGTCCCAATTTCTCTTCTAACTCTAATCTTGTTATCTCCAAATGTCTTTACAACTTAAACTCAACATATCCAAAACAGAGCTTGCTATCTTTCCCTGAAAATACTAATCTCCCCTACCTCTCCCATTACTGTAGTGGAAAATATTCTCCTCCCAGTCCCTCAGGGCTCACAACCTAGGAGCCATCCTGGATTCCTCACTATCTCCCCATTATGGTCTGTCCATTTGACCTTTGCAACATTTCTGGAATATTCTCCTTTCTCTCCTCTGACACTACTGCAATTACTGCAAAAGCTTGCTGGTGCACTGCTGCCTGCCTCAAGTTTTTCCCCACTGCAATCCATCCTCCATCCACTAAAGTGATTTTCTTAAAAGGCAGGTCTGATCATATCAACCAAATGAACTCCAGCTGCTCTCTGTTTCCTTCAGGAACAATTACAAAATGCTCTGTTTGGCATTCAAGGTCCTTCATAATCCAGCTCCCACCTACCTCTCCAGTCTTCTTATATGGTACTCCCCAACATGTACCCTTTGATCCAGAGACATTGGCTCCTTGCATATTCCACAAGCAAGATACTCCATCTCTCTTCAAACATTTTCTCTGGCCATCCCCCATACCTAGAACACTCCCCTTCCTCCACTCCAACTTCTAAACTCCCTGGCTTCCTTTAAGTGTCAACTAAAATTCTACTTTCTATAGAAAACCTTACCTAAGTCCTCTTAATTCTAGTGCTTTCTTTTAATTTTTAATTATTTCCTGATTTATCTTGTATAGAGTTTGCTCTGTATATATTTGTTTTCATGTTGTCTTTCCCTTTAGATTATAAATTCCTTGAGGACAGGGGAAGGGAAGTTCTAATTACTTAGGACGGCTCGAAAATTTATAAACTATGAATATAATGGAATGTTTTGTCATATGAATGAAGAAGCATGAGAAATTCAGAGAAGTGTGATAAAACCTTTATAAACAGATGCATAGTAAAGTAAGCAATGTACATATACAATGTATACAGGTGTATACATATACATGTGTATACAATGTGTACGTATATAATAACTGTAATAGTATAAATAAAAACAACACTGAATAATTAAAGTAACTTTGATCATAGAGGACAGACTAGTTTTTCCTCCTCTTAGAGAAGAGTTAGACAAGACTGACAAAAACAATAAAATGCTTATTGATTTGAATATTTGTTTTTCCACTATGTGAAAATATTCTTATTCCTATAGAGAAAAAAAGGCTTCAGATACAAATAAGTTCAAATACAAATTGTGACAATTAAAGGGGTTCAATCTATCCCTTATGAAGATAAAACTTTTTTTCATCAAGTTTCTGAATGCTGACTTAAGTCAATTTCTTAAGACAGTATCACTATAGTAATAGTAAATACTAATAAAGTAAGAGGAGGAGGAGGAGGAGGAGGAGAAAGAGGAGTAGGAGGAAGAAGAAGAAGAGGAGGAAGAGGAGGAGGAGAAGTACTGGAACTGGTGGTGGTATCAACAACTAGAATTTACAAAGCACTTTAAGGTTTGCATACCCCTTTACAAATATTATCTCATTTTATCCTTATAACCCTGGGATTTGGGTGCTATTATTATTCTCATTTTATAAATGAGGAAACTGAGGCGGAAGTTAAGTGACCTGCCCAGGGTGACATGGCTAGTAAATGTCTGGGGTCAAATTTGAATTCAGATCTCCCTGACTCCAGATCCCAGTGTGGCTCTAACCACGGCAAATCTAGCTGTCCTCTAGTGTAGTAGAATGAGCATATGATCCGGAATTAGGAAATGTGGCTTCAAATTCTTATTTTTTAACAGTCATAACAGCATCCATTTTCTGATCTATGAAATAGGTATTATAATATTTACCTTATCGACCTTAGAGGATTGTTGTTGGAAAGTATTTTGTAAATCTAAAAGTGACATAAGTATATTATTGGTATGATACAAATTGATACTTTTATTTTTGCTTGTTTCTCTCTATATTGTTAAATTTGTTTCTGACACTGGGAATCTACAATTTGACAACGCAACTCAGTTATTCCTACTCAAATATCCTCTTGGAAGGGAAAAAATGTGGGCTAGAAATCTTATAAAACATCTTGCCTTTTTCTAATTAAAAAGGAAAAATAGCAACCATTCTAGCACTGTTTTTTTTTTTCTGTTAGAATTAAATCCAACAGTGAAGGGATTAAGAGAAGAATTCACCCAAATCCATTCTGAGTACTGTCCTCGTTGGTGGGCCATCATATGGAATGGTTTTAGACTTGGAAGCAGAGGCTCAAGTGGCAGAAAACATTTTAATTCTGTAAGAAATATTTCCAATACTATTAGTAGTTGGAGGAGGAGATGATTTTCTTACAGTTGCAGGTAAAGAGTAAAAAAAGCAACTGACTCTCTACTCCCAACCCAAAATCTACTTAGACAGAAATGATATATTTGTTATTATAAAGTACACTTTGCATTTTGGAAAAAAAAACATCCTTTGTTTTCTTTCAAAAAATCCCAGAAATAAAATAACAATGAGCATTTTCTTAAGAAATTTTAAGTCTTATAATTACTGGAAAAGGAATTTTCTATGATATGCCAAATTCTGCACAACATATAAACTATATGGAAGCCACGCTGATCCAAAGGGATTTTTAGAACATGACATAGTGATGCTGCACATATCTGACATCCCTGGAAATGAGGTGCTTGGGATAAGCTCATTTTCCAGTTGATCAAAGTTTAACCTTTTAAGCACTGACTTTTTTATTGTAGGTTTTTCTTTTGAAGTATGCATCAATAGAGGCAGTAAATCCTTATGGATAGTTTATTGGTCTTATAATTAGGAAGAGCTGGGTTCAAATTCCTCCTCTGAAACTTACTAGTTTTATAAGCTTTCTGAGTCTTACAAATATTAAACTATGACTTGTACAGATGTATTCTTATTTAAGTATGCACCTTTCCCCCCAACCAAGCAAATCATAAAGGTCTTTGGCATTCTGATATATGCCTTAATACTTCAAAGATCCATGATTTCACTGGTGTAGGTATTCTATCCCCTACATAGACCATGACCTCTCCAGATTTCAGTAAATAGTTTTTATAAGTTGCCACAGGAAAATAAAATCATCATCTGGTGGCCAACTTCCTGATACTGTGACTCTCTGAATTTAGTTGGGTTGATTCTTGGATAAATATGAAGCCATAAATAGGTCCAGAAGGAAAGCCTTTCCCAAAAATGTTAAGGCCTGTCACCACGTAAGTGCTAACCATTGCCTTAGGATCACAAGATCATAGATTAAGATCTAGGAGGTCATCTGGTCCAACACCTCATTTCACATAAGAAAAAACTGAGGGCAAGCCTTGTCCAAGAGTGCAAATGACGTTTCAAGACCCTACTGTCATGATGATGCCAAGATGGAGCTCTGAATATGACTTTTGATGGACATTTTTTTAGCTGACAATACATTTCCTTGCCTTTTTAAATAGTATGCTGGACATAATTTAGTTTTTTTATTAAAATCATTAATATTTGGAGTTATCATTATGAACTACAGACCTTCTAGTAAGGTGTCATTGTAGACAAAAGGGATAAAAGGCAAATGACTCTAAGAGATACCCTGAAACTTACTTTGTTAAGTAAATCCCAAATGTCATATTATTTTTGTCATTTATAGCTCTCTCATAAAGACAGAAAGAAGAGTGGGAAGTTGTATGATCCCCTAAGGCAAGACCAATGTTCTGAACGCTGGCCCTGGAGTTAGGAAGACCTGAGTTGAAATCCAGCCTCAGACACTTAATACCTATGTTACCCTGAACAAGTCACTCAACTACTGTCTGCCTCTGTTTCCTTATCTGTGAAATGAGCATAATAGCAGCACCTATCTCTTAAGGTTACTGCGAATATCAAATGAGGTATATGAAAGAGCACTGAACATAGTCCCTGGCACATAGTAAGAACATACTAAATGCTTGCAAAATTTTTAAAATTTAACTTACAAAATATTTTATAATAACATTTCTAACTCTGAATATTTTCTATAATTTTAATCAATGTAATGACACTAGAAAGTAGGACCATGATTTAAAATATTTCCATACCCTAATATCATTTCTTCATAGGAAAGCTCCAAAGCCCTCTAATAACAAAATACTTTTTCTGTGCTTAAAATAAGCCTACATTCTGAAATGTTTCATTAAATGTACAAATGACAATTGAACCAGGGGAAAAAAAAGGAGTCTTTTGGATTGTTGATTTAGAACTGGAAAGAACTTTAATGGTGAAACAATCCAACCCTCTCATTTGACAGCTGAAGAAACTGAGGTCTTAGGTTTAACTGACTTGCCCAAGAGCCAGAATTCAAGGTCTAGGTCCCCTGGATGTGATCCAAGCCTCTTTCCATTAAATCAAACTGCCTCTGAGAGCCATCTATCCGTGTATGACTTTGTGCTTTGTAAGCAACAGTATTGTTTCTTTTAAAGTTCTCGATTGATGATAATTGCCAGTTTCTAGTTTTATTTTATGGAGGCCTAGAGCTTTAGGACATATGAGGACAGTTGGGCTATCTTTAATCTGCTTACATCCCTGGGAGGGGGGAGGGGAGGGCCTGATTCATCAGCAAGTACTAAATTAGAAGTGAATTATGCTTTTCCAGAACAAAACCATTTCATCCACCCTATCAATCTGTTCAAAGAATAGATGGTTCAGTATTTTATTTCTCAGAATGCTAGCTATGTCCCAGAGGATCATACATCAGAACAGGGGAGAAGACTGGGCTACCCTTAATCACCCATAGCTCCTAGAGACAGGAACATTTGGTACCAGAAATATTTTTCTCTGTCACCTCCTCCTCCCCCAATCCAGTAAGGTGCTTTGCACATAATAGGCGCTTAGTGAACATCTGTTGCTTGATGTCCACTATAGCTAGAATTCTAATTCTAGATCTTATTTTAGAATGCCTAAATCCCATTCCTAAAAATACACATAGCTTAGTCAACTAACTACATTTGATCATTATGTGACTCTGACTTCTCAGGAACAGCTAGGCCAGAGCAGCAGGTAATCATTCATCTGTCCATCTAACAAGGTCTGTAATCCAAATGATAAGACAGTGTCTTTGGCCTAGTAAACCCTTGCCCCAATTACAGGATCAGTATATGAAAAGATCAAATCTATGAGGTAAAAAAATAACCAAAGCCTCTTTTACTGTAACAAATACTCAGCAATGATCTACACTGAGAACTTCATCTTTCCAGATCCCCACCCAAGTGGAAACCATCCCCAGGCTGGTGATAACTGAACCTTTGCAGAAATGAAAAGTCCATAAGATAGGAAGACCTATATCTCCTTATGTAGAATTCATCCAAATGTAGGCCTTAATGCCTTCAGCCTATCTGCATTTATGCTTTTAATTCTACACAGTCTATTCAACTCCTTAGGGCTCAGGGACTAGACAGAACAAATATTGAGATGGTTTCTGTGATGCACCTACCTCTTTTCGGCTGCTTATATAAACTCTGTAACAACCTATAACATTACAACTTAACTTCCACTCCTGTGCAGTGAGTGAATCATCCCACCAAACCACTACACTGTATGTACAATACAACTTTACCAAAATACAACAATGCCCCGGAGCAGAGAATGAAGGGAAGACAAGAAAGATGAAGGCAATTTCTCATATAGTCACTCAACATTTATCATCTAAATCATAAGACAATGTCCTAGGCTAGATATACTCTGGTACTAAGAGAAAGGTCAAGATCTGAAAATGCCATCACCTATGGTATAGCAGAACATGCCAAGTACACAACGTATACTTTTTAATAACACTTAATGAATGTATTTTAGTGCTAGAAAACTGCACAATTTATGAGATACTCTATGTATTTACCAGATAATGTGAAATCACATCATTGAATGCTGTGCCAGAGAATGCGGTACATTGGAGAGGACCCTGAAACTGAAGTGTGGAAGACTGGATTTAAAATCCCACCTCAGGAAGAACAGGGAGGCAAAACAGAATGGGTCAATCTTACTTTCATTGTATTTGGCTTAAGGAGGGAATAACATACACAGTCAACTGTGTATCTTGCCCTACAGGAAAGTAGGGGAAAAGGAGACAAGAGGAGGGATGATAGAAGGGAGGGCAGATGCGGGGGAGGGATGGAAAGGGCAGTTAGAAGCACACACTTTTGAAAAGGGACAGGGTCAAAGTAGAAAATAGAACAAGTGGGGGGCAGGATAGGATGGAGGGAAATATACTTGGTATTTCACAATATATCCACTAGGGAAATGTTTTGTGTAACTACACATATACAACCTATATTGAATTGCTTCCCAGTAATAATAATCTTCCCAGTAAGGGTGGGTGATGAGGGAAGAAAAGAGTAAGAATCTGGAATTCAAAGTTTTAAAATAAAATGTTTTTTAAAAAAAATTTTTTTATATGAACTGGGAAATAAGATATACAGGCACTGAGTGTGGAGATCTATCTTGCCCTACTGAAAAGTAGGAGGGGAAATGGGGGAGGATATAGGAGAGAGCAGATTGGGAAAAGGGGTATACAGTGGGATTGCTGTTTTGGGGCAGTGGGTAAGGGAAATATGGGGAGAAAATCTGTAACTCAAAACCTTGTGGAAATGAATGTTGTAAACTAAAAATGAACATAATTTTTTTAAATCCCACCTCAGATATTTACTAAACTATATGACCCTGGGAAAGTAACTTAAACTTTGGCTCAGTTTCCTCATCTGTAAAGTGAGTAAACTTGACTTGATGGCTCCAGGAACCCATCTACATCTAAATCTATATAATAGAGAGACTAACTAATGAGGAGCCAGCCCTGGGCACATGCTTGGGTTTGTCTTTCCTATAGCATATGCAAATACTCCCTGCCTCATTCCCATCCCTTGCACAGACGGTGGTACGGTGTCCAGGTCACTAGAGAATTCAGAAAATAAATAAGAAAGGTGTCATCAGCAACCATAGTCAGTAGTTAGCTAGTCCACCAGAGAGGCAGTGGTCAGTAACAGAGTAAGGGCCTGCAGACTAAGGAGGAAAGCCTTAGGAGGGCAGTAGCCTCTGGGATTGTGATCCATCCTGAAAAAGATGTCTATGAACCCTAGATAGGTACTGATCACAGGACCCAGAAGAGAACTACACCTGAGGAGAACCTTATGAGGACTTCACAAAGGGAAAACAGGATTTCTGAATCTAGAATTCACAAGGTACCCCTTGGCCACATGTGTTCTTTATGAGTGTGACTCATTCATTCCCTTTGTAACTTAAATTTGAGCCCACTCACCCCCAGGAGTCTGCAAGGGGGGAAATGACCCCAGGTTGGGGGAATGTTTTATAAATACTATTCTTGCTATACCTTCTTAGTAAATACCCTTTCTAGAAACCAACAGTGCAACTGATTAACTGATATTGGAGGGTAGTACATCAGAGATGGGCTTATATAAGAGCTACTAACAGAAGCCCAAACTCTCCAAGGTTACCCTTGGAACCCAAAGAGAAGAAATGATACTCATGCCTTTGAACCTCCAAACTAACATGCCTATGTGAGTACTAGAAGAGATTCTAAATAATCCTAATCCTATGAGGTCTGGAAGACCTGGTGCATGCTTAGGCTATGTGACTGAGCAAACCACTTAATCTCTCATTAATAATTAATAATAGTACTGACATAGCACTTACGACATGCCAAGCATTGTTCTAAGCATTTTATAGAAATTGGATTTGGTCCTAGCACCCTAAGATGTGCATACTATTATGATTATGAGGTGGAGGCTTGCTAAGGTCACATAGATGGTAATTGCCCGAGGTCACCTTTAAACTCAGGTCTTCCTGACTCCAGGCCCAGGACTCTATCCACTGTCCCATCTAGTTTCCCTGATGTTTGCATAGGCTTTCACTACCTTATACCTTGGATATTACCACAGCGTTTTAATTGGCTTCCATGTCTCATCTATCCCCATTCCAATCCATCTTTTACATAACTTTTAATAACAAATACAGAGAATAAGATATGCACAAAGTAAATTTATGCTGGGTTGTTGTTGGAGTTTTAGTTTTGGTCCTGTTTTGTTTTTTTAGTAAGGTGTAGTGTACTCACAGCTAAGGAACCAGGAAAAGCTTCATTTACAAAGTGCTGTTTGGGCTGAGTTTTGAAGGCAACAAGAGATTGTAATAGATGGAGGTAAGGAGGAAGAGCATTCTAAGCACAGAAGACAGTGCAAAGTTATAAGGAGGTAGGAGATAAAGGGTTATGTGTGATGAATGGTATAAAAGACCAGCTAAGCTGTACCAAAAGGAGCCGAAATAAGATTCATGAATAGTAAGATTGGAAACATGGTTGAAGCCAAGTTTTAAAGGATATTAAAAGCTAAACAGAAGACCTTATATTTAATCCTAGAGACAATAGGAAGCCATGTGAGTTTATTGAGTAGGAGAGTGACTTTCTCAAATATGCACTTGAGGGAAATCACACTGAAAGTTGTATAAAAGATGGGGAGAGATGAGACAAGGAAGCCAATTAGGATACCAAGGCAAAAGATAGTAAGGGTCTGAACTAAGCAGTTAGTTTTATAAATAGAGAAGAATTCTGTAAGACTTGTATTTCTCCTTAGAGTTCTCTACATCATGTTAAACATTTCTAGTTCCCTAAATTATTCCTCATTTGTCATGTTTTCCACACCTCTCACCATTCTAGTTATCAGTCAAGACACCACTCTGTGATGTCACTGATCCAAAGCATGAACAACAACAATCTTTCTACAGATACGCTCCATTCTCTTGATGCCCCTCTTAACAAGTGACATGCAGAACTGAAGAGAATAGAGCAGATGTGATACCACCAGAGCAGAGAATGATGACACTGGCTTCCGTGATCTGAGCACAGCTGGCTTTTTCCCTTTTATTGTCAAAATGTTGAGCACTCATCATCCCTGTTGCCACTCCTAGCCATTCTGGCTGCTTCTGCTTATATTTCTCCTTCTTTTTATTCTCCTCTTCTCCATTTCAGTTGTTATTTTTCACCTATTTCTAGTTATGTCACCTAACAATTTGGCTTTTACAGTCGCTGTCAACCAGTGAGGGTGATCCTTTCTTTCTGGTCGACAGACTGGACAATCTTTGCACATGAAGCAGAATCTCTGAGGCTGAGTCTCTTCCTGCCTATTTTCTGTTGGTATTGGATGCTGAGGAGCCACCTCTTTGCTGCCTAAGAAGCTTTCATTCCTTTTTTTCTCCTTCCTCCAAGGGCTCGGCACCATTCCAGGGGCTTGGGGTTGCTGGAAACCTAACATCTGGATAACTATGGTGTAATTTTATATAACATATAGGTGCCGCAATTTAGTTAAACCACCTCTTCTGTGAAACACTTCACTTAACCCTGGGTCTAACTAACTTTTAAATGCTTCAATTCTGTCTCCTTTGACAGACCTTAAATTTCTCCAGATTGAGAACACAGAAGAATTCTGGGGGGAAAAAAAATAACTGTGCAACTACCCATGAAAAAATCCACTAGATATACAGTTGCTTTTTTTTAATCCCTTGTAAAATTACAAACTACTGCATTAAAAATTCCAATTGAGTGATATACAGTCGACTCTTAATTATCTGTGTGTAGATTACCCAAAGCAAATTATTTTTCCAGGCTGCCTTTCCTTTACTTCTTAGGGCAACATTCTTCTAGCAGAACTTGGTACATATTCAGAGAATGTACTGGAATTTTTTTTTCTAAAGGAACGAAGACCAAACATAATTAGGATATCATACCACAGAAATCTAGATAACAAATTCCAAAATCAAAGATAAAGGCTTTACAGCATGTTATTGTGCTGTATTTTAGATTCTCCATGCCATCACTCCCACCTTTTAGCAATGATAAGGTGCTTATTGGCAAGTAGTTGTTACAGCTAAAATGCAAATTGTACATAAAGTAGGTATTGCCTGACTAATGTAGAGTGATGGCTTCATTTCCCACCCAGCTGTACTCCTCTGGATTTCTCCATCTTGATCTCTACTGGGGATTCCCCCCAACTTCCATGATCATCCCCAACCTTTTTTTGTGCTGTCCCCTTCTATTTGTTATTAAATTCTTGAGGGTAGGAACTGTCTTTTGCCTTTCCTGCTACAGTGTCTGGCACATAATAAGCATTTAAATAAATGATTATTGACTCATTTATAGAATAAATTGAACTTATCAAAACTCTAAAGTGAGCAAAATTTGGTCTTTAGCCATGAGATTTCCAGAGGATTCTCTTTACTCTCAGAAGGGTATTTCAACAGAAATGGGATGCTCCCCAAAGCATGAATATGTGAAAACTAAAATAACCCCCGAGTTCATTTCTTCTAACAGCTTCAATCCCTTTCCCCCTTATGAAACGATTTGTAAAAGTGGCAAACAAATGGCACAATGCACTAATTTAAGTTTTGCTAACCTTAAATCATTGTATAAATGTGTTACTGTAACTGTTACTGCAGGTCTACTCCCAATTTTTTCCCCTCTGACATAGAAAATTATAAGCCCCAAAGTCCCCCCACCAAATAAATAATTGAAAAAAGAATAAAAGCAGCAAATGGTCTCAAGAGTTTAAAAAAACAACTAGGTAAGTGATCTCTGATAACAGTTCCTGTGTCTCATCTCTGCCCAAGAAACAATTATCTAGAACAAGTGTAATGAGAATGAAATTCAGTGACTCCTGTTAAATGTGCTGTATGATATGCACAATCTGAATGCATGTGTCTGGGCTAGGAGCAGAAATCAATTTGTTGCAATTACTATTTACTTGTCTCTCATGTCAGATTGCAAGCTTGTCTTTTTAGATATCTAAAGCTCTTGAATATTTAAAAAGCATAACTCCATTTGAGCAAGATTACTCACTAACAAAGGAACGAATGGGCCAGATTCAAGTGGCTCGCTGCTTGAAACTATCATAGGCATCAGCCAAAAACAACACTGAGACATTTCTATGTATGGAATATGTAAAGAAGCTAAGTTTAGACGATGATGAAGATGACAGCACGTTGGAGAATGTATGGCTGCATATAGCTTCCTGTAATGTAAATGTCAGAAGCAAGCATATGCTGGGCAAGCCATAAACTATTGCACAGATAACTTGGAAGACTCACGCCACAGTTTGATGTCTGCCAACAATTTAGCCCAAGCTGCACATTCTAGCCAAGATTCTCAGGAAAAGTTCTAAGAAAGTTACCTTGCAAAGTAATGTATTCATATTTCTTTCTTTTATAAATCAATCATTAAAAACGAAAACTTGAATTCATCATGAAAAGTCTCAGAAAAAATTCTAAGAAAAATACAAAAAAATTTTTTAGAAAAAAATAATAATGGTTGAACTTCAATCTGATCAAGCTAAGACATGGCCTTCTCTATTCTATTTTGTGGTATTCTTACTTGTAGAATTATTTTATCTCTCACACTAGATAGCCAGCTGCTTGAAGGCAGGAACTGTACGTTTGTATTTTCAGTGTTTTATCCATTATAGCTGCTCAATATATTTTGTTGAATGAATGAATCTAGTCAAAATAATAGACAACATATTCACCCAGCTGGTACCCAGGCAATGTTCAAGAGAGGTGGCAAAGAGCCTCCAGTGTCTCAGGTCATCCCCCCAGTGAAGGACTCACAAGATAACATGGACAAGAGACACAGAAAAGAAACTCTACGGATAGGCTGCAATCTGCTTGGATGGAAACAGTGTCCATATATAATAATAATGATGGATATGGATAATAATACTGATAATAACATTAACACTGTACTTTAAGGCTGTCATAGAAGTTTACAAATATTATCTATCTCTTTTTATCCTCACAACGACCCTGAGAAGTAAGTGCTATTTATCCCCACTTTACGGATGAGGAAACTGAGACAAATTTCAATGGAATCATGGATCTAGCTATATATAAGATATGCATAAGATATCATTGGATATCATCATGAAAATTTAAAATGCCCCTCTGATCAAAACATTTAAATTAAGATCAAGAACAAAGAGTGATCACACAACTCACAAAGCCACGGAACAGAACACACAGGAAAGTTTATCTAGTTCGCTCCCAGACACCTGCCTCCAGGCAGGGCAATGTTTAAATCTTTTCAGACTTCAGTCTCTTCTAGATTTAAAAATTTCTGACTTCTTGTTCTGGTGTTTACTGACCTTAGGAAGTGCAATATTCCTCATATCTAATTTGAACTTGCAATTTCTCTTCTGTTACTCATGTGACAAGGTAGTTGAAAAAATCTCATTAGCATCAAGGTACCTATGTAGGTATGGTTCTGGCATTGAGGGAGTGAGCGTTCAAACAGAAAGGGGGGAAAAAAGAGAAAAGACAGTTTCTACTTCGAGAAACTTTTATTCTAAGTGGGGAATTCAAAATACTACCCACAAAAGAGTGGCTAGAACACCATAAATAAATGGAGTAGATGTAAGAAAGAAAGAGTTAAAATTTGGCCTTAGACACCTACTAGCTTTATGACCCTGGGTAAGTAACTTAACCTTTGTCTGACTCAATTTGTTCATCTGTAAAATGAGTATAATAATATTATTTCTATCACACGGTCGTTGGTAAGATAAAATGAAATAACATTTGTAAAATGCTTTGCAAACCTTAAAGCATTATATAAATGCTAGCTATTAAGCATAGGAATAAAGACATGCATACACAGATACAAAAATGTAGATGTATATATGAGAAGGAAGATAAATGGCTTGAAAAAAGGTAGAAATAGTAAATGATTTGTGGAAACAGTTTCTATTAGTTCAAAAAGGTTTCATGGAAGATGCACAATTTCAATAGCATTACAGTCACTGCAGCCATTCACAGAGTCATTTTTAAAGATGAAACTAAAGATCTGAAGGGTTAGATGACTTGTCCAAGGTCACACGGAAAGAAAATGTCTGAAAAAGCATTCAAACTAATACCATACTCACTCCAAGTCTAAGATTCTATCTACTAAACAGGGGTGGGGAAACCTGCGGCCTTAACGACACATGTGACCCTCCAGATCCTCAAGTGTGGCCCCCTAACTGAATCCAAACTTTACAGAAACAAATCCCCTTAATAAAATGATTTGTTCTGTAAAACTTGAATTCAGTAAAAAGGCTGCACTCAAGGACCTAAAAGGCTACATGTAGCCTCAAAACTTAGTATTCCCCACCCCTGCACTTTTAAACCATACTGTGAATTAAATTTCCCATACAATGCAGAAATCTCTCTGTAACATCTGTCCAGTCACACTAGCAGCAATGATCACTAAATCAGCAAACATTTATTAAATTTAATTGAATAAAATTAATTGAATTCGATTTAATGCATTTATTAAATCACAGCAGCAATGGAAAGTTCAATAATTCACAAAGCAACAATCAGAATCATTGTGCAGTTCTGATCATTAGAAAGTTGTTCCTTAAACTGGGACAGTAAATTATCCATTATTCCTATTTCTGTTTCACCAGACCCATGTAGAAGAAATCTAACATTTCTTCCAATGCCAGCCCTTTAAATAGTTGAAGACACCAATCACCTCTCTCTAAGATTTCCAAGCTGAGTATCAGCTTCATCTACTGTTGATCTTATGAGATGCCTTCCAGGCTCAATGTCCTAAGTGTCCTCCTCTGGACTCAATGACTTTTAAAAGTTCCTCCTAAAATGTCATGTTCATAAATGCAAACAGTACTCCCTGAGGGTCTGCAATGACCCTCAGTCCTGGCAGCAGAATTTGGAATACGTGAGGTATGGTGCTTCCTTGAGCTCTCATGAGGTTCTGAGAAGCAGGTTCTAGAAAGAAAGAAAGAAATTTACACATGGCTTGACTAGACTAGAAGTGGCCAGGAGAAGAGCTTTCTTTGTGGTTGTTCAGTCATTTTTTTCAGTCCT
Organism: Pseudocheirus occidentalis; assembly: GCA_028646575.1. NCBI lineage: Eukaryota > Metazoa > Chordata > Mammalia > Diprotodontia > Pseudocheiridae > Pseudocheirus > Pseudocheirus occidentalis. Next base: position 93,270,915 of record CM053598.1, on the reverse strand, counting down.
GTCTGACTCTTCGTGGCCCCATTTGGGGTTTTCTTATTGGAGTGATACTCAGGTGCTTTGCCATTTCCTTCTCCCGGTCATTTCACAGAGAAGGAACTAAGGCAAAGGGATTCACCAATTTAACACACTGCTAATAAGTATCTGAGGCTGAATTTGAACTCAGGAACATGAGTCTTCCTGACTCCAGGCTTGGTACCCTATCCAATGGGCAACCTAGCTGACCTAAAAGAGCTTAGAAAACCTATCTTTAAGCCCTGCTGGCTATGCAAAGCCTTTCTTGATCTCATAAGTTGATAATGCCTTCTCTCCCTAAGCAGTCACAAAGATATACTTACATATTTATACATTATTTCCCCAAGAGAATGTAAACTACCTGAGAGAAGGAATTATTGCATATCTGTCTTCGTATTACCATTGTGATACACACAGTAAATGCTTAAATGTTTGTCAACAGATTAGGCAGGAATGTTTCCTTACTGGCAGAAGAGAACTCAAAACCAAGTTTCTCTTGGTTTCTGACTCTCTCTCTTACCCATCCACCCTCCTATCCCTCAATACTTTTGGCTCGTTTTAGAGTGGGGAAGTTCATGTGGCCCTATATCAACTGAAGTCCCATTGGACCTAGAAGAGGTGATCTAATGCCATTCTATTTATAGGGAAGCTTGGTCGTCTTCTATCTTTTAGGGTTACTGCTAAGGATTACATTTTTAATTTTTGATTGATTTTTATGTTATGTACTGAGCTAGAAATTTCCCTGAAAGTTCATGCACTTATTATTCCTCATTAAATCTTTGTTTCCTTCTCTTTTGTCAGCCTAATCATCTGTTTATTCAGTGGGGTTCAGCCTGCCAAGCATTCTATTAATCAATGCTGAAAAGATTTATAGCTAAAAATAGCATGGGCCTTTAAAAGTTTCACTGAAGAAACTTAGGTACTTCTTTTTACTAGATCTAGTAGAGAACATGGACAAAGTTTGAAAGAGTGATGCTTTTAACAAAGCTGCAACTAGTTAGAATGAAAGGGAAGTCAGATTCCAATCTGCTTATGTGATAGATGAGAGCTAGGGAGTTTAAATGACTTGCCCAAGATCACCTAAGTACATAATGCCTAAGGTGAGTTCTGAACCAGGCCTTCTCACTACAGAGTCTTTGGTCTTTCCATGCTCATAACCACAATGTCTGAAGTGGGCTATTACTAGCTGATAAAACTCCTTGGAGCCAAGTATAAGAATTCCTTGATTTTGTTTTCAGAGTTTACCCAGGGAAAAGTCAATTGAGTTCACCTGGAAGAATAATGACATAGTTTTTGTTAGACCAAAGAGGGCAGAACTAGAAGTAATTGGTAGAAGCTGCAAAGACATAAATGTACAGGTAAGAAGGGGGGTAACTTCATGAAATGAGAACTATACAAGAGAGAAACGAGTTTCCTTGACAGGTAGTGGACTCATCCTTGTTACAGGTACTCAAGCAAAGGCTGGATGACTACTTGTTGGATAATAATTTAGATGAAATTCTTATTCAGGAATGGGTAGAATTAATGACACTCTAGTCCTTTCCAACTCTCTGATTCCATATTAGGAAGTGATGAAATTAAAGCAGTATCTTAGATTCTTTTGATACCAAATTTAGGATGTATCATAGGATAAATAGATAGGAAGAAAGTAGACCACAAAGAACATATGACAATAGTTTAAAAGAAAGGAGATAATAACCTGAATGAAAGGGAAGATTTGGGAAATGTAGAGAAAAGTATGAATGTAAGTGGTGATATGGAGTCAGTCAATGAGTCAGTCAACAAGCACTTACGAAGAACTTACAATGTGCTGAGCCCTGTCTAGTACTTATCATACAAAGTTTGGCAAAGCAGCATAGGTAGCAGTTGAGGACAAAGACAAGATCTAGACAAAAGCACAGAGGCCACTGAAAGCAAAACTCTTACTTTTGGAAACTTGTTTCCATGGATCCAATAATGGACCATTCAATGGATGGTAGTACTAGTGCTAGTAAAGAAGATAATGAACTATTAGGGGAAAAGGTAAGCAGGCTTTAGGTAAGCAGGAGGTGGGAGGGAGGGAACAATGGGACCATTTATAGTACTGGGTGACAGTGGGACTAGAGAGTGGAACAGAATTTAGGGCTGGAAATACAAAATTAAAAGGCAGCAGAGTACTATGGAAAGTATAGTTCTTGGGCTCAAATTCTGGTTCTACCAGTGTGACCTTGGATAAGTCACGTCACCTCTTAGAGCCTCAATTTCCTCAACTGGAGGGTTAATCTACACAATCTTCAAGGTCTCTTCTGTAAATCCTATGATCCCTATGGTATGGATAATGAATATCTGTATATGGATAACTGAAACTTTATGAGTAATGAATAGCCATAAGAGAACAGGTATCCAGTAATGAGAGGATTTGAATAGATGAAAAGGAATAAAGGAACATTACCAAAAAATAAAACATCTGAAACTGTGCTATAATTCAACTTAACAAGCATTTATTAAGTGCCTACTATATACCCAGCACTGTGCTTGGAATTGGGAATGCAAAGAAAAAAATCCTTTCTCTCAAGGGGCTTACATTCAAACAAAGAGGTACAACACATATGCAGATAAATACAAAGTACTTTTGAAGGGGTAACTGAAATAACATAGGGATCAGAAAAGGCTTTATGATCAAAAATAAGTGACACAGCTGTA
>CM053598.1:93243895-93268121 GCA_028646575.1 Pseudocheirus occidentalis | reverse complement strand
ACAGTTTGGGGGGGTCAGGCTGTATAGGTTTCACCTATACCCTTCCTCAACAGGCTTCGGGCATCCCCGGCTCCCGGCTTCTGCTTTCTCCGGGAGAAACAGCTGCACAGAAAACTTAAGACACAGGGCTTGCTTCTTGCTACTTTCTCTTAGGCTTGGCGTGGCTGGAACTCCCTCTCATTCTCTAAGCTTGGCATGGGACTGGAACTCTTCTTCAGAACACAACACTTGCTTCTAGCTCTCTAAGCTTGGTGTGGCTGGACTTCCTTCTGGCTGGACTTCCTTCTGCCTCTGGGTAGCCTGTATTTAAGTCCTTTCTCCAGGGCCCCTTAGGGCCCCTCCCCCGGCCTTGCCCTCACCACAGCGAGCCAATCGTGCATCACCCATGAAGGCAGAGAGATAATCCTGCTTATTGCAAACAGGTGCAACCTTCGCATTCTGCCCCGAGGTGATCATGTGCCTGTTAGTTGAGGACGGTTCAACCCATTACCAACAAGAGCCCCAACACTTAATAATGTCTCCTTCGCTCTACTCTCAATCAATTAACAAAGACTGCCTAGACACCCATTTACCCAGGCTTGACCTAGGTACAGTGGAGAGAGGCAAAAGAAATACAGAATAATAATAGACTCTCCAAGCTGAAAGAAACCTCAGAGGTCATCTAGTCTGGTCCTGGAAAAACTAGGAATCCTATCTATGACTTCCCTGACAAGTCATCATCCAGACTGTATTCATAGTCTTCCAGTGATATGGAACTTTCTACCTCCTGAGACAGTCCATTCTATCTTTGAATAGCTCTAATTTTTCAGGAAGATTTCCTAATATTGAGCCAAAATCTGTCTCTCTGAAACTTCCAACTATTACTCCTATTTCTGCCCTCTGGGGCCAAACCAAACAAATCTAATCCCTCTTCCATATGACAGCCCTTCAAATACTTAAAACAATCATGTCATTCTCTGCCCCCCCCACCACATCTTCTCTTTGCCAGCCTAAACATCCCTAGTTTTTTTTTTCAACAGATCCCTGTATGACAGAGTTTTTGGTTTTCTCAAAATCCTTCTTCCCTCCTGTGAACTAACTCCAATTTATTGTTAATGTGCTATTTAAAATGTGGCATCTAGGATGTGGCACCTGGAACTGAAACACAATTTTCCAAATGTGATCTAACCAGGACAGAGTTAGCCTATACCTCCTTCATTCTGGACACTATGCTTCAATTAATATAGCCAAGAGTATAATTAACCATTGGTATGTTGAGATGGCAGTCCACTAAAATCTGAAGGCTTTTTTCTCAGGAGTTATTTTCTAACAATGCCTCCATCACCTTGTAGATGTGTAATTGATTGTTTGAACCCAGGTGGAAGACTTTACATTTATTCCTATCAAATTGAATTTAGGCCTTAAATAGATCATCTTAGTTGGAGAAACCCCTACTTATCTCAGTTTACAAAAAATGGAGATGGAAACACTAGGAAGTTTAAACATAATAGTACTTTTCTAATTTGCACTAGAACAGAAAATAAAATTCTGAGCTTGAGACTCACAGTTTCTAAATCTACCCACATTCAACTGTTTACTTATAAATGCAGTCTTAATGGAAGAAACAACCCCAATTTAGCAGCAATTCCAAAAATCTATTGATTCTATGCCAAACCACTATTTTACCCAAATGTCTTTTCAATTCTGCACCAGTCAAGGAAGAAATTTATAAGCATTTCATTGAAATGGTTTTTACTAGGTACTAAATGGATTAAATTTTCAAAGTGTATGTTCATTTCATGGAAAGTACCTTCAAAATTAATACTGAATTTTAATATCCTGACATTTTGAAAATGGGAATTAGAGCAGGAGGAGTTAATATATCTGGATAATTCCCAAACTATCTCTAATTGACATGATTCCTAATTCTTGGTCTGAACTGAGAATAATCCAATAAAACAGTCCACCATTCTTCAATCTTCAAATTCTTGTTAGATAATAGTAAATATAGCATTCATTTTATGCTATAGAAAACTTAGGGCTTCAATTTGTTTATGTATGACAGAAGTGTAACAGAGTAAAGTCTGCAATCCTGACTTATCATCCCACCCTCACCACTAACTAGATAGGTGATTCTGGGCAAGAAACTTAAACTCTCTGGGATACAGTTTCCAAATGTTTGAAAAGCAAAGGGCTGGACCTAGTTTTGCTAAGGTTTTCTCTAGCACTGAAATTGACTTATTCTACAAGTATTTTATTATATGGATGAGCCGGAACACACTGAGGCTATCCTAGTAAAGAAAAATCATGCAATTAATACTCTGTAATGAAGAATATTCTGCTTGGATTTATTCAATTAGGTTCAACAAATGCTTCCTTCAACAGAAAATGCTTCACCCCCAAGCATAATCTGTATTGGGCTTTTTTTATAGGTCTTGTTAAATGTAGCCCACATTGCAGCTGCATTTTACTATTTCTTACGTTATTCGTTTTCCAGATGTTTAATCTAGGAGACATCCTGAGATGAACTGAATGTCTTCTCACTAATGCATTTGTGAAAAAAACCCTTACTTAAAAATCCTTTAAGAGATAGGCATACAAAGCATATCGATACACCTTCTAAATGCTTTTCTTTACGACAAATAACAATTCTTGATCTGGGATGCTTCCAAGAAATCCTTAGCTACCTTCGGTTTCAAAGTTAGTGGCTAAATCCCACAATGAAATTGTTCTTTTTTTTCTAACAGCCAGTTAGACACACCTTTACAACCTGAGCAGAGTTTCCATATATTGGTTGAAAAAGTTGCTTGTACTCAAAGGGAACAGCTACAAAAATCTTCTCATTGAGTAGGGCATGATTAGGTTTCTTTTCCGAGCTCTGTCACTAACCCCACTAACCCACCCTAGAAAAATGACTTTAAATCACAGACCTAGAGCTGGAATGGGTTTGGGTAGTCATCTAGTACAATCCCCTCATCTTATTACTGAGGAAAATGAGGACTCTCTGACAAGTGAAGTGATTTCAGTGGTCACAAAGTAATTGTATTCAGAGCTGAATGGGACCTTAGAGGCCATCTCATCTAACCCCTCTATTTTGTAGTCAGTCAGTAGGTTAATAAATAAGCATTTATTAAGTGATTATTATGTGCCAGCCACTCAGTTAGGTGCTAGGTGTATAAAGAAAAGAGAAAAAAAGTCTCTCCTTTCAAGGGGATTACATTCTATTGGGGAGACAACATGTACATGTATATAGGCATATATTAAATCAATACAAGTTCAATTTCCAGAAGGAAGGCACCCATAGCAGGGAAGATGGGGTGACACAGGAGCTAAGTCTTGAAGGAAATTAATTCTACAATGTAGAAATGACGAGGGAGTACATTCTAGGCAAGGGGGATATCTGGTACAAAGGCAGGGAGGTGGGAGACGAAGAGTAGAGAGCCAGGTTTGAGGAATGATACAAAGGTGAGTTTGGTTAGATTGTACAGTTAGTAAAAGGGAACAATGTGATGGTAATAGCCAACATGTACATGGTACTTGATCATTTTCAAGGGACTTTCCCTTTCCTCTGAAATTAGCCCCAATTTATCCTATACAGATCTTGTTTGCATGTAGTCGTTCACATGTTTTCTCCTCTTTAGATAGTGAGCTCCTTGAGAGCAGGGACTGACTGCTTTTGGTTTTCCTTTATTTGCTCAGGCCTTAACACAGTATCTGGCACGTATCAGGTATTTAATAAATGTTAGGTGACTGACTGACTCAAGTCAGGTTCTTAAGGGCTTTAAATGCCCAAAGAGGTTATATTTGATCCTAGAAGTAAGAGGGAGTTAATTCAGCTGTGCAGTGACACTGTCCAAACTTCACTTCAGGAAATCACTTTGGCAGCTATCTGTGTGGAGGATGGACTGGAGTAGGGAGAGCCCTGGAGCAATGACACCAATTCAGAGACTAGGCAAGAGGTGAAGAGAGCTAGAGCTGGAGTTATACCTGGGGGATAGAAAGAGGGGCACCTGCATGAGAGATGTTGAGAAAATCACAGTCACACAGCTAGTAAACAGCAGAGATGAGACTGGAGTCCTCATCCTTTGGCTCCAAATCTGGTGTTCTTTCCACTGTACCATGCTCTCTCTGGTCACACAGATTAGTAGGCAACTTGGTCTCCTTTAGAGCCAAACGAAAATCTCATCATCTACAACAGCAGTTCTCAACCTGTGGGTTATGTTCAATTTAAATACATCCTGCATATCAGATATTTACATTACAATTCAAAACATTAGCAAAATTACAGTTATGAAGTAGCAACAAAAATAATTTTATGGTTGGGGGTCACCACAACATGCGGAACTGTATTAAAGAGTCGCAGCCTTAGGAAGGATGAGAACTACCGATCTACAAGAATCCTTCTCTAGGGCCCTCCTCTTTCTTTAAATTATGTCCTATTTTTCCTATACATGGTTTGTTTTGCTTAATGCTTCTTCCATTAGATTGTGAGGTCCTCGACAGCAGGGACTGTCTTTTGTCTCTTTTTGTATCTGCCCATGCATGGTAAACAGTGTTTAATATTTACCAGATTCAAATTCAGGTCCTGTGACTCCAAGTTCAGTACTTCCCACTAAACAAAGCTTTAACACTCTCAGCCTGCCTCCCTATCAACAAAATGAGGGGACAGGCCCAGATAATCTGAAAGGTTCCAGCTCTAATGTTCTATAATTGAGACAGTTACATAGTCCTCTAGAGTTACATACCACTTTTTCACAGCAATTCTAGGAAGTAGGTAGTGATGGAATGTATCACATTTATTTTACAGATGTAGAGAGGGCACACGGAGGTCAAATGATTTGTTTCTTGTCACACAGCTAAGTGTCAGGGCTAATCTTCAAATGCAGTTCCCTTACCAAATCCCATGTTCTCCCCATCATATCACACTAAATAATAATAGCTCACATTCATACGGTGCCTTAAGGTTTGGAAAGTCCTGTATTCACAACAACCCTGTTGGCAAGGTAGTACAGTAGTATTATGCCCTTTTTACAGATAAGGAAACCAAGGCTCTGAGAGTTTAGGAACTTGCTGATAACCACAGAGCTATCAATTATCTGTGGTACAAAGGCAAGTCTCCTGACAAATCTAGTCTATCTCATCAAGCCCCACTATCTCTCTAGCTTGAATCTTTGTTGGCCAACCACATGGCGTACCTAAGAGATTCACACTTCAAACCAATCCCCCTAATTCTGTCAGTCTAATACTCCTACAGAATGATTTGCTGTTTCCTAAAGCTTCCTCAGAAAGCAGATTTCTTTGAATTTTGTCTTTGGAACCCCTACCAAGCTTTCACCCAATAAAGAAGTTCTGAGTTAGCTCAGAAATGGCTCTGGTACCAACACTCTTCATCAAACATGTGCTTGCATGAACAAGTTATCACCTTAAACAGCACCTACTATGGTCCCACATTATTTTTACCTCATTTTGAAATACCTGAAGGTTCATTAGGATTTCTCTGCCACGAACTCCATTAATTAGCAGAATATTATAACTGGATACTTGAGTAACCACTCAGTGTCAGAGTCAAGTTCAAATTCTGCCTCTGATGTTTGATAGCTCTGAAGCCCTAAGAAAGCTACTTTACCTCTCTCTGCCCCCTGTACCTTCGAGCTTACCTAGCAAGTCACAGGCTACAGATATGCATTTGTAAGGAGAGGTCCTACATATGAAATCACAGTTCCTTTGTCTATTACTGATGTCCATGGTTCAGTTTTAGGGAAATCGATCTTAAAATCCCCTGAAAATCTCAAAGAATCTTATCACTCTAAGCCTCAGTTCTCTTATCAATAAAATAAGGGGGTGGAGCTAGCGAATCCCCTAGTACTCATGTTGACTTTGTCTTAGGCCCAATATGATCCCTGGTATCCACATCTCTGCATAGTTTCCTGAGTATTTGAATTTGGAAAATATTCATTTTTTTATATAAAACCATCACCTGATGCCCCATTTACTTGTGAGATCATACAGGCTATATATATTCCCTTTTCTCCTCCATTACAGCATCTGACTTTGTGCTGTGGCAATTCCATCATATGGTATTGAGAAGGCAAAATGTCACTGTTTGTAATATGTGGCAATGCTCTCCAGTTTCCCTCCAAAAAACTATAGCATCCAGGAGTTACCAGGAATTTTAAGGTTTCTGTGATGAATGGAGGAATAAGCAAAAAGAGGTTTGGGGTACTTATAATGGCAAAGATTCCGAAGACATAAAATTCTCAACCCCAAACATGTACCTTCTTCTTTCCCTGAATCTGCATAGAATATTTCCACTTAACAAAAATGTACTTTAACTTCTGATTTCCACATACATCGGGTCTACCTAGTTGGGTAAAATGATCTTCTAGATATTTTCTTTGAAGTTTGGGACTGTAGCTCTTACTCCCTGGTTCTAATAGAGTCTTACCCTATTCCTTTGGTTTAATTAAAAGAAACATATTTAAGAACCTATGAATATCATGCTAGTAGATCACACATGGTGTTCAATAGAACTTCTGGAAAACAATGTGCTTTGAGTCAACTTTTACTGTATGCCACACACTTTCCAGCTCTGCATCAGCCCCTTTCCCCTGGATTAATGGGGTTTCTTTCTCACTTTAAAAAATCTTTTTATATTGTTGTTATGCTAAATATAATGTATCTGCAGACTCCTGGAGAAGTCATTACCACTCTTTAATTAGAAGATGCATGACTTGTTATTTTCCAGACACCCAATTTTATACCTCACTCCCCCTCTCAATTAGTTTCTCTGAAGTTCTCATATTAAAACGTGTAGGATCACTGATTTCTGGATTAACTAGAGCTATAAATTGTAACACCAGTAAAATTCCAACATGGTGAAAGGTTCCCGGCTGTGTAACAAACCACTGCACCCTATTCAGGCAGACACATTTCAAAAAATGTGAACTGGGTTACTTAATCTATTTATAGAAGTATTCTTTCTCCCTCCCCCCAGCCCCAAATAAAAATATTTTAAAATGACTTTTCACACATTATTTTCATATTTGAATGTAAGTGTGTAATATTTCAACAGCAAATGATCTTTCATTTCTCCATGATCCAGGTAATCTACCAGGCAGAGTCCTTATTATATACGAAAATAGAAGGTAGAAAAATAGGATTTATTGTAGGTTTTATTTTTAATTCGAATTACTGCACAATCAGCCCAGGTCCAATTATTATTATTATTATATCTTTTACTCACCTGATCGTCATAACGGTAAGTCAGGAACTGCTCTCCTGTTGTATCTTCAAGGAAACTTCCTTGGGGAGAAAGGGCAAACTCGGGCAGGAAGTATGCCCCTGGAGACTTCTCTGCTCTTACCTAAGGGAAAAGATCACCCCAGTCACATTCGGTTCAGGGATCACACCATGGATGTAAACAATGATGGAAACATGGGTAAAAGACATTCCTAAATGAATCATGGACGGATGATGATGCCTTTAAGTGGAAAGACTGTATGGGAACAGGAGAGACTTTCACTGTCAGCCACAAGATGTCAGTAATGAGATTCCCGGCTCAAGCTGGCATAGCATTTGTCTGGCAAATGATCTCCAAGAAATTGAACATTATGGAGCCTAGAAAAATGAAAACCACTCATTGCCTACATCGCAGTGATCTTCCAGACTCAGCGACCTGTCATTGTTTTCCAGCAGGATCCAATTTTTTGCCCCTGTTTGTCATTTTCCAATGTCTTGTTTTCTCACTTAAAAGCAATGACAATAGTGCGTCTGAGGCTTTAAAAACCTTCTGTTTGGGTTTGACTGCAAAATAGAGGTTATGGACCTGAGAGGCCCAGGCCTGACCTAAAGTCACAGGGCTGACTTCATTCAACTTAACTGAGTTCAATAAGGATCTCTTAAGCATCTGAAATTGATGCTTTGGACACACCGCTCTCCCCTGCCCCCCACCCCCATCCTCTACTGGAGGATAAATCATACTTTATTCCTCAAGAAATACAAAATCTTACTTCCTCAGAAGGGATACGCTACAAAAACAGCAGATACTCAAGTCAAACCAACTCCCATCAGACCCAGATAAATATATGAGTCTCCTGGCTTGCCCCCTTCCTGAGGCTTGCTGCGCTGCCAGGGGACTTACCTACCCCTCTCACCGGTCTCTGTGAGGCCAGAATCTGGGGACGCCCTGCTCTGAAGTCTATTATGGGACAAAACACAAATCCCTTCTCTCTGGGTCTGTTTCCACATTATTAAAATGGGAACTAATAATACTAAGATTAACTGCTTCACAAGATTATTATGTGGAAAGTACTTTATAAACCTAAAAACGATTTTATCATGATTTTACTGTAAGACATGGAACTGTCATTCTGATGAAGAACTGAATGTAACATACATAAGGTCCTCTCTCTCTCTCCCCACCCAAGCCCCAAGAGAGTCTGAGGCATCTTTCAGTCACATATGCATGCATATATAAAACAAATATTTCCTGAACATCTACGGATAAAGCATTGTGCTAAATGCTGCATAATAAACCACATCTTTGCAAAACACTACATGATTATGTGATGATCCACTGAAAGCCTTCACTGATGGCCTAATAAATCCTAGTCCTGGCTCTAGCACTAACTACCTAGATGACCTTGGATCAGTTACTTTAACTCTGAGGGGCTTTGTTTCTTTGTCTCTGAAATCAGGGGGCTGAATCTGATGGCCCCTATGCTCCCTTCCAAATTTCTAATTTCCTATGTCCTAAAATTTTTATGTTTCCCTTCGTCTGCCTCCCTGCTGACATAGTCTCATTTTCCACATTGGTCCTCCTACTTAACACCTAAGAAACCCAACTCCTCCTCCAACTGGTCACTTGCTTATCCAGCAAGCCCCAATCTTTCCCTGACAGTCACTTGTGGAGATGGAGAGGGGCACCACATGTCTGAATAGGCAGGGGGCAAATGAGGGGGAAATTATTTTCTCTCATGAACAGGGGGAAAGCGAGGATACGAGAAGTGGGCGCGTGGAGAATCAAACAGAGTAAAGTGAGACAAATATTAGTTGGCAGGAGGGGACGTCTGGCAAGTAGCGGATTGGAGTCACGGCAGGGAAAAGCGGGCCTAGGCACGGTATAACTAATAGGAGTCAAGTCTGAGAATGACAGAAAGGACTAGCAGGAAATCTGACAAGGGACAGACTGATGTCAATGTGAACAGCACTGATAGGAGGGCAGGAAGATATGCAGGGAGGGCATTTGTTTCTGAATTAGTGATGGGACCATCAATCTCCTCCTACTGGGATGGAACAGTTGCAACCAAGTTACATTCAGTGAGGAAGACTGGGCTTCAAATTCCACCTCAGACAATTACTAGCTATGGGACCATGGACAAATCATTCAGGCTCTCTAGGCCTCAGTCTCCTCCTCTGTAAAAGGGGGGTGATAATAGCTATAGCACCTATTTCAGAGGGTTGTAAAAATCGCATGATAAAATATGTTAAAAGCATATTTCAGGAATTAGCATGTGTAATTATCACCTATTTCCTCATGATCCAATTTATCAATTTCATGAATATTTTTGTGACCACTGCTGCTCTGAGAAATATACTCCTCCTCTGAGCTCATAACACTTAATCATTTTCACTCGGATTCCAAGATCATAGATTCAGAGCTGGAAGGGACCATAACAAGGCCATTGGATCCAATAGCTTAATTTTTTTTTTTTTGGCTTTTTGGAGGGGGGGGAAGGCAGGGCAATTGAGGTTAAGTGACTTGCCCAAGGTCACACGGCTAGTAAGTGTTAAGTGTCTGAGGTCACATTTGAACTCAGATCCCTCTGACTCCAAGGCTAATACTCTATTCACTGCACCATCTGGCCATGCCCCAATAGCTTAATTTTACAGATGAAGAAACTAAGACAGAGATTCATTGAATCATCAAGGTCAAAATGTAATAGAAACTTAGGTGTTCCTGGGTTCAAAAGATTCTGAGTTCAGTACTCTACAACAAAGGTGTCTCCCAAACTCCTCTCCCTGCCCTGACACAGTGTACTGAAACTAGGAAACGTTTAACAAAAATACAAAATACAATATAATATAGCTAATGATAATTTGTGGCTTTCTATGTCAAAGCACAGCAAACAGGGATGCATTTGAGTCTGACACTACTGCGCTCCACCATACTCCCTTTCCTGACAATGTACTTTCTTCTGAAGGTCACAAACTGTCAGAACCAGCCTGAGAGATCCTCTGTTCCAAAATCCAGATTTCAGAGACTCAGAGCAGAGAAGTTTGCTTCTTCTCTTTCCTGGCTACTCCACCACCCCCAATGAATTCGTCTAACATTAGCTATTTTAGCTATTGTTTTCATTCTAATCTCTAGATGTTCCATGCATCAGATGAAATAGGTTTCCAAGTGTAGATATTCTGGTTCGCTTGACATCAAACAGCAGGTCACTTTATTTCCAAAGCTGTTCTATATCCCACCTACAGCCGCACTAAGCAAGATTCCACTGGCTAGCTGAAAATGGTGCTATGGGCTTACCAATGACCCAAAGTCTAAAAATCTTGGTTATCCTTCCTCTCCATTATCCCATTATCTGATCACTCCCCAAATCCTGACAATTTTTCCTTCACGTGTTTTCTCCCATCCATTCCATTTTTACTGGCACCACCATAGTCCAAACATTCTACTTCTTATCTAGACCCTGACATTAGACTCCTAAATGGTCTCCCCATCTTCATGTTCCTCATCTTTAGTCTATTTGGCTGTTTTAAATTTATTAAAACAACACTTTTATCCACACACTTCCTTTTTTAAAAATCTACTAGTCCAACCATGTAATGTGGTATTCAAAGGTCTTCAGGATATGTTTCTCAACATCTATCCTTTTAAATTTAGCAAAAATCTTAATTCCTCCATTGCCTTCTCTGAGAAGTCCAGTCAGTCAGTCAATAAGCATTTATTATGTACCTGCTATGTATTTAGCAATGCACAAAGCGCTGAGAATACAAAAAGAAGCAAATGACAGTCCCTGACCTCAACGAGTTCACAATGAAATGGGAGAGAGAACACACAAGCAAATACGTATGAACAAGCTATATTCAAGATAAATAGGAAATAATTAAGAGGAAACATTAAAAATTAATTAATTAATTAAGAATTAAGAGGAGTTAGGAGAGACTTCCTGTAGAAGATGGAATTTTAGTTGGGACTTAAAGGAAGCCAATAAAACAGTAGGCAGAGATGAGGAGGGAGAGTATTCCAGGCATGGGGGTAGCCCTAGAATTAAGCTAGTAGTGGCTACTCCTTCCTCTGCCTCATGAAAGTACTCATTACTCATTTGATATTTTTCATCCATTGTCTTAAATTGTAATTATTTTTTCATGTTTATGTCTTATCTTGCTAGAATCTGAGAACTGGAAGGAATTCAAACGCCAACCAGTTCAACCCATATTTGAATAAGAAACCCTTCTTCCTCATACCCAATAAGTAATCACCCAACCATGGCTTGAAGACTCTTAGGCAGGGGAAACTCACTGCTTGTCAAAGGTAGCCCACTTCACTATGGAATACTTGTAATTGTTAGAAACCTTTCCTTATATTACATCTAACAGGGCTTCTTTGCAACTTTCACTCATTTTTCCCAGTTCTTTCCTCTGAGCCTAAACAAAGTCTTGAATGAGATAAGTGAAAGCATTCTCATAAAATGAAAGAGGTGGTTACCAAACTTGAGCTAGGTCCTAGATCTCTTTAGGCCTAAATTTCATGTTCCTGTAAATCACCTGATTTGGGGGAAATCAGAGGGTGTACCCCTACTCCCCCTCCCTTTTTCCTGTAAGGGCTTTTTGAAACGGCCCCCTTTTGCTACATATGGATAATCATAGCTATATGTCTTTATATTGGGTAAGAGGGGCTTTTCAGGGTCTTGTGTAGACTGTGAGGTAATGTCACCCCACCAATGGGGTAATGATCCAGCATTAGGGGATTTTTGGTGGGAGGGGGTTTGGGGTTTATCTGGAAATTTGGGGGTTTTTTCATAGAATTGTTTGTACAAGGGTATATAACTGCTTGCTTGCCTCTTGTTGAGTGCCTCCCTATACCAAGCCTATCTGGGATGGGTGATGCCTAATTCTCCCAAGAGTCGTCTTTAGAATAAAGAGCTTCTGTTTCTACCTGGAGAAACCTGAGTTTATTTGGGTAAGGGTCTTTGGGGTCTTTATTGCACACAGTCTTATCCCTTTTCCACAAACCACTCCCCAAATACTTAAAAACAAACACAAGGAGAGGCAGGGTGGCATAGGTGATTAAAGATCTGTCCTTAGAGTCAGGTTCAAATCCCACTCCTGACATGTACTGACTAAATGACCCTGGGCAAGTAACAATCTCTCTCAATGGCCCAGGCAACTTTCTAAGACAGTAGTTCTTAACCCCCAAAGGGATCCATGGACTTAGAACTTTCAATATTTTGATAATTCTATTTAAATGTAATAGAGTTCCTTTGCAATCATGTTATCTTATGCATCTAAAACCATTAGTCTGAAAAAGGCTCTATAGGCTTCACCACACTGCCAAAGGGACCTGTAACACAAAAAAAGTTAAGAACCCCTGATCTAAGTCCATAAACTGAAGAGCGAGCATCTATCTCTACTGGTAACAGAAGTCCCGCACATGGAGCTCCCTGCTTTGATAAAACTATAAGTCTAGTCAAATAATAAAAATAATAATGATAATAACAATCAGGGATGTATTGGAGCCAGTTCTAACCAGCTCAGGAGAGAAGACTGCTAAATTTTCAGGGTGAGCATTTATATCTAGGATATTGGCTACAAATTAGGGCTTAATTTACTCCTCTGTTGATTGTCTAGATTGAAGAAGGCATTGCTAATGCAGATTAAATTTAAAAGTGGGTTATACATAATATTAATGGAATCTGATGATCTTCCTTGCCCCTTTGTACTGGCAAGTAAGTAGATACTTAGCACCTTGTTTCAAGTTAACACCTTGTTCAAGCTATTTAATTAACACAGAAGTAGTTAACACCTTGAGAGGAAATTGCTGATGTAACAGGAAGTGGCAGAATAGGAAGGGGCTAAGGCATATATAAGGAAAAGACCCAGCTGTGAATGGCAGAATTTCCTGGGGTAAGCATCTGGAGGCTGGAACTTCTGCTGAGACCTTTCCTTTGGGAATTTTTGCTGAGAACTTCCAAGAACCAGGCTGAGGACCTACCATGAGTGAGAGGAGGATCCCTCCTTGAGGGAGCCTGTTCTGTTGTGAAGGCTTGAGAATCTGGGTGTTCAGTGTATTAACCATGTGTACCAACTTCATGGCTATTGTAATGACTTTGGCTTTCTGGTTCTGGGACTCAGTTTTCTGGTATTTGAATAAAGGTTTTGGTTCCACCCTCCATGTGGAGAATCTGCTACATTTTGTGATTCACAACTATACCAGCATATTCATAACCACCATGGGTGTTGTGAATATTGCATTATTGTTATATACATACATTTTCCTGAGATAGTAAATAAAGTCCTTTCCCCTCACAATCATTCAGACATATCACAGATCCACAAAAATTTGTTAGCAATATTTTCAATAAACAGAAGGGTTAAGATCACACCAAGTAGTAAATGGTAGGGAGAGCATTCAAAGGCAGGCCATCTGCTATTCATTCTGATGTTCTTTATGCTCTCCCACACTGGCTCCTACACTCACCTTTTTCATAATTAACATTGACCCTGAAGCTAAGGGGAGTGGGAAAGACAATTAGTTCCTATATCTGCAACTTGAGAGAAAGAACAAGTTGAAAGGAGTGGGAAGAAAGAAGGAAGGTGAGTGGATAAAAGATCTAGAGTTGAAAAAAACCTGAGGGGCCATGTACTCCAAATTCTTCATTTTGCAGATAGGAAATATAAATAGGGAAGGTGTAACTTGCCCAAGATCATAGAGGTTACCACCATATGTACCTTTGCTGATGATACCTAAATCTACCTATCCTGCCCTAAATTCTCTGCTGACCACTAATCTCACCTCTCCAACTGCCTTTTGGACAACTGAGACTGGACGTTCAGTAGATATCTTAAATTCAGCGTGTCCAAAACTGCACTCATTATCTTTCCCCGTTAACCCTCTCCACCTCCTATGTTCCCTATTACTGTCAAGGATGACACCACCCTCCAAGCAGCTTAGACTCACAATGTAGAAGCCATCCTGGACTCCTTATTATCTCTTACTCACCACCTCCAATATGCTGCCACAGCCTCTTGATTTCACCTTTGCAACATCTCTCTAATACACCCCCTCTCTCCTCTGACACTGCCACCACACTGGTACAGGTCCTCCTCACCCCATGCCTGGATGACCACATTAGCCTGCTGGTGAGTCAGCCTGCTTCAAACCTTTCTTCCATTCAGCCACTACAGTGATTTTCCTAAAATATGGGTCCAACCACGTCACTCCACCCTACTCAATAAACTCCAGTGACTTCCTATTGCCTCTAGGATCAACATTCAAAGTCCTTAATAGCATAGCCCCCACCTACCTTTCCAGTCTTCTTACAGCTTGCTCCCTGGCATGTATTCTTCAATCCAGTGACACTGGCCTCCAGGCTGTTCCATGAACCAGACACTCTAGTTCTCAACCATAGGCATTTTCTCTGGCTGTCCCTCATTCCTGGAATGCTCTCCTTCCTCGGCACTATATACTGGCCTCTCTAGCTTCCTTTAAGTCCCTGCGAGAATCTCTTTCTTTTATTGGAAACCTTCCCCAATACCTTTTAATTCTAGGGCCTTTCTTCAGTTAATTATTTCCTATCTATCCTGTGTGTAGCTTGCTTTGTATATTCATATGTTTGCATGTTGTTCCCCCCCAATAAGGGACTGTCTTTTGCCTCTCTTTTATAACCCCAGTGCTTAATACAGTTCCTGGCACATAGTAGGAGTTTAAGAAATGTTTATTGATTGATTTGGATGGCAGGCGTTGGCATGGGATATGAACCAAGGTCCTCTGAAATGGGAATTATGAATCACATTGTCCTTAGTCAGGGTTTTCCCTACCTCTGACATTGTTAAATGGGATTCCTGAACAGTGAAATGAAGTTCAGTTGTCAGGACAAAAGAGCTTGGACACTTCCCTCTCTCACCTCCAAGTCAGGCACATTAGGCCAATTTTTAAGAATGGATGACAAGTCTCATCTCTGCCTCACAGTCACATTTTTGCATCCCTATGTGCAGCTGACTGGAAGAGAGGCAGAAGGCATATCCATATGGTGCCATGGACCCCAATGTTGGCCAACAGGAGAGAATCTCTAGATTTCCAAAGTCAGAAAAATAACAGGGATCCACCCACTGGCCAGGCTGGGGTCAGACTGATGTCAGCAAAAAGCACCGTCCTCTCTCCTCCCCAGTAACCTCACAATAGGTTTCTTCTGTTTCCACCTTTAGTTAGGGGAGGAAAAAGTTAATATTTTTTGTAGGCTCCAATAGCACATGCCTTTTTTCCTCTCTTCCTATCTCCTAACTAATATTTTGAAGTTTGACTACTGACAACAGCCAAATCATCAGCAATGACTTTGCTCTAACTAGCTGGAAACTAGTTTTTCATTGCATCAAGGAATTTTACTCTGAAAAACCGCAGAGATCACTTAATGAATGCAACCCTTTAACTTTACAGACCTAAGGACTAGAATGAATGAATGCAGCCCAGAAAAACATAACTTCTGACTGGAGTGGAATGAAGACTAGGACTCAAGATTCCTGATTCTTCTTACAATAACCCTTCTCCTACACTGTACTGTCTACTTTATAACTTATAAAGTGGTTTTTACATGTCTCAATCCCTACCATCAATATGGTTATGGAGCTATGCCTTTTATCCTGGAAATAACACAAGCAGTAATTCCTTCAAATACCAGAGATAACTAGCCTATGCAACAACACTCAAGTCTTCCTTCAGAAAGATACTTTATATTTACATACGACATTCTCACTCATCTTTATGGTTTTCCATCTGTGCTCTCTTGTGCAGCATCAATAAAATGTCATTTCCAGCATTCCATGAGTTTGTGCTAAATTCTGAAAAGGTGATCTCCAACTTTGTTTAACTTTGCAACGACCATCATGTTCTTTTTATTTTCCATTTTCCATTCTAGACAAATTGGCCTATAAAACACTCAGATCCTCAACAGAGCCCCAGTCTGATGGTTTTATGATTCTTTTATTTTTTTTTGCATGTGCACACTAACTGGTAACCATCAGGAGGCAACTGTGGTGTTTTGAGAGGAGCCCTTACTTGGGAATGAGAAAGACCTGGGTTCAATTCCCCGGCTCTCCTTGTTCCCTTTGTGACTTGAAGCAAATCGCTTTACCGCCTCTCAAAGCTTCAGTTTCCTCATCTGTAAAATGATGGGGCTGGCAGGAGATTCTGAAGATGCCTTCCAGGTCTAAGTCCTATGATCTTACCTTACTAGCTTTATTTTATGGGGCGCAAGGGGAGAGATTCAGGCTGCAAAGCTGAAGTCATGATCCTTCTGCGACCAAGAACCACTTCAAAAAGCACAGCAAAGTGACAAGCCAGGACCTTGGGGAGCAAGCTCATTAAAAGAGGCATTCTGTCTCTTTCATTTTACAAATGAGGGAACTGGGGCCCAGCAAAGTTAAAGGTCACACGGGTGAAAATAAAACATAAAAGAAACAGAATTTTAATCCACGTTGTCCGATCCTGGATCCTGGGCACCTCAAACTAGGTATCTTAAACTCAACATGT
Organism: Pseudocheirus occidentalis; assembly: GCA_028646575.1. Classification (NCBI taxonomy): domain Eukaryota; kingdom Metazoa; phylum Chordata; class Mammalia; order Diprotodontia; family Pseudocheiridae; genus Pseudocheirus; species Pseudocheirus occidentalis. Next base: position 93,251,389 of record CM053598.1, on the reverse strand, counting down.
CCAAAACAGAACTTAAGCACATTTCTCTCAAAACCTACCCCCTTTCTATTACCATCAAGGGCACTACCATCCTTCCAGTAAGCCTGATGTATAACCTTGGTATGAGCCTTAACTTCTTCATCTCCTCCCTCTCCCTCATCCCACACATCCATTCAAATGCCTAACTTCATTCTTTCTAACTTTGTGACACCTCTCACATCCTTATACAGCCACCACTCTGGTTCAGGCCCTCATCACCCTTTACTCAGGTTACAACAATCGTCTTCTAACAGGTCTCCCTTTCTACACAAAGCTGCCGTAATGATTTTCCTAAAGTGTAGGTTTGACTACGTCACTGCCCTATTCAATACATTCCAGTGTTTCTCTAATATCACTAAAAACAAACATAAATTGTTCTATTTGGCATTTAAGTCCTTTACAACCTGACCTCAACCTACCTTTCCAGTCTTAGTACACATTACTCCCCTTTATGTATTCTATGGCCCAGTCAATGTGTCTAGACCTTCTAACCATTCTCACATATAACACTTCATTCTCCATGACCTTTGCATGACCAGTCCCAGTACCTGTAATGTACTTCTTCCTCCCCTGCACCTCTTAAAATCCAGTTTCTTCAAAATCTGATACTTCAACTCAAAGAACACCTTCTACATGAAGTCTTTCCTGACCCATTTCCTACTTACTCCCAGCTACTAGAATCTCCCTGTTCCAGATGACCTTGATCTATCTTGCACATACCTATATAGCGCATGGTCTCCCTGATAGAAGGTAAGCTCTTTGAGAAAAGGCAGGTTTTGCTTTTTTCTTTCTATCCCCAGAACCGGGCATGGTGCCTCCAAGTTAGCAGATACTTAATGCTTGGTGACTGATGTGACTGATATGGAAACTGGTGCACTGAATCTAAAATGACTCACACAGCTAATTAGTGACAGTCGGAACAAGAGCCCAGTTCTCCTTCCAACTTTATCACATTCAATTTTGATTATAAAAGTCAAAGTTCTTGACTACTTGGTGTTATGAATAACAACCCTACCAGGTAGGAAAGTAGGAAAGGAATGTTTTTTAATAAGCAGAAAGCATTTTTTTTTGATTCTCAAAACTGGGGATGGATAAAATATTTAGATGAAAAATACGCAAAACAAACATGACATGTTAGTTGAATTTCTTCCCCAAAAGAATGAGAGGAAGAATATATTTTGTCCAGGGTATAATGTTAAAATAAGAAAATCCCATTGCTGCTTTGAAAATAACTTGTTTTATTAAGCCTGATCACTGTTTATTATTTACTCAATTTAAGAGACTTTATCTTCTGACTAGAACATATACTTCTTGTTCAATACATTTCCTATTTTGCTAATAAATCTTTGTTCTAGAGAGAATACATGTCCCAAGAAGTTGTAGTAGTGGGAATATTCAGGGAAAGCTAACTTTAACCACAAAGACTCCGGTTAACAAGGAAATAAGATGGAAGATGGAAATAGGCAAATAAGAAGGAATATGATCATGGGATCATGGATTTAGGGAGAGAAGGGACCCAACTACCTAATTTTACAGATCAGGAAACAGCAGCCCAGAGAGATAAAGAGGTTTGCCCATATTAATCCATATTATAAATGGCAGAGGTGAACTTGAAAGCCAGGTCACATGATCTCAAATCTAGGACCATATTGTCAGAGGACATGCACAAGAGTTACTAAGGAAGTAACATCATGAACAGTTTTTAGATGGATCACAACTGAGACTTCACCTAGTCTGGTCTCATTTTACAGACAAAAAAGTTTAAAAGTCCAAGAAAGCTGTGATTGCAAAGGCAGGACTAGATCCCAGGTGTACTATATCTGGTGTACTTTCTACTTCATCACATTTCCTCTGAGTAATTAAAACCCATTTCTGAATTAATAAGGTAGTTTCATTTATTTCTGACCCCCTCTAATGAACAAATTTGACTTTCTTTATTTGATCTCACTAAATCTGATATTGTCTGTGAAATAATGAATTCTTTCTAGAACTTCCTCTTAACTCCATGCTCTAATCACCTTCTATGTCTAACTATGGCCACAGGGTTTATTAGACAAGTACAGCCCTGTGTAGCTGGAACATGAATAACCCACAGTGGGTTCAAAGTGAAAACAGAAACAGAACAACCCTTTTGCCTTTTGCAAACTCCAGTAAAACTTGGTCCCAACAAACTGCTAACTTACCTGAGGCTCCTGCATCCCAGAATGAGTCTTCTGATGAACAATCTGGTCTACTCCCTCTTGATGTCTTTAGCAGCAACTCCCTCCCTAAGCTCCAGGCTGAGGACTCTGGCAAAGACTGTAGCCTAGAACCTGATCACACTCCTGCTCCTTCTGGTTGCTGGAACTCCCTCTGGCCCTTAATCTTCAAGGCCCAGTTTGGTGCTATCTCTGTAATAATCTTAATCCTGTATTTGGAGTAACACTATGAATGACAATCTGCTTTCTGAATTCTAGATGCACAGAAATCCTGTCCCCCCTGTTTAGGACCAGAGGCATCTGGTTCCTTGTCCTTAAGACTCTCCCTTTTGCTGCATGTCTAATTCCAAATAACAACAACAAAGATACTCAAGTCTAAATTATCTTCTAATTAGGATCCTGTCAAAATACACACACATTTAGGTGCTAAATGTACACACGTAAGATAGTCCATTCAGACCTGGAAGGAGTCCTAGAGGTCCTGTAGTCCAGTACACTCATTTTACAACTCATTGGGGCAGCTAGGTGGTAGATTAGATAGGACTGCTGAGCCTGGAGACAAAAAGGCCCAAGTTCAAACAGAACCTCAGTCACTTATGAGCTATATGGTCCTCAGATCCAAGTTAGTTGGCTCCAAATCCACTGTAGCTAATTTCAAGTACATACAGTGATGGAATCAAAGTTGGAAGGGACTTTAAAAAGGTATATAATAGGCCAATGTACTTCCTAATTCAGAAATGTCTTCTACATTAGTGATGTAAAATTCAAAGGGGGAGGGGGAAGGGGAAGGCTCTCATTAAACCATACATAAAGATCTCTATGGGTTACCTACTGACTTAGAAAACCATATGTTAATATTATTTATCTTTTATTGTATTTCATTTATTTTGTTAAATATTTCCCAATTCCATTTTAAACTGGTTAGGCTGTACTCAAAAGTACTGCAGGTTACAGGTTGCCCTACCTCATCTGTGAAAGATGGTCATCCAGCCTGTTTTACCAATTCCAGTGACAGGGAGCTCACCACTTCACAAAACAGCCCATTCCACTCTTGGGCAATTCTGATTTTTATAAAGCTCTTTCTTAAATGAGCTGAAATCTGTCTACTAGTAATGTGATTATGTTAAAGTGGGCCTTTCTATGCCCTACCACAAAATGACTGTTTTTAAACCATATGCTCTTATCTACAATGGAATAAAGTATAAGTACTTACATAATGCAAAGTTGGAGTCCTCAATTCCTCAACTGTTCTTTCTGATTCATGACAACATACAACCTGTACTTATTCCTTCCTCTGTGATATTTCACCCCACCAACTCCCCAAATTAAGCAAACAGCCATTAGAGACTTCCTCTATAACATTCCATTGTTTGACATCATTTGTACAGCCTTCTCTTAAATGGATTCCTATGCTGGTTGGAAGGGTGAAGGAAATGACCTCTCACATCCCATCAATTTCTAGCATTTAGATGCCAGCTGTTTCCCAACTCTCACTCTGTTTTGAAACCAGAACAAAAACCACCCCAATTTAGCAGTGAATGAAGGCTAACTGTTGGCTGAACACACAATGTTCCCCAGTTGGAGAGTTTGTGAATCACTCCCAGAAAGGACGCTTGTGAACACATTCAATTTGGCAGATGCTTTACTACCACTGAAGCATACATCTGCTGAATGAAAACAACTATGTACTCATTCATCTCAACTTTATTTTTCTCTCCTTTTTCTCCACAACCTGAAGCGCAAGGCTACTACAGAGATGACACTGCTACATTGGGAGATGGAGAAGGAGGAGAGTTACGAATCTAGATGTCAGGGCATGTGATAAAAAAGTAAAAAGCTGAAATGGGATCACAAGGAGGTAACTTTTATTACAAATGTTATCATAAGAATTTAACTTTTAAAGGAAGTAAATACATTACGCCAAGACTCAGTGGAACTGGACTCAAGATATTAGACACAACATGTCACCCACAGGTGTGATTCGTTTAAAAGAAATAAATCTAGTTGTAGGAATGATGTGGTTCTGCTACATCCCCAGTGCCTGGTACACAACAAATGCTTAATGAACACTTGGTGATTGACTGATGTGTGAGAAGGTAGATATCAACACAGATATGGACAAGTCTGAGGGTACATGCATGGTGGAGTATAGGTGAAATTAAAAAGAGAAACAAAAGCAATAACTTCATGGGAACATATCAGAGACCAGAGGCATCAAACACGCAGCCTACAACACTCCTGAGTATGTCTCAAACTAGATTAAAATATTATTGAGAAATATTTTTAATGTACAACAATATACAGATTATTATTATTGTTGTTCAGTCATTTCAGTCGTATCCAACTCTTTATGATACCATTTGGGGTTGTCTTGACAGAAGTACTGGAATAGTTTGCCATTTCCTTCTCCAGCTTATTTTACAAATGTGGGACTGAGGCAAACAGGATTAAATGACTTGCCCAGGGTCACATAGCTAAGAAGTGTCTAAGGCCAAATTTGAACTCAGGAAGATGAGTCTTCCTAACTTCAGGCCCAGCATTCTGTGCACTATACCACCTTGCAACCAAAAAAAAAAAAAAAATATATATATATATATATATATACACACACACACATACACACACACATATATATATACACATATACACACTTGTATATATATGTATATATATATGCATATATAAAATATTTTTAAACTAAAGCATCCTCATGTATGGACTACTGGCCCGTTTCAATTTGAGTTTGATACCACTGCTATAGACCACTCAGTCATAAAGAGAATATAGATAATGCTATCATAAAACTGAAAAAAGATAGATACAAAGGACACTAATACTTGTAATAGGTAATGTCAATTATTTTTCTATCTGATGGAAATCCAATTCTACTACAAATAAAGGATCAGATAAATACCTGACATTTCCTTATTAACAATTTAATTTCCTTTTCAAGAAGGTAGGGAAAGTAAAGATACTGCTTTTTTTGTTTAAAAAAAAAGGAACATGGGGGCGGCTAGGTGGCACAGTGAGTAGAGCACCGGCCCTGGAGTCAGGAGTACCTGAGTTCAAATCTGGCCTCAGACACTTAACACAAAAAACTAGCCGTGTGACCTTGGGCAAGTCACTTAACCCCAACTGCCCTCCAAAAAGCAAAAAAAAGGAACATGAAAAAATGCGAAAGAACATCCCCAATCCACCCCTTAGTATGGACAGAAGATCCATGGTGCTACACATAGGACAGGTTTTCAGAATTTTTCATTGCACTAATTATGTTGACTTTTTTCCTCTTCATTTTCTTTTTTTTTCTTTGAAAAATATTATTTGTTGTATGGGATGACTCAGTAAGAAGAGGAAGGGGAGGAATACAGTGTAAAACTATAATGATGTAAAAAACAGAAGATATAAATAAAATTTATAAAAGAAAAAAGGAATATATAAGTGTTAAATAAAAGAACAAGAACAATTCTTAGCAAATTTTAAAAAACAGACTGTAGCTGTCTTCAGCATTGTCTCTGCTCAACAGGCCTATGACCACAGCATCAAGTCCTTGGGGGTCTCTCCTCATCCTCAGATGAAAAGACATTGATGGACTCTGAATTAGAATTCAGAAAGATACTACATACAGTTTGGAGAATTGTTAATGTTTTTGCCTAGAAAAGAGAAAACCCAAGTAATCTTGTTCTATGTGGTTTCAGAGGACAGAATTAAGAATAATGGGGTGAAATTCTAACAAAGCAGATTTTGACTCAATGAAAGTTAAAATTTTCTAATAGTTAGAAATGTCTGTTCTAATCAATTTCTGTTCAGGTAGAGCTTCAGCTGAACTCTATTCAAATAGAGTTTGGACTTCATGGTCTCCAAATCCCTTCCAACTCTGCAATTATGGATCCAAAAAGGGAATGAACAACTTTGTATAAATAGCGAGCCAAGTAGTCACAGGGAATGTTGAAGGCCAGGCTGGATAATTCTCTGTTGGACTATTGCATAGGGAATTCCTGCGTGAGGTGAAAGGCCCCTAAAATCCCCTCCAACTCTATATAACCTATTCCTCTCATCACTCCAATGTGCACAGACACTTGAGCTGCATCTTTGGATGCAGAGGTAATGTAGTAATCCAAGTCATAATAGCAGAAAAACTGTGTTTGAGGTCTCAGCTCTATCACTTAGTGACTTTGGGTAAGTGACATAACCTTTCTGGATCTCATGTGTGAAATTAGGAAGTTGGACAAGATGATTTCTAAGTCCCTTCCAGCTCCAAACTCTGTGCTGTCTACAGGCACTATAACATCTATCATCACATGACAGAGATTTGCGAGGTTAGCAGTCCGGGTTGTATTTCTTCCTAGGTACCATGGGGCCCTAACAGTAAAGGGACCACAGTCCAGGGTATTTTCCAGGTGAGAAAGCACCTATGCTATCATGCTGATCATGCTCTAGGCAGAGTGGCTGTTCACACTCTGCAGCCAAAGTTAATTACTGGATTAGAGATATTCAGCAGTAAACAAAAAGCCTTTTCTAGATCTGGACTTAAAAAAAGCAAAGGTCCTAAGAAAGCCTCTGCCTGGATCAATCCCAAGAGTTTGTTGCTAGCACCCACCTGAATCCATTAAGGAAAATCTATTCATTTATTATTATTTTCAATCACGCTACTTAACACTTTTTCTCCTCCAAAAGACATAACATAGGCTTTATTTCCTAAACCTGAAACCTAGGTTAAAAAAAAACATTCCAGTTCACTTTTTTCAAGTGTACTGTCGTCACTCTAAAGGGTTTTTAAAAAGCTGTGTTTAAAAAAAATATATTCCTGATAAATATAAAATACATTTTCTTTGGCAGTACTGGTACTGTGGGCAAAAGATCAAATGAGTCTAAAATTTTTCCAAACTTTTAAAAAATTTATCCCAGTGATTAAGTTTTTGGATATTTATCAACAACTAATTGTATTTTTCTCTTGATATAGTTCGGCTAAAACACTTAACATTTCACTAAAAGACTTCTACAACAGCAAAGCCAAAATACGAAAGTTTTTTTTGTTAATTCACCTTAGTTCTGATGCAAATTTCAAAAAGAAATATGAGTACCTGAGCCTTACACTCCTCTCCCTAACTTGTTCCTTTTTTCTACATCCTAGAAATGAGTTGTTTGTTTTTAAAAGTCTTTACTGAAATGCAAACTTGTCACATTCAATACCAATTTTTAACAAAAAGGAATTTTTAGCTTATTTATACCATTTGCCCTGGAAACATCACCCCCCAAACACACACATTTTCAACTTGCA
>CM053598.1:93232704-93243395 GCA_028646575.1 Pseudocheirus occidentalis | reverse complement strand
AGGTAAAATTGTAATTTTTATTATATTAGCTCTACCCAGCCATGAGCAATTGATGTTTTTCCAATTAGTGAGATCTGCTTTTATTTGTGTGAGAAGTGTTTTGTAGTTGTGTTCATAGAGGTACTGGGTTTGTTTTGGCAGGTACACAGTTAACACTTTAGAGGCCTGTCTGAATTCTAAATACCTTGGATTTAACCAGGATCTCTGACCACCTTGAATGCATTTATTTGTATTTATTCTTTTTTATTTACTTTGTATACACTTATATAGGAGGCAGTCTGGTGTTATGGATAGTGAGCTGTCCTGGAAGCCAGAAGAACTGTGTCAAGAGGCTGTGTCACTTAACCTCTCAGTGTTTCAGGCAATTCTCTAAGACTACAAGTTGCAGAGAAGGTATAGACCTGCATTAGCAGAGGGAATTTCTTCGCCTAGGAGTTCCCCACATCACTGAAGTCACAGATCCAATCCCTAGTACCTATTCACTTATGTAAGGTGTCCCAAAAGTCTTTTGTGGAGTTGTAAATTTTAATAGCTTAAATTCAGTTTAAATAGCTCAGTTCAGTATAGCATATGTGGCTGGAGGCACAAAAAAAAAATCAAAGCCTTGTCCGTTGGGAGAGTTGGGGGGTAGAATGACATAATATATAGAGTTAAGTGAATAAAAAGTATGTAGATGAAATAAATCCTAAGTAATTTGAATAATAATAACCAAAGGACCGGATGCTGAACAAGGGATGTCCAGGAGTAGGAGAGGGCACCTAAGCTTCAATAGCTTCATGCTAAACAAAGACTTTTGGGACCCCCGTATGTGTTTTTGTTGTCTCTGCTGTTAGAACATAAGCTTCTCGAGGACAGGAATGGTTTCATTCTTTGTATTTGTATTTCGTTGCTTGGCACTTAGTAGGAACTAAGTTACTGCTTGTCAGTTGATCAGTCGCATGCAGAGAGCCCCAGCAGAGGAAACTGAGCCATTAATATAACTGCCCACAACATGTGTCTGTCTCTATATATGTCTATCACACACACACACACTTATACACATGTGAGTGTATGTTTTTGAAGACAAAATTCCTTTCCGTCCTCATTGATCTACAACCAGGACAATAAAGTCAACCAGCCTACAAGGACCAGGCTGACTCCACTGCAGAACTTTTATAGGCATCTGGCTTTCATAAGTGCAACCTTTGCTCAGCACTCCATATAGGTCAGTTTCATCGAAACTGTACATTCCATTCTGTACATCTAACTCTCCTGAATATCTTGGATAACTGAAGATCTGAGTGGAAATGCTGATATGATCAGCTTCTATTTTGGTCCAGCTGTTCCTCAGTACTCAGGGATGCTTCTGTTCTGACCATACACAGCCCCACCACTTCCATTTCTGCACGTTGCTACGTGTTTCTCTGATGATTCTGCATTGAATATTCATTTTCAGTGGGGGTGGGAGGGTAGGCACATAGAAGTTGACGAGACCAGGCTATGGGCTAATGCCTATAAAACCAGCCATTATTACCCAAGAATCCACTAAGGGAGCAAACATGCTGAATCTATAGTGTAAATGCAGTGTCTCCTTTCCTGAACTTAAAAATAAAATCTTTTTTTTTAATGATTAAAAATCTGTTTCTCTTTTCCCTTTCTCTCCCCTCCCCTTGGCAAAAGAAAAGAGAGAAAACTCTTGTAACAAATATTTATAGTTAAACAAAACAGATTCCCTCATTGGTCAGGTACAAAAAATATGTTCCATTCTGTACCCTGAGTATATCAGTTCTCAGTCAAGAGGAGAGTAGCAAGCTTCATCATCAGCATTTTCAAGTTGTGGTTGGTCATTACATTAATTAGAGTTGTTAAATCTTTCTTATCTATTTGTCTCTGCATTGTTTTTGTTATTGTGTGAATTGTCATCCTGGTTCTGCTCATTTTACTTTGTATTGCTTCATTCATATGAGTCTTCTCAGGTTTCTCTGAAATTGTTGCTTCCACAATTTCTTATAGCAAAGTAGCATTCCATCCATATAGTATATGACAGATTAGGTTTTCATTGATATTGAGCTGTCTTACCTCATACATTTTTGTTTGATGTCTGGAGGAATTCTCTTTCAGCTCTGGCTGGTACTTTGGTTTACCTAGATTGTGTCTTTGATTTTAGGTTATCTTATGTGAACTAAGTAGACAGACCTGTTCAGTAACCTCTTCTGCCTTCACTAGAGGTCTCCCTGGCTCCATCCTTTTAGAAGCTTCACTTGCCCTGGCCTGTTCCTCTCTATTAGGGTCATTTTACACAAATGAAATTCACTCATTTTTGCTGCACTCCCCCCCCACCCCCCACCCCCCACCAAGGGCTATGTAGGCAGAAGTTTTCAAAAAGTTCAGAAGATTTGGGCAAATGATGTTAAAAACCAGATAGAAGCTGAAGGCCATTGAGTAAAGAAGCCATATGTATTTTGCTGCCTTGACTTAATCTAGTCATCTGTATTTGTAGTTAATTTTCCCAAACCTAACCGTGGGACCTTTATAATGACTTCTAGTTTATTGAACTGAAATCAAATACCTAATTCAAAAATTACTTTAAATTATTCCTGGACTTCTTGACTTGAGGAACTGTTTCCCCACTGGCTTATCCTGTTGGCATATTTGGGTCATAATTTATACTGTTTGTTGACGTATTTCTGGTTTAAACTACAGGTTCTACCCTTTAAGGGTCTAAGCTAATAACTTTGTCCAGGTCATGTTTCCTCTTGATGATCTGTGTCCTTGAGCTTGTCAGCTTGCCTACATCTTCTCTACTGTACAGCAGACTGTCTTCTTTTCCAGTTCAAATCCCACATTCCCTGTTGTACCTCCTACTAAATTCTCCCCAGTTTGAAGGATACCTTGAGTTCTCAGCTCATTTTCAGAGAGGAGATTAGGTTGTAGACAGGTTTGCATCTAGGGAACAATTTTTTTTTTGTTCCACTACCTTATACTTCCCCAGATGGGACTCATTCTTCAAAAGTTTCCCATTCCCCCAGAGTACCAACACTACAAGTTTAACAGAATTATAACAGAATTATAGGTCATTTTCAATAACAGAAAGGAAAGGTAATTTTGTGGCAATTGGTCACACTTGCCAGCCTTTGTCCACCCACATCTATCATGATATACAAGACCAAGGCAGAGGGAATGGATTGGTTACACCACCAATATAGATATCCTTACCTGAATCTTTCTTTGATGAGTTTCTCCTGGTTTGGGGCATCCTGCGATAATTCTTCCATTCCAGTCTCGATCTTTTTGGTAGGATTTATTATCTGCCTTTTCCCATCTGGTTTGCTTGATCTTTCACATACTGACTTCAGTATAACTGCTTTAGCCGGCTTACTGCCTCCTCCAAGCTGTACTGCATTCACACTCTTCTTCCTAGGACAACTGAACTCATAGTCATGACTTGTTTATATAACAACTAAGAATCTCTGATATCAGCTAACCTAACTGGACTTAGGAAGGTGGCTTCCCATCCCTGTGGTTAGTCTTGCTTTGTATCTGCCCAGTCTTAGGCACATGACAAGGAGTAACCTCTTGAGACAGATCCTTGCAAGTAGCCCTTCTAGTTGGAGCAGGAGACCTTTCTCCATACCATGTAGATTGAAAAGAATGATTAGAGTGGCAGCAGATATAGAGAATAGCAATGAGGTAGGGGAAAGGGAGAGATTAAATATATGGGAAAAAGAAGGGAATAAGTATGGTTAGGGGCAACTAGGTAGCACAGGGCATAGAGTACCAGGCCTAGAGTCAGGAATGCTTAAGTTCAAATCTGGCCTCAGACACTTACTAGCTGTGTGACCCTTGGCAAGTCACTTAATCCTGTTGGCCTCAGTTTCCTTATCTGTGAAATGAGCTGGAGAAGGAAATGACAGACCACTCCAGTATATTTGCCAAGAAAACCCCAAATGGAGTCATAAAGAGTCAGGCACGGCTGAACGGATTGAACAACAAGAAGTGTGGTTAACCAAATGAGAAGTAGAAACCAAAATACAGGAAGATTAACAGTGGAGGTCAGGAAACACAGAAAGACCAAGATTAAACCACAAGTAGATGGCAACCTATCTATTCCCCCTGCCCCAACACACTTTGATCTTTTCATACTTCTAGTTTTGTTTCTGGAGAATGCTGGTCTCTGCTTTATATTCCTGTGGGCAAAAGCACCAGATTTGGAGTCAGAAGATCAGCCTTCAGACTTTACTCTGCTACTTGTAGAAATACCTCTCTTGACTTTGAGGAAGACACTCTACCTTTCTGGAACTTAGTCTTCTTATATAAAATAAGTGGGTTGACCTGGGGCAGGGGTTCTTAAACAAAGGTTTGTCAATTGTTAAGAATATTCAGATAGTTATATTTTATTACATTCATTTGAAAACATTATTCCCAGCAGGGAGGCCATAGCTTCTTTTGGTTTGCCAAAGGTTTCCACCACACACACAAAGATTAAGAACCCTAGGTCTAGGTGATCTGTTAAGGCCTCTTTTTCATAGGAAAGTTATTTAAGCCTTGAATCCTTAAAAGAGTTCTTGTTTGATTTTCTTTATGTGATAACCTTTGTATATCTTCCTGGTTAGTTATAGACAGGTTGGATGGCAGATGGCAAAGTCCAGGTATGTGAAACACTGGTATATCTCAGTGTGGGACCCTTTGGTAAGAGGAAATGTAGAAACTTTGATTTAAATGGAACAAGGGCTGTGACACATGAGGTTTGCTATGTAGCTGGCAAGTGAAAAGCTGCCTGGTGACCAGCTTTTCAGTTTTCCTCTTGTATTGTAAATCTTCTTTTTTATCCTCAAAATCCTCTTTTTTGTAAATAACAAAAATTGAGACCCAGAAGAATGAAGCATGTTGTCATGCATGGGCAGGGGTCACCCATCTAATATGAAGGGATACTAAAGCCTGCGATTACCTGTGATTACTGCAACAGTAGCAACAAGAGCCAACAATTAAATAGTGCATTAAAGTCTGCAAAGTACTTAGTACGTCGTCTCATTTGGTTTTGATAATAATCCTGCAAGACGGTTGTTATTCCCCCATTTTACAGATGAGGAAACTGAGTCTGAAAGATTAAGTGACTTGTTTAGGGTCATGCAGCAGTGTTATCCTAATCAAGGAGGCAGAGCAGTTGATATGTGGGACAGTAAGACAACAGCTGATTCTATTAGCTCTTAAAATGGGACCAACCTTTCTCCTACTTTGAGACCGTCCATAGACAACAAATATGGAGTAAGGAGAGCAGAGACCTCTGCACTGGTATTTAATCTGGCTCTTTATAACATGATGGTAAAGCTATCGAGTTGTGTGTTTTGGAAGGAGATAGAAAGGTCAGATGAATTCCTTTGTGAGAAAGTAGGCTATCTCTGGGGAGTTTGGTTACCTCCATGGTTTCCACTGTCTTTTTTTTTTTTAACTCTCTGTAGAAGTCTCTGAAGGTAGTCTTCTTCCTTGGGCTGTGCTATAAGTTGCCTGGGGTATTAGGTGTAGAAAACATCAAAGGCATTTGTGATAAAGATGGTTCTTTGTCACAAGGTCAGTGACAGATGCGTTCTTGAAAAGACCTCTTTTATCTTAGGTGTTCCATTCTTAGTGGCCATGAAGTGGGTACCCAATGAAAGTGGGTACCTGTAGTCAAAGGTCATAGGACACTGACAGTTGTTATTCTATATATTCACTAAATCTGGTGAAGTACATTTAAACTGTACTTTAAAATGTACATTAAATGTCTAATCAACATGAAGTAATGTAAATTACTGTTAAAAGCAGCATCCACCCCAACTCTAAAGGAAATTAATTTTAAATTCAGTATGAATATCAAATTAAGGTTGTGTCTCAAAACCAAAGCCATAAGGACATTTTAAGTCAAGAATCTCATTTCACCCTTAGCAGGTCCTTCTGGGATGAAGAATTATAATTTTCTTTCTAAAATGTAATAATTTTCTTCACAATGCGCTTTTAAATGCATATATGATTACAAGTTGAATTTGTTTTTATATTGCATATTAGTAGCTCATTTAATTAAGCATTTATTAAGTTCCTATTATATGCGTTGGATTAGTTTTGCTAATTAGGTACAATTTTAGCTTCTTTATAAAAGACAATGACAACAGTCAGAATGATGACCCATATTTATACAGTGTTTTAAGATGTTACCTTTTGCATTTAAAGGATCTTTAATGTTGGGTGATAGGCATGAGGGCATTTTTGATTCTATACAGCACAGAGAAGTTTCCATTAGCTGTCTTCAATGCATGAAAAATAATGCTCTGATTCTAAAATTAGTATCTTCCAGTCTTACTTGTTGAGGCATTCTAAAATGGATGAACTTCAAAACTGCAAGTTTGGCGTCGACTAAAACTTGTTCTTACTGAAGATTTCCTGCTTGCTAAGCTTATAAAAACAAACTAGCTTATGATTAATGTAGCTGTTGGTATGTGAAGATGTTTTTCAGAGCCTGTGTAAGCAGAATATTTCTCTCTTTTTCTTATCCTTGCAGATTATATATTTAAAATCTACACAATTCCATCCACACAGATTAACTCTGTCCTGAAAGAAATAAGGTAATACATGAAAAAGAAACCAAATAGAAGTGAATACACTTATCAGAATGACACTGCACCTTTGCCTGTCCCCTCATGCTCACTTGGCATTAAGTGTTCCATTGCTAAATCTTGGAAGGACTGAACATTTTCTATTGCCGATAGAAGATAAATTTGTAAGTTAGGAAGCATCGCTTTAACAGCTACTTAGTGTTTCTATTTGGTCTAATTGTGCACTTAGCAGTTCTGTGTTTCATGATAATAGAAAATCCTTTTGGCTGTACCTATTTAATCACATATTCTACCTATTTAATCACATATTCAGTGCCTAATTGTTGAATGCCGTCTAAGTATAAAACATTGTTCTAGGTACTTAGGGAAATATAAAGAAGAGTAAATAAGGCATGACTTCGGCCTTTAAAGGACTTATAATCAGTTATTTCAAGGTATGGGCAGCCACAAACCAGGAGGGGTCAGGATTAGGGGCATGCTAGGCAGATGCAAGGCAAACAAAGAGTAAGATGGATGGAAACCAGTTAAATAGATGCTATTAGTTTAAACAGGTGGGATCCAGAATCCAGGAGGTTAGAGCAAAGCGATATCAGCACGCAAAGTTGATGATTTCTGATCTTAGGGCATATACATTAGGCTTTCTGCCTTGTAGAAAAAAGAACTTGAGTACAGATGGCACCTCTGATGCCATCTCCTACCTCTGTGACCATGATCAAGACAGTTAAACTCCCTAAACTTCACTATCTTCATCTGTAAAATAAGACGGTTGTACTAAATGGCTTCTGAGGTCCCTTCCAGCTATACATCTATGATCACTTTTTTTATATAGAGAGTAGACTATGAAATGTAGGATACACTGGTCTCACAGATATTAATTGCCATCAGAGCTAAGAAGACTTTAGATGAACCCTCATTCTGATTGAGTCTCTGTCACCCCAGTAAATTCTCAGTCAATCTACTTTGGGAGGTAATACAATACAAGGTGAAAAGGAGACAGTTTATGATGTTAATTATGAGGACTAGACAATATGGTATGGTCTGATGGAAAGATCACTGAACTCGAAAACCTAGATTCAGATCTAAACTCTACCATTTTGTTAGCTTAGACAAGTCACTTAGTTCTTGTCCATCTCAGAAGTTCATACTTAAAAGAGGAAGCTGGACCCTTCCTGTTAAATAAAACAGTGACTCAGTGAATGGGTATGTGCAGTGAAAGAGCAGATTGGGGAAGAGAGATAAAGTGGGTCCATGTAGTCAGGGAAGATATAATAGATATGGGGAGGGGCACTGAAGAGTGGCTTTAGCTGGATTTTTTGGCAGTAAACCAAGGGAGGAAGCAGTGTATTTTGGTGTGTTAAAAAGACAAAGATAAAAACATGATAGACATTAAGTATTTCTGAAATTGTAGGAAGTAGATTTTGAAAGAATGTAAGCTCCTTGAGGGCAGAGACTCTCTCATTTTTGTCTTTGTATCCCCAGCACCTTCACAGTTTGAGTGGCAGCATGAATAGAGAGCCAGTTTTGATGTCAGTCAGATCTGAATTCAAGACTTGCCTGCCACACAAACTGTTGTATAACATTGGACAAATCACTTCAGCTCACATTGATCTAAATTAGAGGAGCCAAGCACATGTCTGAGGGTGGCCTGAACCAGATACAAATAGAATTGGGAAATAGTTAACAGAATAACTAAAAACAGAGTAAAACATAGATGGCAGGTAGGTGGCAAAGTGTATAGCGCACTGGGCTTGGAATCAGGTAGACCCATCTTCATAAGTAAACTTCTTTTTGCTAACTCTTCAATGACCTGCAAGTACTTTATTTCATCCCAACATCACACTTGAACAAAGAGAGTGCTGTCATTAGAGTCACCTCCATTACCCTCTCTGGTACTTAGTTTCCTCATCTATAAAATAAATCTTCTTGGTTAAAGAATCTTTAAGGTCACTTCCATCTCTAGATAATACAATCAGTCTGCATCTCATCCTGCATGATTCTTGTCCATGTTTTCCCATGAATCCTGTAGATCCATTTAATGTGCTAGAATACGTTCTCTAGTTCATTTCCTATTTCAAACCTGTTAATCATTTGGCAAATATATTATGCTGGGATTTCCTTCTTTGGTTAGGAGCTAAAGCTGATCATGTTGAAAGGATCCTTCCAGCTCAGATGTTTTTGTAACTCCATTCTAATGAGTTTGGTGAATCAGGGATACACTTGGGTTCAGTTATCCTTCACTTTCCTTTAATTTTCTTAAAGGCTCATCTCAAGTGCACCTCCTACATGAAGCCTTCCTGATTCTCATACACCCTCAGCTGTAAATACTTTCCCCATCTAAAAATTACTTTATATTTTACTTGTAAGTATGTTTATATTTATTAATATGTGTATATACTGTATTTCCACCAAATTCTGTAGAACATAAGCTTCTTGAAGGCATTTGGGTGGCACAGTGGATAAAGTGCCTGGTCTGAAGTCAAGAAGACTCATTTTCCTGAGTTCAAATGTGGCTTCCGACCTTACTAGCTCTGTGACATTAGGAAAGTCACTTAACTCTGTTTGCCTCAGTTTGTCATCTGTAAAATGAGCTGGAGAAGGAAATGGCAAAGAGCTCCAGTATCTTTGCCAAGAAACCCCCTCCCCTAAAAGGGATTACAAAGAATCGGACACAACTGCAGTGACTGAGCAACGACAAAACATAAATATCATTACATTTAAAAACTAAGCCAACATGCATACTGCAGGGATCATACTCTTTCTGATTGAGTTCCATAACACTGATCTAGGCATCCTTCCATGATGACACAGTGCAGAGAGAGACCTGCATCCACAGAAGGCATTTCCTTATCTAGGAATTCCCTATTCCAAGAAACCATTGGTTTAGTCTTTATCCCTAGCAACCACATAGTGCTTGGAACACAGTAGGCACTTATTTTTTTAAAATTTATTTATTTATTTACTTTTAGTTTGCAAGATTCAGTTCCACAGTCCTTTGAGTTTCACATTTTCCCCCCTCCCTTTCTCACTGTCCCCACCCCATGGCAGCATACAATCAAGTATCTGATCTGCAAATACTTTCACATTGGACATTAGTCTGGTTGTATAGATGGGTTGTAACCAATAGAGTGAACAATGGGAAAAAAAAGAAAACCAAACATGAAAAAGAATGCTAGCATGGAGATTGCTTCAGTCTCCATTTAAACTCTGTTCTTTCTAGATCTTTCTTTGAATGTAGATATCTCCTTCCATCCTGAGACTTGTGGAGTTGTCTTTTAACTGTGCATTGCTGAGAAGAGTCCAGTCTATCAAAGTTGGTCATCACACAAACAGTGTCTGTGATTGTGTACAAATTTCTCCTGGTTCTGCTCTTTTCACTTAGCATCAGTTTGTATAAGCCTCTGCAGGTGAATATGAAGTCTGTTTCCTCCCCATTTTTTATAGCACAATAGTATTACATTACATTAATATACCACAACTTGTTTAGCCATTCCCCAACTGATGGACATCCCCTTAATTTCCAGTTTTTTGCCACCACAAAGAGAGCTACAATAAATATTTTTGTACATATGGGTCTTCCTCCCACTTCTATGATCTCTTTGGGATACAACCTCATAAGTGGTATTACTGGGTCAAAGGGTATGCAATTGTTCATAGCCCTTTGGCCATAGTTCCTTATTGCTCTCCAGAATGGTATATACTATATTTCCACCAAATTCTGTAGAATGTATCAGTTAACAGTTCCACCAACAATGCATTAGTGTTCCAATTTTTCTACATCCTCTCTAGTTATTTTCCTGTTTTGTCACCTTAACCAATCTGGCTGGAGAGATGTGGTACCTCAAAGTTGTTTTGATTTGCATTTCTCTAATCAATAGTGATTTAAAGCATTTTTTCATATGCTTATAGATATCTTTAATTTCTACCTCTGAAAATTGCCTATAAATATCCTTTGACCATTTATCAATTAGAGAATGACTTGCATTCTTATAGATTTTACTCAATTCCCTTAATATTTTAGAAATGAGGCCTTTATCAGAGACATTGGTTGTAAAAATTCTTTCCCAGTTTCCCACTTCCCTCTTAATCTTGGTTATGTTGGCTTTGTTTGTACAGAAACTTTTCAAT
>CM053598.1:93208908-93226274 GCA_028646575.1 Pseudocheirus occidentalis | reverse complement strand
AAGACCAGAAATTAAGCAAAAGAAGGTTCCTGGCATCAAAAATAAATGTTACAAAGATTGTAGCAAAACTAAGGCATTTTAAAATGTCCCAGAGGTGCCTTTCAAGCCCTCACTCAGTCTTCATTTTCTATCTAATGCATTATGGTCATTTCATTTTCCAGCCTAAAGCCCCAAATTAGGTAAGGTCAAAGGATCTGGTGCAGGCAAGTACACTATTAACAGTGGGAAGTAACCTCAAATTTCCTGACATTGAGGCAAAAGGTTAAAAGAAAACTTCAAAAAAGTAGAAAAAAAGTTCAAGAGTCCAAAAAAGGAAAAAATGTTCACTGTATTCTGGAACAATTCCAGCATAGGGAACATACACTTTCCTTAATAGGCTCTGAAGCCATCACTGTAATATTATAGAGGGTGGCTTTGTTGTACCATAGATAGAATGCCAGGCCTGGAGTCAGTAAGATGTGAATTCAAATGTGACCTCAGATTACTTACTAACTGTGTAACCCTGGAAAAGTCATCTAAATCTGTTTGCCTCCGTTTCCTCATCTGTAAAATGGGATGGAGAAGGAAATGGCAAACCACTACAGTATCTTTGCCAAGAAAATCCCAAGTAGGGTCACAAAGAGTCAGTTATGAGTGAAAAACACCTGAACTGGGGCAAGGAACTCAATGATCTCCCCCTTGAAACTAAATCTTATGAAACCAAGATATTCATGATGAATAATAAGTTACTATTTATAGAGCATAATATTTAAGGCTTATGTCCCTGAAAGATAGGCTTAATTATTATCCCCACTTTAGAGATGAAGAAACTGAATCTCAGAGAGGTTAATGGACTTGCCCAGGGTCACGCTGATAGTAAGTGTCCCCAGGCCATCTCTCTATTCACTACATCCCACTGCCTCAATGACTATGGTTAAAGAGGCAGGGGTTATGGCTTTTATTTTTACTTAATAATTTATTAAGAATTTGGCTTGAAAAAATAACAAAAGTCAACATACATTTACAACTATTTTTACAAATAACTTCCATTGGCAGACATCCCCAACAGCTAATTTTTTTCTACTTCAGTGTCCCTTTGTCCACCTGCTTCATATTTCTGCAAAAATTCTACACACTGGAGCAGCTAGGTGACACGGTGAATAGATCACTGGCCTTGGAGTCAGGAGGACCTGAGTTCAAATACAGCCTTAGACACTTAACACTTACTAGCCGTGTGACCTTGGGCAAGTCACTTAACCCCAACCACCCTTCCAAAAAAAAAAAAAAAGCTAAAAAATAAAAAATTTAAAAAATTCTACACACTGATGACACTTATATTATCCTCCTTATTTACATTATAGGGCTACTCCATTACACTGAAAGACCACAATTCTGTTCAGACACTCACCAGCTGTTGGATATTTAGTGGTTTAGTTCCTTATGATTGCAAATAGAGCTACTTGGGTCTCTATAGCAGCAAGCACCTTAGCATACCCAGGATGGCTCCTAGCACAGGTTCTAAGATCTGATTTGCTAAAGGAAAGTAACTCAAAAGGAGTCAACAGTCTTACTTTAATCAAACATATATGTCAGTTACCTAGTTCAAAGGAAAAAGTCAGCACCCTGAACCTCAGAAAATACAAACAGAAATTATAAGCAAAGTACAGAGAAAATAACAAAATTTAACAGACAGGGCTTCTAGTTGTCTGACCATTACATGCATACAGTGTTAGTTACCAGAGAGATAAGCACCAACACCTGGGTTTTCAAAGCTGGGGGGGGGGGAGAGAGAGAGTTCCAATGGCTGCCCAGAGTCTCATCTGGCCAAATCATGTAACTCTTCCCATAAGTGAACCCCAAGGGAAACCTTCACCTCAGGGAGTATATATACCCTTCTCCAGGGTCAGAGAACATCACAACCTTCATCACCCACTGCCTAATTACAAAGGTGTGCCTTCCTGAAAAACAAGCCTCCCCTAAGCAAAAGTCTCTTGTTGGGCTCCCAGTAAGACCCGTTAAAGGGAAGGAAAGATCCCTAGGCCTATTAGGGGGCAGGGAAGATCTTAAAATTCCCTTACCATTACAGTATCTTTGAGCAGAGAGTTCTTTTTTCTTTCCTTTTCTGAAAATGCACTTTGAGTATGTCATGTTGGGATATTGGACTTGGAGTCAAGAAGATCTGGATTCATATCCAACCTCTGACATTTACAAGCTATGTGACCACAGGGGTGGGGTGTGCACATGGAGAGGGGAACAAGCATCTATTAAAGCACCTACTATGTGCCAGTTACTGTGCTAAGCATTTTGTAAATATTATCCCATTTGATATGAGGTCACTCACCCTCTGGGCCTCACCTTCTCCATCTATAAAATCATACTATCCGTAGTCCCTACTTCACTGTATTGTTGGGAGGCTCAAATGGAATAATTAGTATAAAGTGGCCTGTGAACTTTAAAACACTACATAAATGTTGATTATTGTTATGTAATATATTTTAGAAAGATTCTCCTCCAAGATGCTCACTTTTATTTAAGTTTCAGTGCCAAGGGATATAAGCTTCAGCAACACAGAAAGTTCCCTTACATAGTATTACCCATTCCCAGATGATGTCAGATAAATGAGGTGTTACCATATTTTGTCTTCCATGTTTTAAGAAACAATTGTGGGGAACAATATCTACTGTTAGGGGGGCATTCCCTTCAGGCAGCTCCTCATCATATCTGTCACATAGAGATGAAAGCTGTTTAAAATAGCTATCACATCCAGATGGTAACATAGTTTTCAAACCAGCAACTAAATATTCAGCTTGGTGACTGAATGGAAGCATATGTATATGATGAACCTAATTATTTCATCATATGTTCCAAGGCAATTCCTACAGTTTGGGGCTGATTGATACCTATGGTTTCCAGGTTACAGAAACCTAAAACTGCCAAGCATTAGCAATACATGCTAGAAGAAAAACACATGCAAAAAGACGGATGGCTGGACAATTTGTCGATCAGTCAGATAGACGAAATGGCCATCCATCTGATGCATGTCTCCCGATTCATGTAACCTCATATGTGAATGGTCATTAGAGGATCAGAAATTATACGCCCCTCCTAGATGATGGAAATAGCTATAATAGCAGTTCACTTTTCCAGTTCATAAAGGCGTTCTTTACAACAACCCATCCTTCAAAGTCCATCTCAACTGCCACTGCATCCATACAGCCTTCTCTGCTCCCCTCCCCTCCACGCACATAGGTATTACTGTTCTTTGTTCTGAGGGACAACAAAGAGCAGTGAAAAGAGAGACAAATACGGAGTCAGGGGACCTGAGTCTGAACCTCAGTTCTGCCACTTACTCCCTGTGCTACTTTAAGTAAGTCCCTTTCATATTTCATCTGTAAAATAAGAGGACTGGACTAGATCACTTATAAGGTCCTTTCTAGCACTAGACCTGTAACCCTACCATCCATATGACTCTGTACTTAATTACATGAAGACTTACAATGAAGTTAATTGTGCCCATGTCTTAATTTCATTAGACTGCAAACTCCTTGAGGGCACAGACTATACTTTTATCCATCTCTGGATCCCCTGCAGAGTCCATACAAACTCTTGAATATAGCAATCACTGAATAAAGTTGTTTTCAGTTGGCTTAAATCCTCCTCATCACATTCCAGGAAAAGCTAACTAAGGGTCAAATAAGGCTCAACTTCTTTCCTACCTGCAGGAGGCAGGCATCTACAGGAGCATGGCAGGAAAACATAAAGGAATATGGAACTGTTTCAGTAGAGGATGTCAACTCACCTACATCCACCCTGTATCTAACCAACATATCTCTACCTGTAGAGAAAGACTGATGGCAAATTCCCAACAGCTAATTTATATAATTGGTGTGTGTTTTTTAAATGTTCCCTCTATTTAAGACCTCCGTTGCATAGCAAGATTTTATATATGTGTATATGTATGTGTGTATACTCTATATACATAAGTGTATATATGTGTGTGTCTGTAAATATACATACACATATATATATATATATATTATGTAGTTTTCCCCTAGGAAGGGGAAAAAGGCAAAAATATTCAATCACCCCCCAAATTTGATCAAAAATTTACCACTTAACATTGGAGATATTAACATCCTTCCCCCTTCTCTACACATAAAACCTTGATTTTAACTAGGTTTTTTAGTTCATTCTTATTCCTATCTACTCATTAGTCACTCATTTCAGCCTAGTATATTTATACATTTTTAGACCTGGAAGGGACCTTAGAAATAGTTCCATACTACTCCCTTCATTTTACAGATGAGGAAATTAAAGCCCTGAGAATTTCCATGCCTTGACCAAGGTCACATAGCTAGTTACGAGAGAGGAAAGATCACACAGATACTTAGTGGCATATCTGTAATTACAGCCCAGGTCCCCTAAATCCCAGTCCCATGCTCACTGTTACAGTCATGATATATTCTAAACCATTCATCTATAACACTCTTTACTGTTTTCATAATACTTTGATGGATTGTCAGAACAACCTGGTGTAGTGCTAGACTGTGGATTGAAAAGTGACAGGGCAGGTGGTGCCAGGAGCAGGAAGTCAGACTAGATAGCAGAATGTGATGGAGCCAAAAGGTCACAACTGAGATACATAAATCAGTTAATTCAGAAAAATGGGCCACAAAGGCAAAACTAATACTTTTCTTCTTCAGAAATCATTTATTACGCTCCTTTTATGTGCAAAGGGCTGCACTAGGTATACCAAGAGAGATTAAAAAAATAAAAATAAACCATGGCCCCTGCCTTTGTGGTGCATCCAACAGAGAATTTACAGTGTTAGCTGAATCAAAGGAGTACAGAATATGAGTAGACCACATACAGATACAGATACAGTCAGTGTCCACAGATTCAAACCGGCAGACAGGAACAGGAATAAAGAAGTATTTGCTAATCCAAGTATTTGCTAGAGAGTGCTCAGGGTTCAAACAGGGGAAAAAGATACAGTATGGGCAAATGACTCTCCGTATTACAGTACAGCTAGCACATAACTCTAGGAGAGCTTTCTGCTGTCTGCTCTGGATACATGACAGCTTCATGATTTCTGTAAGCAGAGAAGGGTTCTCAAAACAAAGCAAAAAGTCAGCAAAGTCTCTTGGTGAGTTCAGGTCTACCCTCCCTCCCATTGTAAAATGCAGCTTTGGGTGATTTTATTTCTGGAAAAGAATAGTAGCACAGGTAGCTCTGCGAGAACCTCTAAGAAAGCAGAATAAGGAGAAAATTACTTGGGGAGAGACATAGTTGAAGGACTTGAGAGAATCAGCCCTCAGAGAAAAGTGCTCAAAGAAGGTAAAGATAACCAAAATTTCATTTCCCAACAGCTAGTTTACATAAGATTGTCACGAGGATTTTGATATTGATAATAATGAAATTCTGATATTAGAACTTGGATAATCATGCCACAATTATATATTGCCTATTTGTTAAGAATTTGGCAGAAATGCAAATTTCAGTTTCTCATCCTAAGAAAGAGGTGAGTCACTTCACTTCACACAAGGAGACTTTACTTTGAGGCAGGAGTCAATTAGCAATAAAAGAATCAGACTGCGACCAGAGGAAAAGAAAAAAGATGCTGAGGAAGAAGAGACTGGAACAGAAGAGTTGAGGCTGTGCCCCTGCTGCCTGAAAAAACTGCTGAGTTCAGACAAGTCCAGCTGAACTAATGGACCACAGAAAAGTAAGTGAATGTGAGCCGAGAGAAGAGGTGGGACTTTGTGTTACCCACTCCTACATAGTTTCCTGGAAGAAATATATTTTACATCTGCTGCTATGCTGGGACTCACTGGAAGCAGGGAGGCTTAGTATCTATTGCTCCAAAGGAAGGTGAATGAAAAGTCAAGTGAAATGTGTTGAATGTAAGTGCTGAAGCCTGGAGTGACTGGAGGAAGAAAAATCCTCTGCTGCTCAACAAAACTGCTGAGGGAAAGGAGAAATTTGTGTGCCTTGCCCTTTACTTCCACCTATGGCTTAAGGGGCAAACTCCTCAGAGCCCAACTGAGTCAGCTTAAATAGTTTGCAAATCCCAGATGTAAGGGAATTATTTTTTTTAAAGGGCGTAATTCTCTCTTAAACGCTAGCCCAAGAAACGTTCAAGTGGAGTGGCCAGAAGAAAAGATACCTGACCTAGCAGGTACATTTTGGTGCTAGTTGTTCTCTAAATAGTCCAACAACATTACTGTCTACAGTCCAGAGTCTGGAATTATCCTGGGCACCTGGGGCCCTTGCTTGTGAGCCTCCATGCTATGGATTTCTAAGTCTAGGCACATTCTTCATGGACACTGTGTGTATTCATGGAAAATAGGGCACAGGTTTAGGGATGAGCTACTGTTACACTTATTTTTGCATTTGTATTCTTTTTATTAAATGTTTTATGATTAAGAATTAATGGTATCTAGTCAGTATTAGAGGTATTTTGGAAGGACATACACTAAAAACATTGTTGGTGGAGCTGTGAATTCATCCAGCCATGCAGATGAAAGAGTCTAAACATCCATATCTTTGGCTCAAAGAATACAGTACCAGGCATATACTCCAAGAAGGTTACATTTAAAAAAATATAATGCCCCATCTATGCCAAAATCCTTAAAGCAGCCTTATCTGAGACAGCAAAGAATTGTAGAAAAGTAGGTATCTATTGACTGAGTAAATAGATAAACACATTTTGGTGCATGAATATAAATGAACATTATTGTGATAAATGAAATGACTTGGGCAAATCACTTAATCTCCCTGGACTTTGACGTTTGGAAGTTCTAGGACAACTTGGGTTGGGATCTCATTTTTGCCTCTTGCTAGCTCTGTGAACACAGCAGGTCACTTAACCCTCTGCAGGGTTAGTCAGGTGTAGTACAGGTTAACTTTATCTGGTTTCCTCTTCATCAATCACAACTGGCCTGAACTGAATTAAATCCCTCCTCTGCTCCCCCACCTTTAGGAGGTGAACTGAGGCAGGACCTTGGAGTTTAATTCTCTCCTAGTCTGGACGGAAGGGAAGGGTAGGCAGTCCTCCTAGCCCTCTGACAATAGGCTTCATATTATTCAACCTAGTTCTAACAAAAGCTTAGCTAAACTTTAAGTGCTACACAAATAAACTGACTTGGTCTAC
Source organism: Pseudocheirus occidentalis (assembly GCA_028646575.1). Lineage (NCBI taxonomy): Eukaryota > Metazoa > Chordata > Mammalia > Diprotodontia > Pseudocheiridae > Pseudocheirus > Pseudocheirus occidentalis. The sequence goes on along the minus strand of CM053598.1, from coordinate 93,219,142 downwards.
GTATTGTTTAATTGCTCCTAAAGGTTCTCAAAATAGGTTTTTAGATTTCCTCATTTATAAAATTAGGGAACTGAACCTGATGGCCATTGGGGTCCCTTCTGGTTCTTGGCCTTTCATACTATGACCCATCATTTATCCCTTGATCTTGTTCATGCCTTGATCCATTGTTTATCCCATGACTAGACCCATGGAAGCCCATGAAAACCCCCTACATCAATTATTAAATTCTAAAAAGTAAGCAAAATGAAAAAATTTCTAATTCAAGTAACTGCCTCCGAGGTACAGATCCTTCATCAAAAGGTTCTGTAACTAGCTACAAATCTTTACCAATATGGTCACAAGCTGTTGGGCTTTGAAGAAAAGTCTGTAAATCCTCAAATGTAGAAACAATTGATTTCCTTTCTTGTGTACATCTTGGGCATAAGAATCATAAGGGAGAATTACCATATTTCTGCAGTTCTTTACATGAGCAAGTTATCATCCACGGAATTAAGGGGCACAAGTGTGTATATAAGGGTACCTAGAAATGATCTAAACTAGCAAAAACGTTGTACCGTCATAATTTGCCTCCTTAAGGACATGTGGCTAAGACTATGTCTTCAAAATCCAAAAACATAGCCATAGGCACCTTACAGTTTTTCCATTTCTTGGGGAAAGCAAATCAAGGGATAATTTTTCTTGTCCTTGCCAAGAAACACCGAAGGGCAGCTTCTAGTAGCACTAATTAGAACCCATCCTCAATGCTCCAGAGGGAAGTCAGATTTCAGCAAGAGGTGATGGTGAAATATATCACTTTTTAGTGAAAGAACACCAAACTCTTATGAATTCAGAAAAGCTCAATGTGGTCAATTCTAAGCTATAATTACTTATCTTCAAAAATTAGTACAGCAATGCTGTGGCCCTTTTTTCTAACCAAAAAAACCCATTATTTTTCTACCTTGAATGGTTAAAGTTTGAAAGAATGGAGGTCAGGGAATAAAACATCCTTTGTAAACCCTTTTTCATAATCTCCTTTAGTTGGAGATAACAACATATTGAATGTAAATCCATGTAAAATTAAAACAATGATTTATTTATTTTTGAGGAGGATTTATTCAAAAAGGGCTCAGTTTGCAACAGATGTAACAAATTATACCATTAAACACTTAATCCTAATAAAGCTTCAATTTCAGGTTTAACAATAAAGGCTTGCCCCCCCAAAAAAAGAAGTTTGCTTTGCCTGAAATAAGACTCCAGAAATAAACCATTAAAAAAAGTCTTAAGCAGTTAAAAGGGTGACCGCTCACTGGACACAAGGGATATTAAACAGGTTGGGCAGCTTAGCACTCTAAGATCAACCCCAAATTTATCATGTGCAGAATTTCTGTGCTAAATTGTACAAATTTCAAAATATAAAAACCACACGATGACTTGACCTCCTAATCTAAAGACCTATTTTGAGGGCTTTAAAAAGATCAATTAGTTTAACAATGTGTAAACCAAGTCAATTCATTTGTGTAGCACTCAAAGTTTAGTAAAGCCAAGCTTTTGTTAGAATAAAATTGAACAATATGAGGCCTACTGTCAGAAGACTAAGAGGAGAGCCTACCCTTCTATCAGTCCAGACTAATGGAAAATTAAATGCCAAAGGGCTGTCTCAATCCTTCTCCCAAAGTGAAGGAGAGGAAGAGGGATTTAATTCAGTCCAGTCCAGTTGTGACTAATGAAGAGGAAACCAGTTAAAATTAAACTGTACTACACCTGCCTAACCATGCATAGGGTTAAGTGACCTAGCAAGCTTGCACAGCTAACAAGAGGCAGAAGTGAGATCTTAACCCAAGTCTTCCTAGAACTAGCGAGAGGAACCAAATCCCTTGGGATCCGTCCTATTCCATAAGACAACCAATTTTTGTTGAAGTCTCTAATAACTATCCCTGGCTGGTAAAGTCTAACTAGGTAACCAGTATCTAAGACTGCCTTTAGATATATAAATGATTGTCTGAGAAAATTCAATGCTTGGTTTTGCTTCCATTGAAAGAAACCCAAATAAGAACTACATATATCAAGGAGAAGGGTCACCCACTCCTAACCATTTCACAAGTCCACACAAGCCTAATTAAGATGCTCTTCCTCTTTAAATCAGGTTGAAGGATTTTACGCCAGCCACAAACACATCAGAAAACACATTCTCACTGCAAACTGAAGTTGAACTAACCAGGCTGTCATAATGCTCAATCTTTCCTTCTTGAGTAAGATGCCACAAATCAAGACCAACTTTGCGTTTATGAAGCTGTATCAGCCTCAGGCATGAAATTGTTTCCTGATCTTCCCTTTAATAACAGCACCTGTTCTGACACTGGAAAACCTCGGGACTATAAGTGTTAAGCCATCTGTAGGTAGTTCTTGAACAGTAATCCTTAATAATAGATTATCATCATCATTCCTGCATTCCAGAGAGCTTCAAATCAGAAGGAATGAATAAGTCTGTGAAGGAGTCACTATATATCCCTACTTAAAACGATTCTATGTAATTTCTCAAAGCATATTTGAGAAGCGTACTTGGAAAAACTGCCTAAAATGGATGACAAAAAGGTAGAAGCCTACTATTGTGCTTAGTAAAGAATCCTTGGAGCACCTAAATGGCACAGTGGAAAGAGTGCCAAGCTTGGAGCTGTGCGACTCTGGGCAAGTCACTTAACACTCTTTGCCTCAGGTTCCATCTGTAAAATGAGCTAGAGAATGAAAAGGCAAAGCCACTCCAGTGTCTTTGCAAAGAAAACCCCGAAGGGAGTCATGAAGAGTCAGACATGACTTAGACAACAGCAACAACAAAATCTTAGCCTATGGAAATTAGGCAAGGTCCAGATGGAAGAAGAGAGGGGGTCAATCTGGATGCCAACGTGACCTCTGACTGACAGGAGATCATCAAGGAAAAAGAAGCATTGACATAGTGGGTGCTATGTGCTTTTTACAAACATTATTGTATTATATCCTCACAACAATCCCAGGAGCTAAGTATTACTAGTAAGCATTTTATAGTTAAGGAAACTGAAACGGACAGAGGTTAAATGACTTTCCTAGAGTCACACAGCTTGTAAGTATCTGAGTTCATATTTGTAAGTATCCAAGTTCAAATCTGAACTCATATTTTCTGAAATCTCAGCTCAGAGCCCTCTCTACTGTGATATACTGCATATGATCACAGGGTTTTAACAGACATGAAAAAAGGAAAGGAAAACATTCTCAAAGCTAGGAGCTCTTCCTTGCTTGGCTGTTCTTTCTGTACAAATAGAAGATGAGAGAAGTCCTAAGAGCTCAAATAAGGAATGTTCAGAAGGCAAAATCTCTTCCATTGGATAAATTGTAAACAGGTGATTATGGGTTTTGAAATCCAAATCCCAACAGGTGAAACAGGATGAATGAAGCAGTTGGGGACTGTGCAAAGACTGGAAGAGCCCTAAGTGAAAGGAACATATGGTGTTTGACAAAGTTAATTATGCACAAACACACACACACACACAGAGCCTAGCTAACATTATTCATACCTTTTTATGTTTATAGTTAAGCAGTCAGTAAGTAATGTATTTTGGATTAAAACAGCCAAAATAACACAAAATTTTAAAAAGAGCAAACTGTAATGTTTGTTTAGACCTTATGCCTTTTAAAATATACAGAGCCAAATTCTGCTTTAAGATAGCCTGATGATAGTTAGGAGATAACTTTTTATAAACAACTGAAAGAAAACAGAATAGAGGAAAAAGTTAGATTTAGCAGTGATAGAAGTTGGAGTCTAGTTAGGAAAGTACTTATGTATACTGAGATTTATTTACATTCTGCTTTAAATGGTGTCTTGTTTTCTTGTTAATTACCAATTAGTGAATGAGTAGGCTTTAGGTGTTAATATTTATATTTTTATATATTAAATATCAGTAACTAGATCCTGTCCTAATCTATTTTTTATTTTTATTTTTCAATATATTTATTTTTATTTTCTTCTCACCTCTCTATCCCTGAAGAAAGTCTAAGTGCTTAGGAAAAACAAAATCTCCTTGCTTACACTGGTTCTGCAATCTCAAATTTATCACAGCACTACAGATATTTAAGTTCTTATAATTCTCAGTTTTATATCACCAAGTTGATGGTGACCATAGATCATTTACAAAATGCTACTTAGGAACTTTATGAATGAGCAGGAATGTTTCATTTTGATCTACATCAATCAAAACAGAATTACTAAAAAGGGACAGGATGGAAAATGGGAAAGTGTTGGTTTACTAACATCACAATTCCTATTGATCCTCTTGGTCTGAGAACCAAAGCTTAAAAAGGACATTCATTGATTCTTTGGAGAATATTCCAAGGAGGCTGTTCAGCATGGTGAAGAGTCACAAGTTTATATAGCATATGATGATTAATGAAAAGAACTGAGGATATCTAGCTAGAGAAGAGCAGAGTTAAGAGGGGGAAAACAATATAACTTCCTTCAAAAAGATTTGGGTATTTTAATAGACTGAAAGCTCAATATGTTTAACAATATGCAATGGGAATTTAAAAAAAAAGTTAATGGGACCTTGGGCTACATTGAGATGTGGAATCCAGGACTAAGGAGAAGACAATATGACTGTATTCTTCACTGGTCAGTCCACATCCAGGATGGGGACCTCAGCACTGGGCAGCACATTTTAAAGAAATCACTGATAAGTCGGTGTGTCCTAAAGAAGGTGACCAGGATGATAAGGATAAAGAGATCATGACATTTAGAAAATGAAGACCAGAGTAGGGGGAGATAACAGCTGTCTTCAAGTATTTGCAAGGCCTGTCTAGGTATTTGATTTAGATTGTTTTGAGATTGATTTAGATTGATTTGTTTTAAGTAAAAATTGCAGGAAAAAAGATTTTAGCTCCATGTAAGGAAAAACTTCTTAGTGATAAGAACTGTCCAGAAGGGGAATGGACTCATTTAGGAAGCTACAAGTTCTTCCACATGAAGGACCAGATGCTGCTTTTGGTGGGATGTGGAAGAGAGGAATCTTTTTCAGATGTGGATTATAGGAGTTGGCCACTGAGGTCCCTTCCAACTCATCAAACTGTTCTCAGAATTTTATATACCTAGTCTGGCAGGTCCCATTAGACCAAGGAAAGGCACTGATATCTTAATAATTATTTTATATTTTAGGGTTATTACTAATAAATCTTTTTTCATTAGAGAGGAGTCTTTTTTTCCCACTGATTGGTATGTTTCTTAATAAGACAAGAATTTTCCTTTTATCTATAAACAAGACATCTAGATGGTATAAAATGTGGAACTTGTCAGGAAAGCGTGGATTTAAATCCTGCCTCTCTTTTTTTTTTAGTTTTTTTAATTGACGCATTTTATTTTTACATGACAAACTTTTATAGATTTCCCCACTCTGAGTTTTATTTTTTTTTAAATTAAAACAATTAAATTAATAGCATAAAAATCTCAGCTCACAGTTATGCAGTATTCCACATCTGTAGCACCCCCATCTCTCCATTTTTTTAACTAATGAAAATCTATTTTCTCTCCCCCACCACCACAGTGAAAATAAAAGAAAAACAGAAAAAAAATTCTTTGTAACAAATATAGTCAAGCAAAAAGAGTTCCCTCATTGCCCACACACAAAACATGTCTCATTCTGTACCTTAAAGTTATTACCTCTCTTAAAGAAGACGGATAATGTTTCATCATTAGTCCTCTATAATCATGGGTGGTCACTACAGTCATTATAGATCTTACAACTTCCAAAAGGTATTTTTACAGTTTTGCTGTTACTCTATAAATTATTCTCCTTGTTCTGTCTTCATCTCTTTAGAAAAATCTTCAAATTTTTTTCATTTGTATTAATATTTTAATTTTGTGTTCTTCTGACTCTGCTTATTTTGTTCTGCATCAGTTTATTTCTCCCCTTCCTGTTATTTCCTTTAGAATATCAAAATAGGAAAAAAAAGCCCTTCTCCCCCCTACTATAATATAAATACTTCATTGTTTAAAGTCTTAAAACTATTCAATTTCATTTACCTTTCTATGCTTCCCTTGACTCTTGTGTATGGAACTATTTAGCACTCATATTTTCATTAGAAATGCATACCTGATAGAGTATGTTATTTTTGGTTACAAGTCGTTATCTTTTGCTTTCAGAATGCATTATTCCAAAATTTTTCCTTCTTCAAAAAAGTTGCTGCCAAGCCTTGTGTGGTTCTGCTTTGGTACCTGATTTCTCTCTTTCTCACTGCTTGCAGTATCTTTTTCTTTTACTAGGAGCTCTGGATTTTTGCTATGACATTACTGGGAGTTTTCAATTTGGAGTTTCTTTCCAGAGGTGATAGGTGGATGCTTTTTTTTCACTGCTTTTTCCTCAGTCTCCTTTGCTGGATCTTTATCCAGATCACACTCACTAAACATGGATATTCTCCAAGGCTCTTTTCTGGGCCTGCCTTTATTATCCTTCTATATTATATCTCATGAATTCAGTTATCACCTCTCATATATGTCTTCTCTACATAGACACCACTCTGGTGGAAGACCTCATCATCTCCTGGTAGTAGCCTGGAATACTCAGTAGCCTTCTCGTTGGACTCCCTGCCTTACTTTTCTTCTTTTTGCTGTAATATTTTGATTCTTTTATAATAATTCTTGTTTCATGTAGTTATCAAGTCTTACTTGATCTATTTTAATTAAAGTTTTCTACCTTCTGTTCTCAACTATTTATTATTCTTCCATCTTTTTCCTCCAGAGCTATTATTTCATTTCTTTCCTCTTGATTCACTCCTGTAGTTCTTGTGACCAAGGCATTTTTTAAATGAAGTTCTGCTTACTATTGTGAAATTACCATCCTCTGGATTTATCTCTTGGGCATCTCTTGATGCATAATATTTCTTCATTGTGTTCAATGTCTTCCTCTGTTTATTCATATCTCCAGCCTCAGTTTCTAATTTGGGACATTGTGCCAAGGCCAGCCCTATTTGGTCTTGACCTTGATTTCCTTAGTTCCTCCTACTAGTTTTTATTTCGCCTTATGTGCTCAGAACCCTAGAAAAGTCTAAGGTTCCTAGTTACAGTTCTGTGGTTAGCTCTCTTCACTCAGGGTATCACTCCAGACCTCCACACATCCCCCTCCCCTAAGGACTCTTTGGTCCAGATGCCGCTGCAGACTTCCCCAATCAAGGCACTGCTACTGGCTTCTGACCTATTTAGCTGAGGACCTTCTAGCTTTCTTGGCAGGGCCTTTCTTTCAACACTAGTGGTTTCTGGCTAATTTTTTTTGTTCGGTCCCACCTAGCCCAGATGAAGGCACTTAGTCATGTTTCTCTTTGGATTTTGGGTTTATTAATCCTAATTCAAAGTGGTACCTTTTTAAAAATAATATACATATATATACACACATGTATATAGATATATGCTGTTTCTTTATGACCTTTCATGCCACCATTTTAATGCTAAGTCTTCTTAGTTTTTCTTGTGATGAGCTGCCTCTGTTCTAGATTGCACTCTCTCCTTTTTATGGAATTTTCAGTGCCTGCCACCTTCCACACTAGAATCTTTCATGATCCATAGTACAGCCCTTCAAACTCCTTGCCTATGACTCTCGAGATGGGAAGCCAATCAAAAGACTTCTTCATCTCTTGACATAAAACACCTAGGGTTTCTGCAGCATTACCAAGCAACTGAGATAGAGTACTGAAAGACTTGGCTTCTCCTCTTAAGAGGCATTGAGAATTTGTTCTCATCATGCATGTGCCAAGTTAAAGAAGCTGCCTTTCAAAGGACCATCCTGGATTTCCTCCTTATGCCATGCCATGAGGCTTTTTGTTATATACTTTCCACAGCCTTCCTTGTCCTTCTTTGGCTTGGAGGTTTCATCTGCCACTCTAGTGGTCTCTCCTTGTTGTTTTCCCTACCTAATCTTCCTTCATGCTCCCAGGTTCAGGTGTCCTCAGTTAGACCATATAACCTTTTCTTACACAAATCAGATAAAGTCTACTCCTGTGCTTTGAATGGATATGATAGTTCATTTTTTTTTCTGCAGTCTTTTAAATACCAAGGCCATAACCTCTATAAAAGTCTTGAGCCCTAATTTATACATAATAAATTCTAATGTTCACAAAATAATTTAATGACTTGTTAGATCTAAAGAGAATACATTTAAAATATTACTCATAGTACAATTTCCCCTAAAATTTCCATGTCCATAGCCCAGTACCCCCAACACAAAAAACACATTAATTTTTTTTCAACAGCTTAAAGCTTTTTTAGAGAAATTTTACATCTCTAAACATAAGACCATAAATTCATAAATACAGAACCGAAAGCAGCCTCAGACAGCATCTATTCCAAACTGCCTCTTGAGTTAAGAAATCAACCCATATAAAATGTACAATTCCCTTTAAGATATTCAAATCCTTCCCAACCTTCTAAACCTCACAAATAGGTCACCTACTTTCTGGGCAACTATAACAGCCTGAAGTAATCACTTCCTTCTCATAATATTATAACTCTCATGGTCCATCAGCCCATTGGACATTTATTATGTATAATGTCCTGTCATATAAATGTCATTTGTCTGTGACTACAAAATAATTAAACTGATAGTCAGGAGTCAAACCTGAAGTTTAATCTCTACTTTATAGACACATGTTGTACAAATCTTATCGCCATAAAACATTCCCCCTCCTTCTTCTAGCTTACAGAAATTAATCTCTCTGACGCTCATTTGTTATTTAATCATGTGCTACCTTAATCGTTTCTTCTGTTGTTTAAATCTTTCATCAGAATTTAGATTTTCATGCAGATATCTCTTCTCCCTTTTTGGACTGTAAGCCCCATCAAGAAAAGGGCCCTGGTTCATATGTCTGCCTAGCAAAGTACTAGGTAGAGAATACGCGTTTCTATATATTTGCTGGTTTGATTTGATGTGCTATCCTGGAAAAGCAACTAAGGAAATTCAAAACCCCACTTGCATTAACTATTGACCATTTTAATAGTCACAAATAATGTCATGGACACAGTGCAAGTCCCTGCTATAACCTGGCACCAAACTCCCTCTGTGGTCTTATTTAATTCTTCTCTCTAATATACTCTATGTTCCAGCCTAACTGGCCCAGTAACTCACCCTGAACTTCAAATGAACTTCCCATCGTCTGTCTTTATGCACTGTCACAAGCCATACTCTCCAGTCCCAGAATGCATTGCCCCTTCCATCTGCTTTTCATATTCTTCCTTCTAGCATCTCCCAGTTGTTACTTCCTCTGTGAAGACTTCCCATAGCCCACCAACAGCCATTAATACATTTTGTTCTTCACCCCCAAATACTGCAGGAGCTCCATGCCAGAGCTCTCCTTTGCTCTTATCCTATATTTTAATGTTCAGTGTATATGTTCTATCCTCCAATGGAATATAAGCCCCTTGGGGGCAGAAATTTGGACTTTTTTTTATCTGTATCCACAGCACCTAGCACAATGCCTGAGCATGCAGAAGGGACTTAAGAAAGTTTCTCTTCTTAATGACACTAGATTCCCTGTTTCCCTAATACTCAATGGAAGAACACTGAAAACAGTGCTTCAACTTTCATTCATTGCAGAAAAAGAAAAAAGAAAAGAAACCCTAACAAATGTTTTCCAAATAAATGTCCATGTTTGTCATGCTTCAAGCTTTCACATAAACAGCATGCAAGCTCTAAGGGTCGGTTTGAATGTTTATCTCCACAACACTTCAGAGATATTCATGCCAACAAAGACAGTTTGACCCACCTTAGAAAATGCTATTCAGTGACACTTGATAAAAACTGACCTTACGAAAGTGGGGCTCCCTTCAAATTTTACAAGGGTCATTAACAGACAAATTATCATTCAAATTTTTATATGAAGAAATAAATACAACTCCACTAGAAGAAAACTAACAGCTGCAGAAACATTGCATGATGCCATCTGACCACCATAGTAAAATTAAATGATTCCCCCAAGCCAGGGAAAAAGCCAGGTAGCAATATTTACAGCACAGTTTTACTGCATTTCCCTGAAAAAGTAAACAGATAGTGAACCAGATTTTTCCCTGTACTTTAATTACTCCTGGTACGCACTTAATTCTTTCATCACTCATTGCAGAAGTCTACCCTCAACAACCAATAAACAGGTTAACCAATGTCAGGGAAAGAAAAAAAAGAAAGGAAAGGAAAGGAAAGGAAAGGAAAGGAAAGGAAAGGAAAGGAAAGGAAAGGAAAGGAAAGGAAAGGAAAGG
>CM053598.1:93179306-93203117 GCA_028646575.1 Pseudocheirus occidentalis | reverse complement strand
TTTTTTTTTCCTTTCTAATCTCTACTCCACCACCCCATTTGCTTAGTAATTTAACAGTCAGGTTGCTCTGGTAAATTTCTAAGCTTTCCCTCTCTACAGGGATCATTTTCCCTCTGAAAATATGTTTTTTAATCATGAATAAAGTCATTTCAAACACCTTTAAGTTTGTTTAAGTTCAAGAGGGAGGTGGGTGAAGAAGAAGGTGATTTTTCTCGGGTATGCTTTTGTTTTCAAAGAAATTATTTCAACCTCACAAGTAATTCACTTAATTCCCCTTTACCTAGGAATGTGCTAGGCATAAATTTAATGGGTAATAATGATAACTCACCTTTCTATCTCATTAATGTTTGCATTATCTCATTTGATCCTTACAACAACCCATTAGGCTGATGCCTTTATTCTCACCATACTGATGAGGAAATGAGATGATGAGGTAGGATTTGGGGAACCCAGGTCCTTATGATTCCAAGGTCAACAGGCTTGAGCTACTATGTAATACCCCCAGGCTCTTCTGAGAAAAGGTTCCTCCATCTCTGTTGCCTAATGTCAGCCTGTACAAAACAATCTCCACTAACCTGTTCCTGCTTCTAGCAGAGGAGCGTTGTATGGCTGGTTTAGAGGTAACAGCTGTCCCATCAGTGGGAAGTACAGTTAAACAGTACAGACACTGGTGCACATCCTGACACAGCTACCATCCTGTCCTATTCCTTTATTCCTCACTACACAAACTTTGTATTCCACATTTCTCATAGGTACCTTGTGTTCTGCTCCCTCCAGTCTTCTTACTCCATTTGCTTTTTGCTCATGCTGTTTAGTCCCTTTGCTTCTTTAGTAGTGGGTATAATTCCGCTTGGAGAGGAGCGGGGAGTTCTCTCATTCTCTTGTAACTGGTTAAGCCTGCCATAGGATTCCTAGAGGAGAATGTGATTGAGTTAAGGTACAGGAAAGAAAACGGTCCCGGTATGGGACAGATACTTAATGAATGTCTGTTGGCTCATTAATACTCATAAGTAAACAGAAAAGCTTCCAAAGAAAAGAGAGGAACAGAGGGTGTATTTGTGATTTCATGGGTATAGTGAACTCACTCCCCCTATCAGTTTCTTTTCAACTTAGACTTTTTTACAGTTGCTTCAGGCTTGGAGAAGTTAAGAGACTTGTCTAGGGTCACAAAGCCAAGATTATCAAGGGCTGAACTTAAAACCACAGGCCTTCCTAGCTCTAAAGCCAGTTCTCTACCCAAGCAGCCACCCTGCCTATTAGTTACGTAAACACACAACTACAAATGAAAAACCTTCACAACATCTGGCAAAGAATCCCAGACTCCGTTTAATCATGCTTACCTTGCGTCCACGTCGCAAGCTGACCTCTCAGCCAACTCTAGGAGTCTAGCTCGTCCATATTGCAGCCCAATTAGGAGCATATGTTCCGCTAGAGGGCGCTCAGTTCCTAGCTAATAGGGAGGCTGTGTGCCCTCGCGGAAGTGTGAGCAATTTGGAAAAGTTTCCAACTCAGCATATTTTCGCAAGCCCTTCATCGGTTATGTTTAGTTCATACTTTCAGTGTACATGGCACAAGTACAACAGCAAGGAGTTTTACTGTCCTTGTCGATTTCATGTACTCAGTGCGTGTGTCCTCTGGGCTTTCAATGAGAAGGACGAGGTGAAGGTAAAGGTATTTTAATAGCCTGTGCCCATCACAGCCAAGGAGCTGGATAAAAAGTTAGCCACTAGGGCTTTCGCTGTTTTGGATATTATACCATGGCATAAAGCTCTAAAGTTTTACAGGCACAAGACAGATGTTTAAGGTAAAACTATCTATTAAACCTCTGTGCGGTACTTGAGTATGTTTTGATCTCTGGGTTTATTATTCCAGGCTACCTTGCCCTGAATGCAGCAAAGGCTCCGAGTTTGTTTTGCAACATATCTGCTCCCCACCCTTCCCTCGCAAGCTGGTTACGTTTTGTAACGCTGCAGCATTTCCACCATAACACGCCCGGGGCTGCAGTCCCTGCCTTTGGCACGACACCTGGCAGGAGGCATTGGGCAAGGAGTGACTTCCAGCAAAGTCGGGCTAGGAGGATTCTGACCAAGTCTCCCGGTCTAAGGTATTTGACTTATTGAGCAATCACCTGTCCCCAGGGACAGGAGGGCCTGGACACTTTTCTCTAGCTCTTGGCGAGTTTGCCCCGGCAAGTGACTGTGTGTGATGGAAGGAGAGATGACTCGGTTACGGGAAGTCGTTTTGGAGTCTAAGCTACATCCTGGGCAGTGGGCAACTGGGAGGTGGGGAAAGGTCTTCTGTGGGGGTGGGGCGCATGGTCCAGTGCACTTGCTCCGGTGCTACAGGTGGCGGCGCGCGCGCTCTCCCGAGCCTGACTCCCGCAAGTGCTCAGTGCCGGGGCAGTCCCAAGAGTGGGGATAGGAGGGGAGGGCGGGGGTTGGGGGGGGGGGGTGGAATGGAGAGGTGGGGCAGCCTCGGCTCCAGCACCATTTAACATCTTGGCGGCTGCGACGCCGCGGGTTGGAGGCCGACGTGCAGTAAGGTCATGCTTCTCTGGGCTTGGAACGCGAAGGCATCATCCCTAGTGGTGAGGACGGGATCGCAACTGCTCTCTTCCGAGACTCGAGCGTTGTCCGAGCGGTCTTTGGGTGGAAGAGACAGAGTACAGGTCATTGGCGCCAGGTGGGTACAGTGGAAGACGGGGAAAGTGGAAGGGGCAAGGGAGTCCGACTGGGAGAGGAACGAAGGCTTCGGATTCTCATGGCACTAAGGTAGAGAGGCCAGAGCTAGCTGAGCGGTGGGCTAGAAGGAACCAGGCAGAACAGAAGTTCTCAATTGGCAGCATGTTAGGGGACCGATTTTGGCAGAGGGGGAAAGCATGCCCCATTTATGACACGAGGCGAAGAGGGTCGGACCCACCCAAGCGATCCCGAGGGAGGGTATACAGAACTGTCACTTTACGGGCTTCAGCGGCTCTTTTAGGAAAGGGTGTGTGTGTGTGTGTGTGTGTGTGTGTGTGTGTGTGTGTGTGTGTGTAGGGGTGCAGGTTCCAAGAAACTGGGGTGCAATTAGGGAGATTAAGTGAATGTGTGTGTATGTGTGTATGTGAAGGGGGATGGGGGACACGGGTGACGAGCCGCTTGCTGGGGCTTAGGCTACTTGACAAGGGGAGAGCACGGAGCAAGGGGTAGCGTCCCGAGGACTCTGCATCACTTCGGCGGGGCACAGGCGCAGGGAAGTCGCGACAAGTCGGAAGAAGCAGCACATTTGCGGATCGCATTAGGTCGGGTTCCGTTAATGCTTTCTCCAGATGAGTGCGAAGCCATCCATCCACCCACGGACAGAGCAGCTCTGCATCGGCGGGGGCGCTGCACTTCCCAGCTCTGCGAAACAGAAGTTAGGAATGACCACGGGCCATTACAACACACCACTTCTTCAACGTCATCCTTTGCCTATTTCCTGAAACTGAAAGGAAAATAGGCAAAAAGACACCCACCCGTAAGCTGCCCACTTTCTTCTCCAACTCCCAGTTATCTGAGATTCAGGGTCGCCTCCACTAGGCAAAACTCCAGGGCAGAGGAAAAAGTTGGGGTTGCTTTGGTGACCTCCATTTCCGAGTACCTGTAGGCGCTCGGTCTCGGGGACATCCTTAGGTTGGCAGTGGCCAACGTACAGGTGCAGAGCCTCGGGACGGGCGAGATAGGAGGGAGAGGTGGCTCTTCTTCCGAGACTTCCGGGTTTGCAAAGAATCCGGCGGCCGTGGCAAAGGGCCGGACCCTGCGTCTGTTCGGACGTCGCGCCTGGGTAGCGCCAGGAGGACTAACTTCTCTGGACTCCTCGCTCTGTTTCTGGACGGGTTCCACGTGGAACCTACACCAGCGAGCCTTTGGGGAGGGGGTGGACCTGCCAAGCTTTGGCTGGGGCGTCCCAAGATATCTGGCCTCTGGGTTGCGCTCCGGGATTGTGGAGGATTGGAGCCTTGGAGACTGTCGAGCTTCGGTGCTGTCTGAGGCTGGCCCCCGGGGCAAGGCGCCTCGCGGCCCCACCCTGCCGAATGGGAACTGGAGAGGTGGGGCGCTCGGGTGCGGCAGTTCTTCACACGTACACGCACGTGCCCTCAGCAAAACTTGAAAACACGCTTAGCAAAAACTTGCAAAAAAATCTCCAGTATTCATATGCACACACGCAATAACGTGTACTACTCGGACTTACTACACCGGGCTTTCCCCATTGGCCAAGTCCGAAACTTCTATTCCCTAATTGGAAATACTTCATCCATCCTGAAGACTGATCACGGTATGTTGTGCTCTGAGTCAGCTTCTCAGCCAGAGCAGACCTTTCTAGTGTTTGGGTTGCTCTGAGTCCAATGCCCTATTCCTTGGTCGAGTCGGGCTGAGTCACCAACCCTCCAGAGGGGTAAAGGACAGTAGGGAAGGAGCATTCATTTGAAACTGTTGCTCTCTTTGACAGGCAGAAGTCAAGCAGATCAGGAGTCATGGTCCTGCCAAAGACGTGGTGGTTGGGCGTCAGGATTGCCATTCTCTTCTATACGAGCTTACAGGTAGGTGGCATGAGGGGCCGTGTTTGGGTAATTCTTTAGTTCCATGATTAAGCAATAATGTCTCCAAACATTCTTCATTTTTATTTATTTTTAAGAAAAAAGAATGCCAGGTATTCTAGTCATAAAAAAAAACAGCAAACTTTTCCTTCTGAAAAAGTGGGCTTTAAATGACCTTGGTTTTTTTTTCTTTTTCTAGTTAGGATACATTATGCTTTGGAGATAGTTCTTCATACCTATATTTGGGAAACAGTGAATTGTGTAAGGTGCTTTTGTAGGTGCTAGAAAACACTACATTCAGTGGAGGAGATAAACTTACAAATAATTTGAAATAGAACCAACAAATTGGTGTAGTAGAAAGGAGTCAAGAAAATTTATTAGTTGCTTAGCAATGTTTAACAAGTTAGATCTTTCTGGGCCTCATCTACAAAATGAGGGAGTTGTATTAGCTTATTTGGAAGCTCATTTCAGCTATAAATCTCATAATTCTATGTATATGTACAATGAGAGATATTCCCACCTGCTAGAACCAGGGAAATCTTCACAGAGGACTTAGAGCCTAAAGGTGTAAAATGGACAGCATTGCTGGAATAGAGATCTAAAGGTAAGAGCAGGGACATGGATGATATTTGTGGAGTGGAAACATGTTAAGTTGTATTTTGAAACAGAAAAAAACCCCAGTATTCTGTGACTAGGTGTTGAGATGAAGGAGAGGGAATAGTCATAGTTATCACCAAGGGTAAAATAGGAAAAGATGGTGTCATAATTGACAAAGAGGGGTAAATCAAGAAGAAAATAAGGGTTTGGTAGTAAGATGTTGAGTGCTGTTTTAAACAATATTTATGGGAGACAGTTGACAGATGGGAAACTGAGTCTGGAAAGAGGCTGGGGCTAGCTAGAGAGATTTGGTAACTATTTTTAATCCATCCTCCTCACATTTGCCAAATTGATAGATAGCCTTCAGTTGGACCAGGTTTTCGTTGTTGTTGTTTGGTTGTTTTGTGTTGTGTCAGACTCTTTGTGACTCCATTTGTTTTCTTTTTTTTGGTGTTTTTTTTTTTTTTTTTGGTAAAGATACTGGGTTGGTTTTCCATTTCCTTCTCCAGCTCAGGCTAGGTTAGACCTTGGCAAAAGAAGCTTCAGGACTCCCCATTTCCTTAAGGATAGTCCACAAGCTCCTTTCTTTAGTGTTTAAAGCTTTTTACAGTCTGACTGCAATCTATGTTTCTAGGCTACATTTTCTAGCACCTACATATCCTTCATATGCTCTTATTTTTCAGCCAGACTAGCCTACTTGTGATTGTTTTCATGTAACATTCTATCTCTTACCTTGATGCCCTTGCAGAAGCTGTCTCAAAAGCCTAACATTATCTCTCTCCCCACCCCTACTTCTTGTAATGCTGAGCTCCTCTGGAAGCTCAGCTTCAGTGTCGCCTGCTTCAAGAAACCAGTTGTTAATGCCCTCCCATCACAGTGTATCTGTGTCTATGTCTATATCTCATCATTGCCCTGAACTTCAGTTGCTACAATTCTCACCTTCTGTAGTGCTTTGCAAACCTACATACAGGCGAAATATTTTCATTATTATATAAGTTCCTCTAAGGTAGAAACTGTTTCGTTTCTGTATCCTTAGTGCCCAGCATAGTGTCTGCTAGAAGGCAAGTGCTTAATAAATACTTTTGGAGTAGTCTGTTCACTTGAACATGATAATATAAATTTGGGAATTGATGCAATCAACCAGAAAGAAAACATATATGTGTGTGTATAAGTATGCATGTGTGTATATATACATGCAAATGTGAACATGCATATGTATATATATGTGTGTATATACATGGAGAGAGAGAGAAGAGAAATGGAAACTTATACATAGAGATGATTCATGCCTTGAAAGCTATCAAGATCACCAAGGAATAGAGTTTAAAGTGAGAAGAGAAGAGAATCTGAGGACAGAGCCACAGAGTACACACATACTTAGTGAGTAAGCAACATAATAACTAAAAATAATTATACAGTAAATACAGTATATGTAAGTACAGAATAGAATATACAGGAATATGAGAGACGTGAGTCCAGGGTAGGAGAGATTATTCTTTTTTTTTTCTTTTTTGGAGAGCAGTTGGGGTTAAGTGACTTGCTCAGAGTCACAGGGCTAATAAGTGTGTCAGGTGTCTGAGATCAAATTTGAACTCAAGTCCTCCTGACTCCAGAGCTGGTGCTCTATTTGCTGTGCCACCTAGCTGCCCCAGGAGAGATTAGTTTTAAATTGCAGGAGGGAAAGCAATGAGGAAGATATGAGAAAGCTTTACTGAGGAGCTTTATTTGAGGAGCTCAAATTATGAGTAGCATTTCAAAAGGCAGAATTCAGTTCGACAGACATTCAATAAGCTTTTACTCTGTGAGAGAAAACTGTGTGATGAATTGAATAGAGACTCATGCTTTACATATGATGTAGTTTCTGCTGTCATAGAGCTTACAATCCAGTGATAATGGGAAGGACATGCTACTTATAGGTAACTATGAGCAAAGGCATGGAGATGGGCGTTAGTGTGACTTGATGTGTACTAGGGATAGTGAGTAGGCCAGGTATGACTCTCAGCGATCGGGAGAATTATAATAGTTTCAAAAGAAATACAGAAATTTGAGTTAATTGGATGATATGTCTAGAATAGTAGGTTGGATTCAGATTATGGAGGACTTAGGAGTTTGTAGTTTGTCTTAGAAACAATAAAGATTGGGATCCTATGATTTCACTGCTGTAAGGAACTCCCAAGTGAGGAAATTCCTATGAATGCAGGTTACCATCTTTGCAATTTATAGGTTGGAAGAGTTGCCTAGAGCACTGAAAGGTTAAGAGTAGCTCATTGTCCTATAGCCAGTATGTGTCAGAGATAGGTCTTTCTGACTCTGAGGCCAGCCCTCTCTCTAGTATGCAACACTGCCTCTGGCAGGATAGATAAAGTTAGATCTTCAGTTAGACTTTGAGGACCTATGTGGAAGATGTATTAGAGAAGGAAGAGGCTATAGTCAGGGAGACCATTTTAGGAGGCTGTTATAATAACCAAATGAGGATTGATGAGGGTCTGAACAAAGGTTTTGTTGTGGGAGAGGAGAGAAGGGGACAGATGTAGAGATATTTGGGAGATAGAATAAAAAAGGATTTGGCAACTGGATGAGTGGGAGGAGATAAAGGAGAGGGAAGATTCAAGGAGAGTTGAGGTTATGATTCTTGGTGGTGAGGAGAATGGCAATGTTATTAGCAAAATAGGGAAGTCTGAAGAAGGTGTAGGTTTAGGAGCAGAAGATAATCAATGTTCACTTTTAGACAAGTTGAATTTGAGATAGGAATGGAACATTCAAGAAGTGCCATTGACCTTGAGTATTGAAGGTGAGAACTGTAAGGACTGAAGTTCAGGGCAATGATGAGATATAGACAGACATACACAAAACACACACACACATCTCCATATAGATTTGGAAATTGTAGGGATGCCCATCAGAGAATGACTGAACAAATTGTGGCATATCATTGTGTTGGAATACTGTAGTATAAGAAATGATGACCTCAGCGATCTTAGAAAAAACACGGATAGACTTGCATGAAATAATGAAGTGCAAAATGAGCAGAACGGAGAGAACTTTGTATATGGTAACAGTAATACTGTGTCATTTTGACTCTTTTAAATACAAATTAACTACAAAGGACCTATGAAGGAAGATGTTATCCATATTCAGAGAAGTATATTCCAATACATAGAAGTATGCATAGAATAATTTACCAATGTATATGTATGGATACATATTTGTGTTTAATGCTAACCATTTTTACAGAGAGGGAGAGGGAAGGAAAAAAGGAAGTTACATGATAACTTTTACGTGTTTAAAAAGTATATCAAGTTGTACAGAATAGACTCGCAGTTTTATATGCAAAAAAAGGAGAGAATGTGTATCACTGATGGGGACAGAAAATGGAAGTGTTCCCTACGCTGCTAGAAATCTCTGGTGCCTAGTAATAGATTTACAGTTTCATGGCAGTCATCTTTTTAAAAATTATACTGTGTTGTAGGAATGCTTATTTTATTCCATAAAGTAAAAATAAAATAAATTTTAAGAAAGAAAGAAAGGAATCTCTGGTGTTTTGTAGAAGCTGCTGTGAGGGCAGCCTCCCATCTTGGAGATCAACTTGGTAAAGCTTCATGATCTCCCAGTAGATTACAATCCTGCTGATTGTGGAAACTAGTACTAAAGGTTTTTGCTTGGTACTTTGGCCTGATAGAAGCAGTGTTTTAGGAAGATTAATCTGATCTCAACATGGTGAAGTGGACAGCTTACTGCACTTGGAGGCAGAAAGATACAGGCTTGAATCTTGCCTCAGACAAACAAGTTACTGTGGGCAAACAATTTAACCTCTCTGTAGCTCAGTTTCCTCCATAATTGTGTGATTGTAGGGCAGAGGACTTAGGAAAGTAAAGAGTCTGATTGATTTGTTGCAATTATCCAGGTATGAGCTGATAATGGACTGAGTTGGTCAAAGTGGCAGTTGAGAGGAAGAAGAGATAGATGCAGAGAACTTTAGAATATACATTAGTTACAGTATAACTTTAAATGTCATTCTGCTGCCTGCATGTGAGATTGGAGTAGATACATGCTTCGGGGGATGCTCTTGTCACTTTTATAGATACTCCTTGGGAAAGCAGAGAGAAAACCCAGTGTGTTTGGTTCTCATAATGGAATCTGGCATTGGCGTTACGCCCTGCTCTCCACATAGGGGACTCTTGATCTTTGTTCTTTTTATGGGATGTTTCTATTTTTTAACACAGACAGGTTGAATTAATCAACTAGTCATTGTGAGGAGGTTCCTGAAATTTTTATGTATGCCACATTTGGGGCCCTCAAAACTTGACCTTTATTTTTTTTTATTCTTATGCCATACTATCTTGACCTTAACTACATGGGAGGCCTGTGTGTTTCCTTTATTGATTTTTTTTTTTGTAGTTTTAGGTGAGTTATATTATCTGTAATGTGATTTGATTGCAGTATTTTTGCATTCTTGGAACCATTGTATCTTCTATTTAGCTGGCTGGGGAAATAACCCATAGATAGCACTTATTCCTAACTTTCTGTTATACAGGATTCAGTTAATTTCAGTAAATTTTTGAGAGCCTATGTGCTAGACAGTGTTGCTAGGTGTTAAAGATAGAAATGTAAGGTCAAAAAATAGTCTTTGCCCTCATGGAATTTACATTATACAGGGAAGAAACAGTGAGTATGAAGATAAGCCATACAGACTATATTTGTGCATACAAAGGGGGAGGGAGGGCAAAAAAGTAGTCCTTGAACTGTTGTGCTTTGGGAAAAACTAGGGTTTTTACAAAAGGGTTTTTCAGATTTCTGAACTTTTTACTGAACAGCATTTGGAAATAGTATTGTAACTCTGTAGCATGTCCCTTTCGAAGAATGGATTCATTTTACTCAGAGAGAATAGCACAGGAAGGAAGAACCTTACAGTATGGAATACGTTAAGAAAAACAAGCTGTTACTTAGGAAATTCGTGAGGTATTATTTTTTGCAATTGGGAAAATTCTCTCCAACTGTTTCTGGAAACTGGGTGTTTCTATAACCTGACAGCCTTCGATTCTGATTCTCATAAGATTTCATTATCAGATTTCAGTGTGGATTTGAAATCAGATGAATAAGATATTTAAAGGATGGGCTTTTGTGTCAGGGAGCACCTTGGCATTGTTGAAAGTGCTGTACCGTTTTCTGATTGCATTCTAGTCTGCTCTCTCCCTCTTGTTTAGTATGTGGTCCTGCTTACTGTCCAGCAACAGCAGTTGTCCATGATATATAAAGTAGCTGGGTGGTATCATGGACAGAATGCTTGACACAGGATCAGGAAGACTTGAGTTCAAATCCTGCCTCAGGCACTTAGCTGTGTGACCTTGTGCAAGTCACTTAACCTGTCTGCATTAATTTACTCATCTGTAAAATGGGGATAATAATAGTACTTGCCTCCTAGGGTTGTTATGAGGATACAATAAAATAAACATTGGAAAGCATCTTGCAAATACTAAAGCCGTATATAAATACTAGCTATTATTCTAATCCTCATTGTTATTTATGTACTAATTGATGAACTCAGTGAACTGTTCATCCACTTCCATGTTAAGAGCAAGAGACATTCCTTTGGAATTGATTCTTTTGTGGCTTATTAAACTGAGCTCTTTTGAAAGTCTATGGTTCTCATTGAGAAGGTTCTGTAGTATTCCAGATCTTGATATAATTAACACATCAGTCACAAACTGAAGCATCTGGAGAATATAACCATCTGCAGGGAATTACTCTTCCATTTGGACTTAATGCAGGGCGTTCTTTGGCTAGCATCCATGATTTCCCTATTTTATGCTTCAATTGATAAAGATAATCAGAGGATCCTTGAATAAATCTCCTCTCTTTAAGGACCAATCTTTTCTCTGATGCGAGGGCAGCAGAGAGAGGCTGTGTGGGTATAGGCAGGCAGCAGCACAACTCCAGTAATGACAACTTTCAGACAAGAAGTGGTGTCTGGGACATCATCCAGGAAATGTACGATCAGAACAGGAGGTGGGCTGCTTATGTACTGAAGTATAACAGATAGGCTTTCTGAGTATTATACTGATACCAGCACAATGTTCAAAAGATCTAAAGGAAGACCCCCAGAACCTTGGTTAGACCCTCTAACTTAGACCCTCTAAGGTAGAATGATGGGGGTAGGGAGCATATAGAGGAGAATTGAACTGGATGAGAAGTCATGTTAGGATTATCATTGCACTATTGGTGGGATAGGGAGGCGAATACCCATGTTAACTGAGATCACTGAACCATCTAGGTATTGAAGTTGAAGGCCATGAATATTGCTTTAATGATTCCTCCATTTCTAAACCACAGAGAGTGTCAGTCAGCTTCAGTTAGAAAGAAGCTGATGAGAAATTAGGCTTAAGACAAATAGTTTCAGCCTTTGCCTTCACTTTGGTCTGTAGAGTCCATGAGGGGATAACAAATCTATATTTGGAGTCGGGAAAACTAAGACTGAATTCCTACCTCTGACCTGTACTAATCAACTGTGAACAAGTCGTTGACTGTCTCTGTCTTTGACAACGTCTTATGACTTGTAAGTAACAGAGGAGTTACCTCTCTGTATCAGCTGAGGGATTTCCACACTCTGAAATCCCAGGTTGGATTTCAAAACTGAAACAAATCTGGTCAATTGATGTAGCACTTTGTAAACTTTAGAGCATTATATAGCTATGAGCTGTTCTCATTAGCCCTGAATTCATGAGGCAATTACATATGTCCAAATGAAGTAATTAATATAGCAACTGAAAATAGTACCATTCCTGCCCAAACCAATTCCTCCTGATTTTCTTGTCTATTACAGGCACCACCATTCTCCTTTTTACCTAAACTCAACATTTCAAGGTTATCTTATACTCTTCCTGTCTCCCTCCTTCCTACAGTCATTCAAACTCCAAATCCTGGGAATTTTACCTTCAACATATTCCTGGATTCCATCCCCTTGTTTCCGTTCCTCATTACTACCATCATCTTACACTTGAATTATTACTGTCTCGACCTCCTGACAGTTCTCCCTTTTACTACTCTCTGGTCTGCTCTATGTATTGCTGTCAGATTCATTTTCCCAAAGATCCCATCTGCTCAGATTGCTGTTTTCCTCCTTCACGCCTTTACTCTTTCCATTGCCTATTCAATTAAATCCAAACTGCTTATTGGTTCTTTTTGTCTTCTTTATCTTCTAGTCTTCCTCTGCATTTCCATCCATATCATTTAGCAATCTCCTTCACTGCATAATTCAGGCAAACTGGATTACTCACTGTTCCCCAAACATGTCATATGTTTGTCCTCCTTCTTCCGCCCATCCCCCTGGTTCCATCTTTGTTCAAGTCAATTCCTGTGCCTGGAAAAACTTCCTCTTACATCTGCTTATCAAACTTCTAATAATTCTTCTGTATTGCCAGTTTAAATATTAGCTCTTTGATGAAGTTTTCCTTGATCACCCCAATAAGGAGGGAGTGTAGCACAGTAGAAGGAGCACTGACTCTGGAGCTGTGGTTTTAGATTTTATTCCATAGTCACTATTTTTCCTTAAAAAATAATTTGTATTTACATCTTTTATTTTTTCATTACTTTCATTTCAGAATGGATCCTTCTACTCTCCCTTATCCAGTAAGCTATCCCTGGTAATCCATAATCCAAAGGAAAGAAAGACCCAAAAACAATTTAGGAAAGCTAGCCAACTTCCCAATCCAGTTTGACAGGAAATACGATGTTCTTCATATTTATCCTTCCTTATAGCACAGTAATGTATATATTCCATTACATTCATGCCCTTCACTTTGCTTAGCTACTCCCTAAATGTTGAGACTCTACTTTGATATCAGTTCTTAGCTACCATAAAAGCACTGCTGTATTTTGATATGGGTTTTTCTTTCTGTTTTTTACTTCCATGGGACATACCCCTACCAGTGGCATTTCAGGGTCAAATGAATCACTCTTTAAAAGCATAATTCCAAGTTGTTTTTCAGAATGATTGTACAAATTTACAACTCTGCCAATAGTGTATTAATATGCCTGTTTTTCCATGGCCCCTGCAACACTGATTATTCCCATCCTTTGTCATCTCTGCCTATTTTTTGGGTGCAAGATAATAACCCAGAGTTGTTTTGATTTGAATTTCTTTTATTATATGATAATTTGGGACAGGCTTTCATATGGTTGGTATTAACTTGCAATTCTTCTTTTGACAACTGTTACTTCATAATCTTTGAGCAGTTTTTCCATTACAGAAAGAATCTTTGGTTATATATTTTTGTTACTTTGCTGTATATCTTGGATAACAGACTCTTATTAGAGATACTTGTGGCAGAAATTTTTTTTCCTCATCGAATACCTTTTTTTTTCTTTTTGGAGGGGGAAGGTCGGGCAATTGGGGTTAAGTGACTCGCCCAAGGTCACACAGCTAGTTTTTGTGTTGTGTCTGAGGCTGGATTTGAACTCAGGCCCTCTAGACTCCAGGGCCAGTGCTCTATTCACTGTGCCACCTAGCCACCCCTCAAATACGTTTTCTTATTATTGTGGTAGTACCGAGTATGCTGATGCAAAAGCTTTTCAATTTCATGTAATTGAAATTTTCTATTTTAGTTTTTGTTATTCTCTGTTTTTTGGAAGCTTTTTTGGTTTGGTTGAGAACAGGTTTTACTATCCATAGCTGTGAAAGTAAGGGATCTGGTTTCTGTCTTTAAAAAAGTGGTTTTTTAGGAAAAATTGGTATGACCCATGATATTCACATTATATATTTATTTTGAGCTTATATGGTGTATGACATAGAATGATGACCTAAAAAAACATTTCTGCCAAAAATACTTCTAGTTTTCCCAGCAGCATTCTTTCAAATACAAAGTTCTTTCCCAAATAATTTGTCTTCTGAGGTTTATTGAGTACTGGATTTATGGAGCTGATACATTTCTGATTCTTTCTTATCTAGTTTGTTCCGCTGACCTACTTTTCCATTTTTAGAAATGAGATCTAAATAGTTTTGATGATTTTTGCTTTTTAGTACAATATGAGGTCTGTTACAACTTACTCTTTTCTAAAAATGAAATACAGTAAGTCATTGGGACCTTCTGTTTTGAATTCTTTTCATAATACATTTTGCAATTTTGCTTCTAGATTCAATAAACAAACACAGGTTTTGAGAAGGAAAATTATGGGCAGTAATTTGTTCTTTAAGCAGTTTGACAATGTTAATTGACAACACATATTTACTGAGGTTGCTCAGCACAGACTCATACCAGAGACCAATTGCATAAAATAATTTGTGAAGAGATTCCTTTATGTTTCCATGTTTTTTTTATGATATTTAACATTTTTAGGAAAAGTAAACAATCACAGTTACAATCTTTGAAATGTGGTTTCCAGGAAAGGCTAACTTGTAATGCTTTGAGTTTCATTAAAAATTGTATTCAACAGGGCTCTTTAATTTTGTCTTGGCATGAAAAAAACGACATGCAACATAGTCAGTCATATACACAAATGTTGTGGGCAGCTAGATGGCATAAGGGATAGAGAGTCTGGCCTGGAGTCAGGAAGACCTTAGTTCAAATACTTACTAGCTGTGTGACCCTGGACAAGTCACTTAACCCCATTTACCTCAGTTTCTTCATCTGTAAAGTGAGCTGGAGAAGGAAATGACAAACCACTTTAGTATCTTTGCCAATACAAAGGGGTCATAAAGAGTCAAAAAGGACTGAAAAAATGACCAGATGGCAAATACAAATGTTGGAGATTCCTCAAGATTGGAATTCTAGTCTTGTCTTTCTCAGTTAGTGACTGTGTAAGCTGGGGCATGTCACTGTACCTTTCTGAGCTTTAATTTTCTCCTCTATAAACAAGGAATAGTCAAAATCTTGCCATTCTTTTTTGAGGATTGTTGGGAAGAAAAACCTTTGTAAACCTTATCAATGCGAGTTTCCATTTTTATTCTTTTGATTTGTAGTTCTTTTTTCTCATTGTCATCTTAATGAAATAGTAATTGGAATAATTAATAGGAGTTGCATTTCCATTGTCACTTCTTTTGAAGTGTAAGATATTTGAAGAATTAAAAATACATAGTAATCAGGGGCGGCTAGGTGGTGCAGTGAGTAGAGCACCGGCCCTGGAATCAGGAGGACCTGAGTTCAAATCCGGCCTCAGACACTTGACACACTAACTAGCCGTGTGACTTTGGGCAAGTCACTTAACCCCAACTGCCCTCCAAAAAAAAAAATACATAGTAATCTATCAGCATGATGAAATTATGGATTATTTGCCCCAGATCGTCTGACACTTATGTTCCAAGCCTGTAATAGAATAGTTGGTTTGGTTCCTTGGGCAGGGCAGTAATATGGTAAAGGAAATTTTAGATTGTGTGATTAAAAGCAAAAAGAATTACCATCATTCTTTGAGAAGGAAGGGAAGGGAGGTTGATGCCAGTCTTATGAAGGTGTTCGGTCAAACCTAGAGCTCTGAGCTTGGTCATTACCTCCATTGGGGAGAGTTAAAACAGTTCCCAAGTGAGAATTAAAAATACCCTCTATACCTTTGTTCTTGGGAACCACCATTGTTGTGCTGGGGGAAGAAATCTTTGAACTCTGTCTAGAGTGCACAGCTGACATGTTCCAAGAATCAGAATGATAGCTAAGTACTGAAAAGAGAGGTATTGGCTAGATACCTTATATAGATACCTTATAGAGGCTATGTTTGATGTAGTACGGACCTTAAAATATATAACTGCCCTTCTTTTTCAGTAAATTTACATGTTGATGGCAGAGAATGAGCTTGAAAAGCCAGTCTTTCCAGGTTGGTCACATATGATTTCCTCTCATACTCTAAAGCAGTGAGGGGATACTGGACAAAGCACTAGACCTGGAGGCAGAAAGATCAGAGTTCCAATGTCACCTCAGACACTGCTTGGATGTGACTTAGGGCAAGTCATTTAACCTCCACCTGCCTATGTTTTCTTATTTGTGAAAGAGGGATACTAATACTATCTAGCTCTCAGGATTATGGTTGAGATAAAGTGAGATAATATTGGTAAAGCACTTTGCAAACTTTAAAACACTCTATTAATGCTTGTTTTCATTTGTTAGTTGTCTGTAGTTCAGCCATTCTGACCTGCTTGCTTTTCCATCTGCATAATTTTCCATCTTCCACTTGAGTGCTTTTGCATAAAAGCATCCTCTGGGATGCTCTCCCTCTCTCATTTCACCTTAGTTCATTTAGCTCAAAGGCTTAGCACCTTTCTCTTTAAGAGGTATTTCCTGATTCTCCCCCTACCCCTCCTTTTCCTCACTTCATATTTACTTTTAGTAACCTTCCCCTTGGACAACTTCCTAAACTTCCATTGGAACTGGTAAATTGGGGCTTTAGGAGGTTGTTGATTATTTCCTCTTTCAGGTTCTTTTTTAGGTAATCCCAAGAGATTGGCGTTTCTAACAGTGTTGTTCAGGAGCAGTTATCTTGTGTGTTCCCAGGTGTTTATTACCCAGTTGATAACAAGTAGCTTTTATAAAGAGATTTTGCTGAGAACGTATTGCAAGAAGTTATAAAAATATCGCCTGAATTGGATAGTTGTGCAGATACAAATCCATGGGGAGAGTGGGATCAAACTTAAAATACAAAGGGAATCAGGCATACATGTAGCAAACACATAGATCCGGGGTTCCTTCTTCATTCTTATCCCTCCCCTCTGAGTGTTGTGTTTTTGTTTTTGTTTTTGTTTTTCACTGTCTCAGGGCTTCCACCCAGGGTACAGTATCTCAGATGGCTGAATTGTTCCTGTGCTCAGCTGGGTTAGTTCCTTGAAGGATGTACTTGTCCTGCCTAATTAATCAATCTACTGCTGGGTTGGGTCAAGCAGGTGATCCATTAGGGCTGGGTCTTCTCTGGATTCAGCTACTGCTGCTGTTTGCTCTGGTTGTCTCTGAGACCAGATCTGGTTGATTAGAGGAACTCCAGTGGCTCTTCCAGCCTTTCAAAGCTCACAAGGGGAGCATTGAATAGAGCATTGGCCCTGGAGTCAGGAGGACTGGAGTTCAAATCTGGCCTCAGACACTTAATACTTACTAGCTGTGTGATCTTGGGCAAGCCGCTTAACCCCAATTGCCTTGCATTCTCCCCTCCAAAAAGAAAAAAAAGTTCACAGGGTTGCACTTTGTTCAGCTCCATCTCCAGAAACTCATTCACAGATTGTAACAAAAGAATAAACACAAAGGAGTCAAAATGAACAGAGGCACTGTGTGTACTCATGGATACCTAGACTGGGTAGGGGGCATGATGGCTTCCTCTCCCCCAGTCAGTGGCTCACCTCCTCCTCAGTCCTCACTCCTCAGAAAACCATCAGGAAAAAGAGAGATCATTTGCTTAAACCTTTTCAGAGCAGTTCCTGCTCCTTAGCCAAAGAGAAGTCTTGTCAAGTCTTCCTTGAGAAGACTTTGTCACCATAGCCAATAGTGCCTCAGTTACTCCAGAAGGCTCACCAAGCGTTTACATGTTGGATTGAAATTAAACAGAGAGAATTACATGTACCCTGCATTCCCTACCAGGAAGGGCAAATCTACATGTGCTCTAAGGCCTGGGGCCTCACTGACCGGTGCCCCCTGTTATATTTATTTATCTTGTATTTGCTTGTCCATGAACATGTTATGTCACCCTCATAAAATTTAAGCTTCAGAAGTGCAGATTTAGTGTCACTTTTGAATCTGTGTCCTCAGTGCCTTAATTAGCAGGTTCTTAATAAAAAACTACTATATATTGATTGATTACAATAAGACTTCCTGCTTTATTGGACAACTGAAGAAAATGCTATAGAAAGTAGTGATGAGGGGCTGCTAGGTGGCTCAGTGAGTAGAGCACTGGCCCTGGAGTCAGGACGACCTGAGTTCAAATCCGGCCTCAGACACTTGACACAAAACTAGCAGTGTGATCTTGGGCAGGTCACTTAACCCCAATTCCCCTCCAAAAAGCAAAAAAAAAAAAAGTAGCAATGAAAGGTAGTAGTGGCATGAGTGCTGTATTTTCATTTAGAGAACCTGGGTTTTGAGAACTAGCTCTGTTACTGGCTTTGTGACTCTTCTGGACAAGTCACTTCTCTCTGGGCCCAAATTTCTTGTTCTGTAGAATAAGGGGTTTACATGGATGACTGATAAGTTTCCTTCCCAGCTCTGTATTTATGGTAGGCTATGCAAGTGATTTGGGTATGGACTTTTTTTGGGGGGGGGAGGTATTCTGTGATGGCCTGCTATTGTGGAAACCTTAGTTGACTGAAGGAAAAAAAATGTTCTGTCCTCTCATCTACTTATAGATCTTGGTATTAAATATAAGCTCAGAGAAGTAGAATGTCTTCGAGGTCAGGGACTCTTTCTTTTTTTGAGAGGGGAGTGATATTTCTAGCACCTCGTGTAGAGCCTGGCACATAGTGGATGTTGACTAAGTTCTTGTTGAATTGAATTAATTAGGAAAGAATAGGGTCATTAGATCTATAAAGAAACTGGCTTAGTAAAGCAAACAGCGGCTATCCAGGTTTCTGTCAAACACGCTTGGCTGCTACTGAACAGTACTCAGGAAGTTAAAGTTTTTTGAGATGTTTCCTTCTTTCCTTTCCTGGCATATGAAGGGAAGTCGGATCCTGGGACGTGGTGGCTAACCTTAGA
Source organism: Pseudocheirus occidentalis (assembly GCA_028646575.1). Lineage (NCBI taxonomy): Eukaryota > Metazoa > Chordata > Mammalia > Diprotodontia > Pseudocheiridae > Pseudocheirus > Pseudocheirus occidentalis. The sequence continues at coordinate 93,184,313 of CM053598.1, read as the reverse complement.
ATCACACCACAAGAGTGGTCCAGGTGACTGTTAACTTGTGTTCAAGATGGACACATTTCGGATGAACGCTTCAGAGATGAAAATTGAGCTCTAGTGTTTTGTCCCTTAACAAGATGTCAGGACAAAAGAGAAAGAGCAGGAGCCAGTGAGTACCTTGAACTCCCAGAAAAATAGGTTCAAATGCCTTCTTTTTCCCTGGACCCACTCCATAAAGTCATAAATTGAAGATACAGTGCATTCTGCTCAGATATATTTGAGTCATCTACAAACCAGGAGGGGAGAAGGAAAGGGAATAAGCATAGTGTCTCCTATGTGCCAGGTGCTTTACAAATATTAGCTCATTTGATTTTCATAACTGAGGTAGGTGCTGGTAATCATCCCAATTTTTGCATTTGAGAACACGGAGGCAAGCAGAAACGAAGTGACTTGCCTAGAGTCATGCAGCTAGTATGTGACTAAGATCAGATTTGAATTCAGGTCTTCTTGACTGTAGGCTTGGTGTTCTTTCCACTGTACCATCTACCTGCACTAAAATTAAGTCCTTCTGTGGTCAAAATTAGACTTGTGTATTCTCCGGATCACCAATGAGAATAGGTCTCTCTGGCGTCAGGGAGAAGTACTACACATACCAGGGGCGTATTTGGAGCTTCTGCGAGAGATGATCAATGTCATTGAAGAGGTAGCTATGGCTGGATCAGTGTGTTCAGACACCAGGTATGTTCCCAGAGTTTCTGCCTTGACTGAAATAAGTTTCAGAACTCTTTGGATGACCCATCCAAGCCTTCTAAGCTGATTTATACAATAATGATGGCTAGTGTTTATAGAAGCACCTGCTTACTGTGTGCTAAGTATCGTACAGAGATCTCATTTGGTCCTTACAACAGCCCTGGAAGATAAATGTTTTTATTATCCCCCCCTTTTACAGATGAGGTAACTTAGTTAAACAGAAGTAGAGATTAAGTGAATAGCTCAAAGTCATACTGGTAGTAAGTGTCTGAGACTGGGTTTGAACTCAGGTGTTCCCGACTCCAGACCCAGCAGGCCATCTCCTGGATCCTATAGGTGCTTCGTAACAGCCAGCATTCCAATAGGGCCTTAAGGTATGCAAAGCACTTGATAAATTGCTTGTAAAAATTATCTTATTTGATCCTCATAACAGCCCTGAGAGGTAGGTATATTTTTCAGATGGGGATACTGAGGTAGGCCGAGGTTAAATGACTTGCCCAAGGTCAGACAGCTAGGAAATATCTGAAGCTGAATTTGAACTCAGTTCTTTCTGACTCCAAGCCCAGTGCTCTATCCATTATATGCCTTAGCCACTGTACAACAGTGGTGTTCATCCTCATTGAAAGCATTTGACAGCTTGGCTGAAAACATGCTAGAAAGCTTGGGAGCAAGCACACAGCCTTGTTTCACTCCATTGGTGACTGGGAAGGCATGAGAGCATTGTCCGTTATCTGGAACCCGGGCAAGTATGCCGTCATGAACTTGACATACAATGCTGATAAACTTATCTGAGCAACCAAATTTTGACATAATTTTCTATAAGGCTTCACGACTAACACTATCAAAGTCAAATCTACAAACATTGTATATAAACAATGTTGTATCTGCTCCTGGCATTTCTCCTGGAGTTGTCCTCCAATAAACACCATACTGACTGTTCCTTGGCCCTTTCTGAAGCTACACTGGCTCTCAGGTAGACGGCCATCTTCCAGGTGAAGGATCAGCCTATTAAGGAGGACTCTGGCAAGAATCTAGCTAGCAGTGACTAAGAGAGAGACCTCCCTGTGACCGTAACAGGACAGTCTATTTCCTTTACCTTTATAGAGATAGACAATGGAAGCATCCTTGAAGGAAACTGAATCACTTCTATTTGAAGTGAAGATCACCTGGCAGGATAAGGTACCAGACTGTGAGGTCTTTTCTTGAGCTGAACTGCCAAGCATTCAAACTCTGCTTCAGACAGCATAACTCCAATGGGCTGGCCACTTTGTTCAAATGCAAAACGTACGCTTGCCAAAAAGACTATTTTGTCAAGAATTCAAATTCAGGTAGATTAAAGCATTTACATGGTGGTTAGAAGAAGGGATACAAGGACATTCTCAAGGTCTCTCTCAAGAACTTTGGAATTGATCGTGGGACATGGGAGACACTGGCGCAGGACTACTCAACATGGTGTGTCCTCATCAGAGAAGATGCTGCACTCTGTGAGCAAAGCAGAATTGAAACAGCTCAGAAAATAAAATAAACAAATAAATAAAAAAGATTTGAAACAGCTCAAAGGAAACACAGGATGTGCACATTTGGAGAATCTACCCTAAATGTTCATGTGGACTATTTGTGCTAGACTGATCTCATGTTGGTCTGATCAGCCACAGGTGGACATATTGACATTTGACTCTAGCTTAGTGATGTCATTTTGGTCCTCTTCGAGAATGTAGGACAACAACCAATCAACCAACTAGTTGCCATATAAGACATGAAAGAAATAAAGTGCATCAGAACGTAAATGCAAGGGTGGCCCCTGAACCATTTATCTTTGGGATCTCCAGCGTGCTTAACAAAGATAAGATCAACTAATAAAAATATCCTCAAAACTCGGTACCTAGAGAAGGAGTGTTTTCTGTGAATAGAATATAAGATGAGGAAAATAAGCCAGACACTGTACCTGGCTTTATGTTCCTTGACTCTTTACAAAACATTGGCCCAAGATTTCCCTCAGAAATCTAAAATCCAAGGAATCACATTAAGGAATTAGGGATTAAAAGACAGATTATGAAGTCCTTTTACTCTCAGGCACCAGCTGTCATGTTAAGGATACAAAAAGAGTGGGAAAATTAAAAAGTGTTTGGACTGCAGGCCACTACATGAATTGGAATGGTGTCAAGCCTCACGTTTGACATCAGGTGTACAGGGGCCACTGCCTGACTCCCAGGGCAGGTGAATTCAAAAGGAATTTTCTGTATCCAGAGAACTTCAACCGATCTGGAGTATGTGCCCCCAAGAAATCTCAGCAGCCCTCCATGCCCACCATTCAGAGCCTTAAGGGGAAAAAGAGGGCACGAACTCAAAGCTGTTTTGAAGTTTTGACCTACCTAGATAATCTTGTTGTATTTGAGAAGACCAGACAAGTAGCAAGTATTGAAGACACTAGATGAGTTGAAAGTTATGTTTGGGAAGATACTGTGGGAAACATAAGAGGGATGATTCAAGATACCACATCAGTTGGAAGCAGCTATTTTAAAGCTGTATGTTAACAAAAGTCCAATTGGTAGATTCTCTTCTAAATTTGTAGGTCACCTAGTGTCTCCAAAGGGAGGTAAACACGAACCCAGAGAGTCAAGATGCTTAGCACATGACCATGTCCAAAATAGTATAATGAACTCAGAGATTCCCCAGGGCTTAGTAGATATTACTAAAGGTTTGCTAAGAGTTTTGCTACTATCACCGAATCTCTAAATGAACTTATATGTGGATACCAAGTTGGAAGGAGACAAAAGAGAAAAGGGAGAATGGGAAACTAAAGCTCCAACAATGACAGGTAAGGAATTCTGATGCCTTGGAACCAGTTGGAGGCTGCTGGACTCAGAAGCGTGGTCAGCTTTCAAAAGCCTTGTTCACTCTCCAACTCACATACCGGTGCTCATTTTTGCACAACCAGACAAGTCTTTTGTGTTGTACTTAGATGCAAGCCTGGATGAGTTGAGATTTACATGATTAGTGCCAAACTGCGTACCTGAAGCCTGTCATTGAGTTTAGGACTTTCTGACAGTGAAGTGTGTTATCCCATCCACAGATTGGAGTGTTTGGCACAGAGAAATGTAGAGTTAGAATGGAGAGTTTGCATACCAAGTACGTGTCACTCAGTACACATTAAAGGAAAGTTATAGTGCTTTAACTCTTATTGTGATACGTACTTCTCTCTCTCCTATTCCTTATAACCAACCTTTACCAAGTATAGTCACGTTAGCACTATTATGAATTCTTCCCTTTTTTCCCTTTAGGGGTGAGGGGTAAGGTAGGACAGAGAAGGGAGATCTTTTTTACATGTCTCCCTATAGTAACTGTGATACTTGTTTTCTTGCTTACATTAAATTACAGAAGCAGAGAATCTTAGAGTTCATAGGGACCTTAGCAGCTGTCTAGTTCAATCCATGACTTAAAAGAATTTCCACTATATTTGACAAGTCGTCATTTAGCTACATTAGCTTCAGGATTTCCAATGAGGAGGGAGACTCTCTCCCCAGGCTACCCATTTCACTCTTGGGCATGATATTTTTGATGATATTTTTCTCATTTCAAGTCTCAATTTTTATCTTTTGGTAATTTCTACCTTTGCTCCTGGTTCTGCCATCTAGAGCCAAACAGAATGAGCATACTATCTTTTCCATATGAAAGCTCTTCAAATGCTTGAACACAGCTATCACCCCAACCTTCTAAGTTATATATACAGCTTTATATGTTACATATTACGTTACATTATACATGTTATAGCAACTTATATAGAGTGCTCTAAGGTGTTTGAAGTACTTGACAAATAACATCTTATTTTATCCTCAGAACAACGCTGGGAGGTAGGTACTATTATTATCCCCATTTTACAGATGAGAAGATTGAGGCAGATGGAGATTAAATTACTTGCCCAGGGTCACATAGCTTGTAAGTAGTTGAGGCCAAATTTGAACTCAGGTCTTCCTAACTCCAGGTTTAGTGCTCTATACACTAGTTTTCTCTTTGTCAAGCTTAATATTCCAAGTTCCTTTAACTAATCCTCACTTGATATGGACTCAAGACTCTATGCTCTGGGTGCTCTATAATGTATCATTGTCCTTGAACTGTGGTGCCCAGAACTAAGCTCAGTATTTCAGTTAGGTTATGTCTTCTTTCTTCGAAGCTGGGGCTCTCTGTGTTGTTTAAGGTTGTGCTAGATTAGCCTTTTTGATTCACAGTGATGTTTTCTACTGAGTTTTTAGCACACTAAAACCCCCAGATCTTTTTTTTTTT
>CM053598.1:93154713-93178806 GCA_028646575.1 Pseudocheirus occidentalis | reverse complement strand
CTCCTCTTCTCTTATTTGTTTTTCAAAGTCCTTTTTCAGTTGATCTATAGCTGCTAGGCATTCTTCAAGTGTCTTGGAAGCATTTGGTGTGGGAGTTCTAACTGTGTTGTCTTCCTCCCATTCCATGCTTTGATCCTTTTTGTCCACAAAAAAGGATTCTAGAGTTTTATTGCTGTTCTTATTTTGCTTCCTTTTCCTCACGTTGGCCAGTCAATTAATTGGTTGGGTTTTTTGGTTTTTTTTTTAGCTTTGTGGAACTCTGCTTCCAGGGGGGAAAGCTCTGTTCCAGATTGCTGGGGTTTTCCCAGCTGCTGGAGCTATTAGGGGCACGTTACAGCCCCCAACAGCTTTGGCTTGCTGAGATCGCACCCCAGGACCACCACCCTAGACCATGATCCAGATCCAGGCCGCTCAATGCAAGAGCACTTGGCCCTGATCAATTGATTCAGCCCCACTGTGGGGTCCGCAGGCCAGGGGCTCTGAAGCAGCCCAGTGGGGGCAGCTGCTGGTTACAGCAATTCCTGCCCTTTTCTCCACTGCTTCCTTGCCATAGGGGCAGATTGGCCAAACTGCTTTTTCTCCCCCAAATTAAGTTTCAAAGTTCCACTTTCACTGACCTTCTGTAATCCTGGCTTGCTAGACATGAAGATTCCTCCAGGTGCTGTAGATCTGCTCCCTGGGGTAGACCAACACTGTGGCTTGGGAGGCTCTGCTCCTCCCCACTGCCCTGGGGTCTGGCCACAGTTTTGGTTTTGGGCTGGGCTGGTCTCAGCTCCCAGCCTGCCAGCCTGCTGGATGAGCCCCTGCTGCCGACCTGCCTTTCTCTAATCCTTGTTTTTCACGCCTTGGTAGATGTGGAGTTGCTGGATGTGCAGTAGATCTTCTCTCTTGTAGACTGGCTGCGGTCCTGCTTGGCTCCTCCGGGCCACGCTGGGGCCTGGCCTGGCCACATTTTGGTTTCAGGCTGGGCTGGTCTCAGCTCCCAGCCTGCCATGATGAGCCCCTGCTGTTGAGCTGCCTTCAGCAAGAGATGTGTTTTCTGTATTTTTGTGAGTTCTAGAGTCCTAGACTTTGTCTGGGGTCATATTTTATGGATATTTAGGGTGGTTGTGAGGGAGCTGTGGAACTTTGCTACTTCTACGCCACCATCTTGGCTCCGCCCCCTGAGCAGTCTTATTTTTTTCTGCATAACTTTAGTGTAACTTGATATGCTGAAATGCAAAAATATTTTCAGCAACAAGATACAAAAAGTATCCAAACATCAACTGTTTAAAAAAAGAGGCTGACTAGTTTGATGCAAGTGTTTATACCTATATTATGAATTTTCTAAATCATACCTACCCCAATACTGGGCTTTAAATCATTATAACAATGTGTTTATTTCCAAAACGGACTCATTTTAAGTTAAGCCTTCATTCTAAACACCCAAAACAGAATTAACTGGACTGCCCCACTTGATGATGAAGTCAAATATCCAAAGTATTCCCAGGGCAGTGAAGTGGTGCAGTGAATAGAGCACCAGCACTGGAGTCCAGAGGACCTGAGTTCAGATCTTGCCTCAGACACTTGACACACTACCTGTGTGACCTTGGGCAAGTCACTTAACCCCAATTCCCCTGCCCTCCCCCCTCCCAAATATAAAGTCCATTTACTGCAAACAGAAAATAAGCTGAATCTTGAACAGTTTTAAAACAAGAATTCTCAGAAGTGTAGGTGAGGTGGAATGGGGGACAGTCAGTGCCCCCAGTGCACCAACATCTAGAAGTTTACTGCCTCACAGTAGATTGCTGTGGACCTCACCCCATCAGGAAGCATGTTAAGGGTCACTATAATCTATGGACTTCCTTTTCCTCTGAGTAGATGAGGGTAAGTCAATCTCCTCTCCCTATGTTACTGAACCCCAGATTTGGTTCATTTTTTTTTTATAAAATCTTTTTTTTTTTTGGGCAGGCAGTTGGGGTTAAGTGACTTGCCCAAGGTCACATGGCTAGTTTTTTGTGTTAAGTGTCTGAGGCCAGATTTGAACTCAGGTACTCCTGACTCCAGGACCAGTGCTCTATTCACTGCACCACCTAGCCGCCCCGATTTGGTTCATTTGTATCACCACTGTCTTCCATCTTCCTTCTCTCCTTCCTTTTAAAAACAAACAAAAACCCCAAAACTGGTTTTGTTCTGAGTGAAAGCCTTCCTCATTATGGCTCAGGAAGAGATGGAGAATATATTCATTTAAAAAATGCAACATATTCTCCCCCAGTAATCCAAACACCATATCATAGGTAACCATGACCTTTCTTCACCATCTAGGAGATCAATTTAGAAGTATGTTGTCTCTCCTTGTAAATACATTGTAGCAGCCTTTATTAGCAGTAATTAATCTAGCCAAAGGCGTGATGTTTCTAGGAGGAAAGAACAGCAACTTCTTAAAACTGGCTATTTCTACTTGAGATGTTCTACCCACCTCAATTCTACACTGAGGCAATTTTAGTGGTAGTAGCCTTGGATTCTTCAAGGCTCTACTAGCTGGATATGAGCTCTAAAGTAGTCTCGATAAGGATCTGTATGTCTCTCATTTCAGGACTCGTCCAAATTAAAAAAAAAAGGCAACAGATTACTTGATTGTCCAGAGAGTAATATATTTTTCAGCCATGACATTCTAAAAGAGCATATCCTACCCTTAGAATCTTAACTTTTTGCAGATTATACAAAAAGAAAGGCTTCTTTGGCAGTCTGATAAAGCCTGTCTTCCCCTTTTCAGAAAAAATGTTTTTAAATGTATAAAATATATTGGAAGGAAAGGGAGAGAATAGGGGGTGGGGGTTAGCTGTGATCAATTTTGGTGGTAAGAATATCCATGAAATCACAGGCCTTTGGATTGAAATATTTGTGAAAATTTAAGATGCCCTTTTTCTCTTGTCTTTTTATTGCCTTCTATGATGTTGTTGGGCTTAGAAGACATTAAACTGTGATGCTGTCCCTGGGGGAAAAAAACCACAAAGGGTCCTCTTCAGAGATCACCTACTCCAACTTCCTGATTAAATAAATGAAAGAGCTGAGGCTCAGAGACTTGGTGACCCGCCCATGGTCCTGAGAGGTGATGGGTCTCCTCTCCTTAGAGGTCTGGCAGAAGTTTGGGATTGCTACAGTGGAGATTCCTTCTAAATACAGGTTGGACTAAGTATGCTCTCAGATCTCTTTCATCTCTCAAATTCTGTGTGTGAGATAGCATCAGAAGTAGGATTCAGTCTCAGATCTACCTCCAAATCCTCCATACCATACTACATTTATCCATACTGAAATTCATCTACTCTTTGCCTACTCACATTACCTGGTGAAATCATCCTGCAGTACATCCTCATCACCTTCACATTTCCCTACCCAAGAGACCTTAGCTATTCATCTGGAAAAGTAGATATTGGACTGTTCAATCTCACTTTCATATTATTCATAAAAATGTTAAATAGCATAGAGTTCTATGCACAACAAATTCAGAAATAACATGCCATGAAACAGCATGCCAAAGCTATCAGTAGTATTAGTTCAATATTTATAATATTCATAGTTATAACTAGTTTTTAGTGTGGGAACTATAGAGATCATTTGGTCCAGGAGTTCTTAACCACTTTTGTGTCATGTGCCCCACTGGCAGTCTGGTGAAGTCTAGAGACCCGTTCTCTAGAATAATGTTCTTAAATGCATAAAATTCATATGATTACAAAGGAAAGCAATTATATTGAAGTACATACTTCAAAATATCTTTTAAAAAAATAAGTTCATGGACTTCATGTAAGCTAGTCCCACCCATCCATCTTACAGATGGTGAAGAAGAGAACCCAAGAGTTCAACTGGCTACCCATCCATTTTAAAGATGGTGAAGAAAAGATCCAGAGTTCAACTGGCTTGCTTCGGGTGGTAGCAAAGCTGGTACTAGAAACTGGGCCACCTTCCTGCTGGTATGGCATTACTAGAATAAAAATGTCATTCTCATCTAGTGAAAATTCATCTACATTTTCTAAGAGACAAATTCTTTCTTAACCATTTCTGGAACCAATGTCCCTACAATCACATGGAGCAATGGGAAAGCATTTTAGTCATCCATGACTTCTTCCTCTAGTTGGGTGTTGATGCTTAAAGTTATAAAACTGGTGCAGATGCAAACACTCTTCTAGATTAAAGACGTATATCAGGAAATATTTGATTATTTGGGCTCATTTTGTCAGTGTTCACAACCATATCTTTCACCTATCATTTTTTTCCTCTTGCAGTACAGAATATAGCCAGGTTAAGAAGAAAAGTTTAAAAATTCAAGCATGGGAAAGTCGCCTGTAGTCTTTGCTCTGCTTCCAGAGGATGCAGGCTGGTTTGAGACAGTTGATATAAACCTTCACAGCTCAAACATCTTAAGTGTGAACTGTAACCTGATTTGGGGCATCTCAAAGAAATTAAGGCATTTTTGCAAGTGTGAAGTTGAAGGCAGCCCATTTCCTTGTTATTCCACAGCATTACTGCTATGGCTTCCATTACGTACACTTGTAGCCATCTGTCTCACACCACCCGCAAATGTGGAAATGTCTAGGTGTGGGAAGAAGTCGACAGTTGGCAGTGCCAAAACCAAAAGCTGTACTGGAAAGAAAAAAAAGTGGTATTTCTTCTCCCACATTTTTAGGTTGCTAGCTAACAACTAGATGGCATGGGGAACAGATAGGTAACCAAAGACAGTGAAGCTTCTTGAATTGTAGCCCCTTAGGCATAAAAATCAAATGGGCACTTAATGCATCCTAAGAAGACTAAATGCTTTTTTCCTTCCTTAGGCTTTTCTCTTGATCCTATCTTCCCCTCTTAAAAAGAAGGTACAAGCTTACTTCAGTCTCTCTGTTAAGGTAAATTAAGTCATCAGTGCATCAGCCTCTCACATCTTCCTGAATCCATTTGCAGTTTACCTCTCCCTGTCATAGCCTTTTACATTTAGTTTGTCTTCAGAGTTTGCAGTCTTTTATTTACACTTAACTTATCTGATGTTCCCCAAAACTCTTGTTAGATAATATAGGCAGGGTGGGTACATACTAATTCATAGAACAAAGAAGTAGAAGGGACCACAGAGATGACAGATCTCTCAAACAGCAGTCCACTAGGGCCAGTGAGTTGCCTATGATCAAAGAAGCAGGAAGGAACAGGGCCAAGATTCAAATTTAGGTTTTATAATTCCAGGTTTCATGCTCTCTCTACTACATTACTCCAGCCTCTTAACACTTCAATTTATCTGACACATAGGTTGAAATAATCAGCCAGTCAGGAGTTCTTAACCATTTCTGGTTGTTGTTTCATTGACCTCTTTAGCAATCTGATGAAACTAATGTGCTCCTTTCTCAAAATAATTTTTTTAATGAATAAACTATATTGGATTACAAAGGAAACAATCGCTGAAATAGTTATGAAAATGTTAAACAAAAATATCATGGATTGTATGAAATTTATTTATGGATTCCAGGTTAAGAACTTCTGATCAAAAATGTTTTGATCACGGTAGAAACCTAAAAGGGATTCTTAATTACTTCTTGCATCATAAGCACTCATTGGATTGGACCTCCAGACATCCATGAAATGGGTCCCTTCCTCAGCTCTACTAATTCCAAAACCCTTCTTCCCCTTTAGAATAATGCCTGAATTATCTGTTTTCATGAGAAAAATCTTTTGTACTTTTCCCCACTTCTTATTTACTCCAAACTTAAGGTCACAGAGTTTGCCTCCCTGTGATAAGCTACATCCTTGTTTATCATTCAAATCCATGCTTAAGATATTCCTGCCCTTGTGAAGCTTTCCCTGGTAAATGATATCTGTGCCCAATTATTTGATTCACTCCAGCACTTCTGCCCACAAGCCCGTTCAATACCCTGTTTAGGATGCCTAACTTGGAAGCCTTCCTTCTATTTCCTGCCCCCCCCATGTAGTATAAAGAAAACTTTACAATAACTGTATTATGTAGGTAAAGGGTGATTTTTTTTTAAATAAAAAAGACCCACAGGCATTTACAAAAACCACTTTAATCTGCAAAGGAAAATCATTAAAAGCATTTACATAAATGATGAATAGGCATCATTTTCTCAAATATTTATTAAGCTGTGTCAGCCTCAGTAAACCAGAGCAGGCTATAACCTGAGGGCTGTATTCTGTATAAAAGCATCTCAGTACTGCTGAAGATGCCAAACTTTGACTTTTGACTACACAGAATTAGCAATATTTATTAGGCTGTTAACAGATAAGTTACATTGTGATGAATGAAACACTTGATGACCTCAGTAACTTAATGACACTGACTTTTTAGCTTTATATTTTGTTTTCAAGAGTCACTACATCTAACAGACAATGAAAACCAAACAAAACTTTCTGCTATGGATACACTTTTTTTTAAAAAAACCCAACAACAGGATCCATATATATCTAACTAGTGACCTTGAAGAGAGAAAGCAAAAAAAGATAATTGCACTTCCAAGTGGCCAAAAAGGTAAAATATTTATACAAATGCAAAACTCATTAAAAGAGAACACGCATACAAAAGCTATTTAGTCGGTCAAATATATCAGGGCTTTCACAGAATGCCACACTAAGAGAACACTTGGGTGAAATAATTTCAGTCACAAACGGATGTCCATGGCTGGAGTGACAAACTTATAAGGCAAAGGCACTAGCACAGAGACATAATTAGCAGGGAACAATCCAGATCGCCCCTGGAATATTCCTTCGTACCAGTTTTCATCTATTTGACTGGTTAATGTAATGATGTCCCCTTCTTTAAATCCAAGTTCTTCTTGAGTTTCAGGAACAAAGTCATAGAGAGCACGACAGCATGGATGATCCAGGAGAACTGTAGGACCTGCCCAAGGTATATGGAAATAAAAAGTGTTCATTAAAAAGGCAAATACTGAGTCGGAGGGGAGTAACAAATTGCAGGTAGGTGTGAGCTAATACTACCTGCCATCTTTGTTTTTACCCCAGTCTCTGCCAAGATTTCTCTACAAATCTGTAAGATCCTTCTGCCTACACTCAATACTTGTGGCTCAACCCATAGCCAGAAAAGTATACAAACAGGAGAGAGAACAAAGGTCATCTGTCCCCTGCTCACTTGGGCCGCTCTTGTAACTCTGACCTTGCTGCATACAGTTACATCCCTACTCTTTCTTGGACCAAACTAATCTCCCATGTCTTGAACCTTTACCCAACAGAGACTTGTATGCCATAATGTTCCTCCACTGTGCTGGCTCCAGGTCCCAGGCTCTTTTATACTATACATACTGTCTTGTGGACACATCAGTCTAAGAAGAGAGCAGGTGTGAAGATTCTATAGCACGCTTACTCTTGGATCAGCTATTACCATGTAAATCCTTCTAAAACAGCAGCTCTCAACCTGTGGGTCACAACCCCTTTGGGGGTTGAACGACCCTTTCACAGGTGTCACCTAAGACCATCAGAAAATGCATATTTCCAGTGGTCTTAGGAAGTGAGACACTGGTCCTTTATCTGTCTCCCACATGTAGATACACCTACATATGAGTATTAAAGGGTCACAGCATTAGGAAGGTTGAGAACCACTATTCTAAAAGGACCCAGAATAGGGAGAAAGAATGATGCCCTACCTTGAGGGAAGGGAAGCTCCTGATGATGCTGTTCTTTCTGTACTTGAGGAAAACCAGTTTAAAGCCCTGGGGATCCTACCTCATGGTTACTGTGAACAAGCTAATGATGAGACTCTATGATATGGAGCATGTTTGATGTGCTGTTAGGGTGTGTCTGTGGGAGTTATGTGTCAGTGTGTTCTACTGTGGAATGATAGGAAATTATCAGGTTTGAAGCCCTGAAGTGGCACATGCCAGTGTGTGTGACAGGATGTCTCTTGAGTGTTGCTCAAGTGGGACCAGATTAATGATTTGCTGTGGATGGTGTAGAACCTGGTAGGTGTGGCAGACTCCGAGTTGGGCGTGTGAGCCAGACTCTGTATGAACACAGGAAGAGGGTGGATGAGTTCCCAGTCCTCACAGGGGGTATATATCAATACTGGAGAGCATCATAAAGAGCCAGACAGATAAGTATCTGATTAGCGTAATCTCAAGGACTCAGTCTTCACACAGGTGAGATTGTCTAGGGGCAGGGAGAAAATGAACAGAACCTGAGTGTGAAAGTGATGGGATGTGAGGGAATATGTATTGGTCCCTAACTAGTGAATACAACAAACGTATGCCAGTTATAAAATGATAACTCCAAAGCTAGAAGAGATCTCTGAGGCCATCACATCATGGGATCATAGGTGACCTCTGAGGCCAACTCCCTCATTTTACAGAGGAGAGAACTAAGCCCAGAAAAAAACAAGCACTTGCCCAAAGTAATGCAGGTAGTAAATGGCACTGGTGGGATTTAAACCCAGGCCCTCTGAACCTAAATTCTGAGCCTGTTCCACAGCAGTGCTGCTGCGTGACTGGGGCTTGCCTAGACAAGTCTGTAACACATCCTAAATATCACTAAACAATTATTTATTGAGTTGTGCATGTGCCCAGCACTGTGTTAGCTACCAGGAACAATAAAGTTCAAGACAATATCTTTTCCCATATAAAACACACCTAACAAAAAAAGAAAGTATATGTTTTGTGAATGCATATTCAGATATGTACAGTTTGTATATAAATGTATATGTTATTAAGTGTACATTTTAGAAATCTGCTCATTTAGATAGCTCAATGAACAATTAATTCTACTGTTTAAAAATGAAAGAAGAGGAAGGTGGGAAAGTTAAGGGCCAAAAAATGCAACATTGGGAAGCATCTGATTGTAACAGATACAGAATCATCTGAAAATTACCTCAGAGACCATCCAGGTCAAGTCCCTGACTTCAGAGAAGGAGGCACTGAGGCAGAGAGGCCACACAGCTAGTTAGGGGCTGAGAGAGGACAAAGAAGGCAGAGTCACCCACCTCCTAGTGCTGTGCTCTCTCCATCATACCATACTGCTTTCAGATGACCTACAAGACTGCCACAGGAGACTTTTTCCAGTTGTAATATTCTTTAATTAAGCAGTTTATAGCAACTTAATCTTTTAAAATCTCTTTCATCCTATAATTATTTTGCAGTCTAATTATGATTTGTTTGTAATGCCTCTAAACCTTTGCTGTATTGTTGGTTCTTTTTCTACCATATGAATCTTCTGAGAATCACAACTTGAAGAGAGTGTAGAGGACATCTCATCCAATCCACTCATCTTACTAATGAGGAAACTGAGGCTCAGAAATGCATTATGTTGCACAACCAAGATCCGAACTCATGCCTTGTGATTCCAAGTTCTGTGTTCCTTTCCCATAACCACACACACTCGAGAGCCCAATGTCTGTCTTCTCATATGGTATGTTTGATTTACCAGTCGTGCCAGTTAGGCAATTTTTTTCTAATCTGTTAAGATATAGTCAAGATGATATATGCTGGGAACCACTGAAAACTTTGAGAATGAATGGGTTAACCAAAAAACATGAATAATCCTATAACCAATAGGACTTTACATCTTTAAAGGTGTGAAAGGTTTCAAAGCGCTTCCCTATGTATCATCCCAAAGCAGCCCTATAGGGTACAGACAGGTAAAAAGATGAGAAAGCTGATGCTCAGATAAATAAAGTGATTTACTAGAGATCTCACCACCGGGCGGCTCAGCACCTGAAGCTTTTCTGACTTCATTCAGTATTCTTTCCACTGTGTCACAAAGACGAATTTCTAAACTTACAATATGGGAAGTGAATATCGAAGTGCCTGGAAAGACCTACACATTTGTGGAATAAGGAAAGCGTAGCCCACAAACTCCTCTAAGTTATTTTCTTTTCTAAAGTCCTGTGTAAAAGGAGAAGTAAACACAGGGTTTCTGGGCTTTCAGGAGAGTGCAAAAAGAGCCATTACACCTTAATGGCTTTCCCTCCCCCTTTTCTCTTCAAGTTTGGCACAGAAATATTCCTGAATGCTGATGAGGCAAACATGACTGTACGCTCTCAGAGTTTGGACAGTAGGTCATTTTTCCTAGCCAAGTCCTAACCTGGTCTTCTGCCTGCAATCCATCATTACAAGATGTGATTTCTCCATTTTTTTTCATGCTCTGTTCATTTTCATAATCTAACCAATACAGAGGCTTCATTTCAGTCCTGCTTACTCATATTATCAATGGTCCCATCTCACTAGAATGATGGATTCATACTGCCTAATTGACCACATTCTTTTCTTTCCTTAGAAAGAAGAAATGATGAGGAAAATGTTCTTGGAGTCCATTTCTGGCAGGGTCCCATCAGCTTCGCTTTGAATTGTTAGTGAAATGCTTGACATTTTTTCTTTGCTTTATAAACATACTGTGGAAATCATTCAGAATCCTAATGGAAAGTAATTTCCCATTAAAGCCAACTATAAAATGTCATTTTCATCTGAAACTGTTCCTGAGAAACAAACAGTACAGGCCCCCTTCAACCTCACACATTCCAGCCATGACCAATGGAGATGGATATGAAATGTGCTGGTTTCTAAATGGCTGCCATTGCCAAGGGCAATTCAGGAGGCAGTCTATTAAAGTCAGGACAAACTGAGGTACACAGGAGAAGGGCAGAAGACAGCAGAAGATGATTCTGGTGGTTGGCCCCAGGCCCTCCTGAAAAATAATCCTTTGCACAGTGAATCTAGGTAATAAAAACAATGTCAGCTGTGGTCTCTGTGAAGAAGCACTTGACAGCCCACTTCCAGTGCAGTCTCTATCTGCCTGGGGCCCTAAAGTAGAACAAAGCCTCCCCTCAACTCAGCAATCTAACGTTCTCTGAAAAAAAAGCTTTCCAGTCACCTGAGGAAGGCCTCCTGGTATACATAAGTTCCAACACATTAGACTAAACTTCCTTTAACAGTTTCCTGGAAAAACAGCTTTGCTTTTTAATGGGATAAATATGAAAAATTAGTGAATGATGGGGTACCAAGTTCCACTTTATTCTGTGTGCAAGTGTGCTTGCGTGTGTGTTTATACTTTGCAATAAAGCTCAAAGGACTTTATGTCCTGACCAAGCTCATAGGTCAGATGGCATATCTTCCTAAGATGTCCCCTAATTTGACAGTAGACTCAGGCTTATAAAGCATTGTTTCCTAACCATTAGTATATAGAAAGTTTTTACTGGTCCAGATTCTTTACTACTAGATGTCTTCTTCTCTTCCACCCCCCCACCTCCCCCCCACCGCCTTTTTTTGGTGGGGTGGAGGGGAGTAGGGGCAAGGAGGAAGACTGGGTTTCCTGATCTTGCCAAGGCTGGATAAACATGGGAACTTTAATTGCTCCATTTCTGACCTGGGCTAGGTCACCCCCTGTTCTTGAAGGCTCACCAAAATGGTGCTGGATTTTGTGTAGAAATCAAACTGGCTTGGGCTACTGCAGCTCAGAACTCCTGAACTCAAGAAATCCGCCAGCCTATCTGGTAGCAAGGATTACAAAAGTCCTTACTTCTTAACCTCTATAAAATTTTTTAAATCTTTCTCCTCTATTTCTTTTTTTCTGCATCTCCTTTCTTTCTCCACATTCTCTGTCCTCTGAGCTGTTGAGAGCCCTGACCCTAAGAATGAAAAGGCTAGAGTTCAATTCAAAGAATTCAATAAAGAACTAAATTCACTGGCCTGCAGCATAATCTATTTTGAGATACATTGTTGTAGAGTTACTAACCCTTCCCTTCTACCTTGGAATCACATGAACAACTTTTTCTAGGTTCTGTTTCTGAAATCCTCTACTTGAGAACACAGAAATTAAACACTACTATCTAGTCTAGGTCAAATATAAACAATACCATTGTTTGTATGCCTGACTTTAAAAGTTGATGTCTATTCTCCATCAAAAGGCCCCAGGGCACTGTAAGTAAAGAAATACCTCCTGTTGGTAATTTGTTAAAGTATGTAAGTGGGGGGGGGAGAAGAAATACATGTAGTACATATAAGGTATATAATAACCTCCAAACTAGTAACATTAATGTGAAGAAATATGTAAATTTTTTTCTTTGACATAAGAAGGATTCAGCCACCACATTAAGACTAAAAGAATAGAGCAAGTTTTGCTTAACAGTTACACAATTTATTCTCTGGACTCAACCAAATGGTAAGTGTAATTGTATCCTTACCTGAATCTGCTGGAGAAGGGAATGAAATTTGATTGTACTCATCGTCAACTTTCAAAGGCTTGAATGCAGTCTTTGGCTTGTAATTATAATTAGAGAAAGCAGTTGATATACGTATTCTGTAATACATATTTCAAGATATATAAAACATATGATCATTGAAAATATAGGACCTTAAGAATATATTAATCCTATTCAGACATTAATTAGAGATTTAGGTTAGGAGCAGGAAAAGACTGAGTAAATTTATTCTGAAAAATCCCCAAAATGCTATCCTCTAGTGATCCATGATAGTTGGGCTGACTGTGTTCACGTAAATTAAATTCCAAAGCTTGATCTTTCTACTGTTTACCAGAATTCGTTTAATTCATACTGGTCTTTAAGAATGAATGTCTCCTGAATAGGCAGTTAACAGGAATTATGTCTCTCTCAAAGAAGGTACTTTCTAAATTAGTCTAAATAATTAAAATATCAATGTTTTACTGTGTGACACAGGTCTAAGTTGAAATTCCCTCAAATTTATTCTTTTATTTTTTTTATTTTTTTATTTTTTGCTTTTTGGAGGGCAGTTGAGGTTAAGTGACTTGCCCAAGGTCACATGGCTAGTTTGTGTGTGTGTGTGTGTGTGTTAAGTGTCTGAGGCCGGATTTGAACTCAGGTACCCCTGACTCCAGGGCCGGTGCTCTATTCACTGCGCCACCTAGCCGCCCTCCTCAAATTTATTCTTAATAATTCTTTGAAAAGTTCCTTTTGGAACTTTCAATTTCCATAATTTTGGCTCCCCCAAATTATGTTGTGTTTATACTGTGTACATGTATGTATATAAACATACACATACAACATTCTGTGTCCCATATTTCACCACATAATCGTCACCACTGCATAACCATCGTGCCCTGTCTTTTTAAAGTCCGAAAATGGGCATAATCATTGCATAGTATAATTCTGTCTGTCATGTCACTTAAAAGGTAAATAGAGCAGCAATGTATTCACCAATGGCATACGGATACACATTTATCTCTTACGTGCTGCGAGTCTAGAATTCTTAGCACATGTGCATTGTCAGTATATTTCTGAAAGCTGATGTGAGGTTTGTTTAGAGCACTGCAGTAATGGTATTGTCACTCAAACCAAAAGAGAGCTGTAGGTGTAATGGGAGCAGACAGGCAAAGCTTCCAAGAGCAAGTCATATGATACAGTAAGACTTGCATCCTCCCCTTCTAAGCTAAATTGAACAATTCATCTGCCAGCGATACATTAACATGTGAAGCATTTTTTTCTGATTATGGGTAAATATAAAAACTACTCTGTGGGCTTCAAGAAGAAAGTGATTGTGTTCACTGAATAGCATGGAAATAGAGCTGTGGAAAGAGTTTTCAGTGAGTAAAAAATTGGTGCAAGACTGGCAGAAACTAAAAGACAAGTAATACCAGCACAATTCTTCTTTAAAGAACTTCACATAATGGTCATACACCACTTTTTTGTGGAAAATTTGACATAAAATCTGTGACAATTATGTGGTGAAATACAGTATGTGTATGCTTATACACACACACACATATGATGTATCTATGAACATATATACATATACAAATATATAAACTATGTCTATGAATGAGAGAGATTTTAGTAAAAAGTAGTATTTAATAAATTCCCATTGACAGACTCATCAGTAGCTTTCTGTTATCCAACATGGTCCAACAATAAAGTAATTAATTGTAATTAATCAAGACTTTATTTCATTGAGCATCATCACATATATTACACTAATTTTCAAAGAATCAAAACATATTTAGTGTTATGCCAAACTAATAATTTAATCACTGAGGAGTAATTCTGATGGAACTTCAGAATCTGGAAGGAGCCAAGAGATACCTAAATATTACTCTCTTGGCAAAAGTCAGACAGATCTTTCTAGTTTCTCTGGAGTTCAAACTACTTCCCAAATGTCATCTCAATCTTCTTATCATTCTCCAGAGAAGGATAGAGAAGGTATTCCCCATTCTTTAGACTTAATTACTAAATCCCCAAGAGGCTAACTGACTTGCTTATGGACATTTTGCAAGTCAGCAATCATGTTAGGAAAAGAACCAAGGTTCCTCAAATCCACAGCAGGTAGAGTACATAATTTGTATTTGTTTGTCAGACGCTAGGTGATGAAACAGCTTTAATCGTAAAAGGAAAAAAATGGGGGAGGGAGTATGCTTCAGATCCCTTTCCCCAGACCTTCTAACCATAGGTACATTTCTCAGGATACTCAATCAAGAGAGTTAATAAAATAAAACTCAAAACCAATATGAGAATGTTAAATGATATAAAGTATGTGAGAACATATATCCAACTATAAAGTACCATATCTATGTCAAAATTTATTTGAACATAAGCCTTCTGTTAGCAAGGGTTGTTTCATTTGTATATGTTTATCTCTAGTGCCTACCTCATTGCCTGGCACATAGTAAGTGCTTAATAAATACTGACTGCTTGATTACTACCATCAGCTTCATCACAATTACTATATCCTGATAATGCTCATATGTCTGAAACTTATGGAACACAGTGGAATATTTAAGAAAGAATTAAAATTACAAACAAATCAAAAGGCAATGAAAAGATGAGTGGTGGGTTTATAAAGAAGACTAGCCACTAGAAAAGAGAACACATGCAAGAAGAAGAAACACATCAGTGAGACCCTGTATAACTAGAGAGGGCCTGGTCAGGTAATGAGCAAGGGAGACAACAAATGGACAACCTTATACTCCCAAGGCAGAGAAGGAACAAGTGGAGAGGTTCTGATACATGGGGTAGTTCCTCTCAAAAGGATTCCCCTCTCCACCACATATGAAAATACTTCTCCCTCAAAATAACAAAATACTGAAAAAGAAAAAAAAAGTGGCACATCTTCGATTTCAGGTTTTTATATAACTAGTCAGCTCTTACCGGTGCTGTAACTTCCTGTGCAGCTCCTGCAAAATGCTGGCGGACTGTTGGTGGTAATCCAGCACGGCTTCTATAAATACTGTCAACTGACTAACTTGCTCTATCTGTGGCAGATGAGAAGAATTATTTTATGGAGTGTTATGGTATATCGGCTTCAGAGACAAGAACAGAAAATGATCAGACTAGCAACAAAGACAATGATTTGTAAAGGAAACCCATTAGGTAATCAGCGTGATTCAGGCAAATCTTACTTCATCCTGCAGTCCTAAATATTGGTCTAGGTTGGAGTATCTTACAAATACTGGTTACTTTGTAAGGAGATAACTAAGTTCACTCATGATTTGTGAATTTAATAGTAAACCCAACAAAATGCCTGTTTTTCAAATTAGAGAACATTTTCAGGAGGTTTCGAATCTATAAACCTCATGGACATAACTGCATAAAAAGGCATTCTGGCTTACAAATGCTATTTAAATTTGCTAAAGGAGATGTGTGCTGAAAGTCTCCTGCAGGTATTTAATGTCTAAGCAGAGGCAGGAACAAAATATCCTATCCTATAACCTATCCTCAGATAGAGACGGGGAAATATGAAATATTACGTGACCAAAGAGATTCATGGGTGTCCCATTCATATGTCCCAAGAACATGAAAATGACATACCTCTTCTGGTACAACTAAATGTAAGGAACAGAATTTAAACTTCTCCCCTTTTTCAAGAGTCAGTACATTCACTGCATTGGCTAGAATACTACCGGCGACCCACACTGTCAATACTAAGATGAATGGCAAGTAAAATTTCGTCACATATCCAACAAATGAAAAAAAAACTGCAAATGATTAGACTTAATTAATTTATTTAAAAGATATCACTTAGGAGGGGCATTAAAGTTGTCTTCAAATATTCAAATGGTTGTCATGTATAAGAGGAAATGGACTTGTTTCCAAATTTTTTAGAAGGCAGAACTCGGACCAATAGGTGGTGCTAATACATTGAGGGAGGCTGGTTTCTATCTAAGAACTTTTCAACTGTAACCATCCTTGAAAAGGGGACAATTAAGCAAGAAGGCACTTAATAAGCCTGATTAAGTGATGAACTTCTCATGAACAGGAATTTTTAAGTAGAGGCTAGATAACCATTTATTAGTGATTCTGTAAAAAGATACTAATTTCTAACACTAAATGAGAAAATGGTCTAAAAAACTAACCTTTCTTCCAATTCAAAGATTTTATGCTAATAATGCGCAACACTCAAAAGTTATAGCATCAGCTATCACTAAGTGTCTTAACTCTTCTAGTCTCCCTTTGTCTCTTAGCCACAAGCAAGCATATTGGGGGGGAAATGTTACTAATGGTTTGTAAATCAGGTGACCTGTAAAGGCTGTTTAATGTTTATAACTGTAGATTTAGAGGTAAGGGAAGAGAATGAATAAACAATGGGTTCGAATTAGGCAGTGGGAGCCAGTCTAGATTTAGTCAGTACAAGACTTTTCTTAGTTGTATCCCTAATACTAGGTGCTTCTCTTCATTCACCTCAGATATTTTAATCTTTCCTCTTAGACCACCTGCTGCTACAATTCTTTATCTCCTGAGAGTCAGGAAGCCAAAGATTCTAGTTCTGGTTCTGCTAGTAATTAGCAGTGTGACTGTGGGAGGGAAAAAGCACTTCATTTTCTCTGGGGTCAGTTTGCTCATCTGTAAAATGAAGGAGTGGCACATGATGCCCCTTCTAGCTCAGACATTCTAAGATGCACCATAATTTCTCCTATCATTAGATAGTAGTCTCTACCTTTGAACCCTACACAGTCTAAGTCCTGTTTCATTCTTGTCTTTAGGCTTTTTTAAATTAAAAAGTACATTTACGCACACATACACACACACACACGTATGCATGTGTGTAGATATTCTTTTATACATTCTCAGCACTTCTTTTGTCCTGCCATTCCTATATTTCTTGGCTTGATTAATCCTCCGTTCTGTTTGACTTTTCTGTTTAAAAGTTTTTCTTTGGTCGCCTATGCCTTAATTTCCCCTTCCCCTTTCTATCATTAATTAATCATTAACTCTACAGCTACATTACCAATAGTTCCTAAGTTTGGGGATTTAATATGTATGGAAGATAGTAATTGTATTCCATGAATACCAAAACTTATTCAGAAGATGCAAAATTTTTAAAATGTCATGAGACAATTACTTTAAAAAAAAAAAAAACAACTAAAAATTGTCCAACCAGCTGAGGTTCAAGTTTACAGAAAACTTAAAAAGAACACACAATGTGGCCTCTCAACCCACAAAGTGTGCAGAATTTTTAATCTTCAGAAGCTGGGTCTCTATGTGTTTTGCCAATCTCATATATTTGAATTATGAAAATAATAAGAGACAGACTCATCTTTATAAATATATTTTGAGAAATTTTTGCTCCATTGCCCTGAGATACAGACAGAAAAATTTATTATATGGTTCTCTTTGTTATCACAAAACTACATCTTATACATAAACTACATTTATGTCAAAGCATATGAACAGGAAGTTTTCAGAAGAAGAAATCAAAGCTATCTAGTTATATGAAAAAAATACTCTAAGTCATTCTTGATTACAGAAATGCAAAATGAAGTAACTTTGAAATACCACCTCCCACCTATCAGATTGGATAATATGACAGAAAATGAAAATAACAAATATGGGAGGGGATGTGGAAAAATTAGGACACTAATTCACTCAATAGAACTGTGAACTGATCCAACTATTCTGGAGAACAATTTGGAACTAGGCCCAAAAGGTTATAAAACTGTGCCCTTTGACCCAGCAATACTACTAACAGGTCTGTATCCCAAAGAGATTTTTTTAAAAAGGAAAAGGAAAAGGACCTATATTTACAAAAATATTTATACACACTTTTTTGAGGTGACAATGAATTGGAAACTGAAAAGATGCCCATCAAACAGGGAATGGCTAAACAAGTTGTTGTATATGATTGTGATAGAATACTATTGTGCTCTAAGAAATGACAAGCAGGATGCTCTCAGAAAAACCTGGGAAGACTTACATGAAATGACAGCAACTGAAATGACCAGAATTAGAACTTTGTACACAGTAACAACAATATTATACAATGATCAGCTGTGAATGACATAACTATTCTCAGAAATACAATGATCTAAGACAATTCTGAAAGACTTAGGATGAAAAATGATATCTACCTCCAGGGAAAGATCTAATGGAATCTGAATGCTGACTAAAGCATACTTTTTTTTAACTTGATTTTTCTGGGTGGTTGTCAGCTTTTTTTCACAACATGACTAATATGAAAAAATGTGTTTTGCACGACTGCACATGTATAATCTATAGCAAGTTGTTTGACTTCTCAATGAGGGGGAAAAGCAGGCAAAGGGAGGGCAAGAATTTGGAATTCAAAATTTTTTTAAATTAATGGCAAACCTTTTACATGTAATCGGAAAAAATCAAATATCAAAGATTTAAAAACTAAAATGAGGCTACATTTATGCCCTTAGCTAACTTCTAATTTAATATCTGTTTGACTATCCATTAAATCTTTCAATATCCATTTCATTACTGTTAACCATTAACAATTCATTTAACATCAATTTTAAAATGTAATATCATTTTCTAGGAAAAGGAGAAATATCAATTGGCCTATGGCCAAATTATATTCTCTGAGAAATGTGCAAAAAGACATGTCAGTTATCTCCAACAACATGGGAATCTGCTCAAAGGATATCAAATGGTAGTTTTTAGTCAAGTATGAATTAAAATTCTGTCCTTGTGAAAGAGGCCGCATGGCAGTTAATAATAAAGACCCATTTCAGGTCCTTCCTCCTTCCACACATCTAGCTGTATGACACTGGATAAGTAATAACCTCTCAGCTTCCTAGGCAACTTTCTAAGACTCTAGTTAGCACGTGTTAATAGGCATCAGCAGAAAAAGATTCCTAATCAGTAAACTCACAGGTTAAAAGCACAGATGACTCAAGAAAATTACTCAGGAAAGGAAATCAATCCCACTCAGCCTCCTAAATCAATTCACTTTGTACTTTGTGCTGTTGCACTTCCATTCTCTTCTGTGATCTTTACAGCATCCCTATGAAGCAAAGACCATTTTACAGATGATGAAACCGAGATAGAAGCAACTTGCCCAGAGGACTACACAAAGAGTTCTTGGCAAAAACGAAGCTAAAACTCAGGTCCAGTATTCCTTCCAAAAGACTGAAAGAACCCAGGCATCAGAAGTTAAGGTAAAAGCTACTGAAAGAAAAAAATCTAAGAGTCCTCCTTGGAACCCTGGAAGTTCTAGGTGGTTTCTTGACATTGTACAATAAAATAGGGTCTCATCGTACCTCAATTTTTCTGGCTCTTTCCCAAAGTCATGATCCTAAGTTTGCTGGTGAAGGTCTGGGGCTGGATTCTTTCGGGAAGAAAGATATATGATGGAGTAACAAGGCTGAAAAATACTATCTCCCTCTAGGAGATAAATGTAGTTGTGGAAGTAGAGTTAAATTTCTGCTAAAAACCTTGCAGTCTCTATTTCTCAATCATAAATGTCATGAGAGAATGGTCACCTTTGTCCAATAGTTTGCTTTTCAGTGACAAGGCTAAGACCCTGGGCTGCATGGTTTTGAGGAGA
The DNA here is from genome assembly GCA_028646575.1 of Pseudocheirus occidentalis. NCBI lineage: Eukaryota > Metazoa > Chordata > Mammalia > Diprotodontia > Pseudocheiridae > Pseudocheirus > Pseudocheirus occidentalis. The sequence goes on along the minus strand of CM053598.1, from coordinate 93,159,082 downwards.
TTAGCCAGTCTCAACAGTGTATTTCAAATGGCATCAATAGCCAGGCCTCAAGCATTGTGTTGTCACTAAGGTCTCTGATGTGTTAAAATGTTACAGTGCTCCTTTTCTGCCTTCTATCATTGTCTGTCTCAGAATATCTCCCTTTTGTGTACCAAAGTCCCCAATACTTGTCTTTAATCAAATTTCTAATATCCTTATAGTAGAAATTGAAATGTCTTTCATCCTACAATTTCTGTTTAGAGGGTAAGTATTGAGAGTAGATCTTTTTTGGTTTCTGTTTTTAATGAAGTCATGTTTGCTGGTTGATAAATTGGATTTGAAAAGGATAGAATGTATCATCTCATAGAAGAAATGTGTGTAGGTAACAGAGAGATTACAGGCATTTTTCATAAGGTCTACCAACATCCACTGACAAGGGCCAGTTCGTATTTTGGGGAGTTAGAAGGGGCAAAACAACTTGACAATAAAGGCAATGCCCTACATCCCCCAATCAAGCACCATCCATAACCCAGTAAAGGTTTTCCTCCAAGACTTCCCCTGTCCAAGGTTTTGTAAAATAGACAGTGGTAGAAATGGAAGATGGGGCCAAAGAGAACAAAGCAGACTAGGATGAGGTAGGGACCCTCATGGGAATGGAGAAGCCTGGAGATCGTGTCCCTAATCTGGCCTTCTAATAAGAAGAGGCTTGCCCAGAAAGCTCTCTATTTAGAATGCACTAGTATCAAGTAAGGAAGAAAGGGAGAGGAGGTTCATACACCCCTGACCTTTATTAAGAACTCACCTTTCTCCTTCTAATGGATGAAGTGGGTGGTTTAGGAGAAGCAAGACTGGATCAGAAGCCCTGGGTTCTAGTTCCAGATCTGCCATTATTTGACTATTTAGTGATTATTCTGTTTATTTTGGTTTTTCTCTTTTCAAAGAAAACAAAACAAGGATGGAGAGAGATCCGATTTCTATAAGTTCTAACAAAGCTTATGGATAAGAGTCAACATTAGTAGGTGTGAGAGTGCCAAAGTCCCTAGATCACAGTAAAAAGAAAGTAAATCAAGAATTAAATGAGGGAAAACCTAGATTACCTAACCTAAGTACTGGCAATTGTGAGTCTATCACCCACTCTCTATTAGAAGTCAAAAAGGAAAAAATTAAGGCTGCCCTATATGTATCCAAAGAGGGTTTAACCAGAAAGCAAGCTGGAGAACTATAATTCCACAATGGGGAAAGGAATTCTCCCACTCTCAGACAGCTAATGTACTTCATTTTGGAAAAACTGCAAATGAATCACTAAATTCATTAATGAAACAACCACTTCTGGCTTTTTACTGTTAATTAGGGAAGAAATTCTACAGGCTGGGCTAACTGCCAAGTCAAATTTAATAGTAAACAACAATGTGTATCTTAAATGTAGGCCTTTGCAAAAACCCACTAATGATGTTCTCTGAAGAAGATAATTCATAAACTGTTCTGTTTAAATGCACCTGCCCACACACAAGCAAGATGGCAGCATTTATAAAGCAATGTGTCTTCCTAAGTTAATAACCTTAGCGAATAATTCTGTGATATGAAACATTTCCCAGACACCTAGGTGACACAGTGCCAGGCATGGAGAGTTAGGATGACCTGAATTCAAGTTCAGCCTCAGATAGTTACTACTTGTGTGACCATGGGAAAGTCACTTAAACCTCTTTTCCTCAGTTTCCTCATTTGTAAAATAAGCTGGAGAAGGCAATGGCAAACCACTCCAATATCTGCCAAGAAAACCCCAAATAGGGTCATGAAGAGTCGGTCACAACTGAACAACAAAAATGAAACATTCTGCATGCCAGGTCCAACCCAACACAAGTTACTTTTTCCTCTAGGACAGGTGATATAATAGACTAAAAAGACTGCTGGACTTGAAAACACAGGATCATAGATTTAGAACTCAAAGGGACCTTCAAGACCATTAAGTCCAATTCCATCATTTCACAGATGAGGAAAATGAGGCATAGAAAGGTTGTGACTTCCTCAGGGTCAAAGGCTTAGTAAGTGGTTGAGATTAGGATTTGAACTCAGGTCTTCCTCAATCCAGTACTGTATCTACTACACGATGCTGTCTCCATCTGGCATTTAGTATGTGACTTGGGCAAGGTACTTGCCTGTTTCTTCATCTATAAAATGAGAATAGTATACTTGCACTACATTTCACAAAGGATATGGAAAAGAAAAGAATTCTGTAATAACTTAATGTGCCATAGTGATATAAGCTTTTAATACTGTTACCAAAATCAAAAAATGAAACCCTGACAAACAAGGAGATAGGGAGGAAATTGTCTTTTTGTCCCTTTTTTTTTAAAAGTAAGTAAACAAGGGGAAAGATAAAGGGGAGGCTCTCCTTTCTGGCACTTGATGGATTTATATGAACTTGGCTTACCTATTATAAGATTCCTGACTTGACAGTAGTCCAAACAGTAAGCAAAGCTATTCTACAAAACTCCAGTACTTAACACCGTGCCTAACAGAGTAGGAATTTAATAAATGCTTGTTGACTTGATTTAATAAATCATTTTGGTTTGAATTCTCCATTTCTGATGGTATAGTGATGATGTCGAAAAATGGCATTCCTATACATCCTAAAAGGGGAAAAATCACTTGTTCCACAAATCTAAAGGAAAACAGGACACACAGTACAGGAACCAGAGATGCTAAATTCTCAGTTTTGGAGAACTGGTACAACACCTTGGACCTTCAACTTCTAGGACTAGTTGAAAGGGCAATGCAATGACTCCAGGTGACCATGAGCAGATCAAGGAGGGAGCCTGATGCTCCTGTCTACACCAGTGCAAACACTGTGGAACTGTCCATTCTCTCAAGCAGCAAATGTACTTTCAGTAACTTCTTTTCCATTTCAAGCCACCCCTAAAGCTTATTTTAATTTTTTTTTTATCCATAAATAACTAGAGGCAAAAGAATGAAAAAGGAATACACTGTGAATGTTGCCTGGCTCTCTCACCTCCTAAAGATGTACTTGAATAGATATAGTCTTGCTTCTGAGCAAGGGCTTCCGAAGATACTGATTCCTTGAATTTCTGAAGTCGCAAGAACTGACCACAGGAAAGAAACAATTCCAAACCACCAACATGTACTATACGCTTTGTATTCATGAGGACATTAAAGTTCCTTTCTGTCCCTGACACTGACAGCATATCTCTAAAATGATAAATAGTTTAATTAAAATTCTATTGTTTTAAGAGTCTCTTAGTTTGTTTTAAATAGTTGAAATGTCATACTTACATCATTTTCTAACAAATTAAGCATTTCTTTTCTAGCCAACTCCTTTGACTCTTCAAATTTTTCTCCTGCTTTTCTTAATTCTTCACCTGGTATCCTAGAAACTTGTCTCCTTTTATAATCATAGTCCAAACGACGGCCTTCCAGCTTTTTCAAGAGATACTGAGAGAAAAATTAGAGAACTGTTAAGACTTCTTTTACAATTCTACGGAAAAAGTCTAAACCACACGATCCATCCCTTTCATATATCCCTAGCACAGAGGAACACAAAAGGGGACAATGTTGTTTATGGAATAACTGAATATGTAGGTGTAAGTTACAAGTAGCTAGATCCTTTTAGCATCCAACAAAAGTGGGGCATCTAGGGAAATTTTGTCCAGAGATCCTATTTTGAGGGTTTCTCCTTTCTTTCCAGCATTGCTAGAATACAGAAACTTTACTCAGATAATTACTAACCAAATAAACATAGTAAATTTAAAACAAACATTTTTGTTAAATATTATATTGGATCAATCATTAAGCAGGATTAGAGTTAGAGACAGAAGGGGCTTTCAAAGTCATCTAATCCAACCTTCCCTGTTTACAGATGAAGAAACTGAGGCTCAAAGAGATTAATTTTTCCAAGGTCCCACCAGAAGTGTTAGGGCTGGAATTCATGCCCAGGTCCTCTGACTCCAAACTTAGGGCTCTTTCCAGCTTCAGTCTCCTCAGCTGTAAAATGAACCAGAGAAAAGAAATGGCAAACCACTCCAGGATCTCTAACAAAGAAAATCCCAAATAGGAACTATTTAAAGCTATACTTAAAGGAAAGGGGATGTAAACACTCTTTAAAATGGAAAGAATTATTATACCAGAGGATAGTGAAAAGACAGAAAGAAGTGTTTAATTCTGATTTTGATTCCATTTTCTCTGATAAGGAGAAAAATTTGACTTCACTTACTTCATTTAATTACGAGATTGATAGATCAGGAAAATTCTACAGATGTTACATATATTTTAGCAAAGCGTGTTAAATATTGCCTATATTGTTCAGCTATTTTTGCAATGCAATGCTCTTATGAAAAGGATGGAGAGAAATGTGTGCCAGAAAACAGTCACAAGG
>CM053598.1:93138136-93154213 GCA_028646575.1 Pseudocheirus occidentalis | reverse complement strand
AACTAACAAAACTCATTAACTCTACACTTCAATAAAAAAGTAGACTAAATCTACAAAATCATCAGCATTCCTATTTAGCAACAACAAAAGCCAAGAACAAATGCTAGAATTTCCATTCAAAATAACTACAAAATGCACCAAATATATGAAACAATACATAAGGATACAATTAGGAATTATATCAATAATTACAAACACTGTATAGAAATAAAGAAAAAATTAAATAAGGGATGTTTGTGGCTTAGCATTGGGCCATACCAACAAAAAATGACAGCATGATCTAAACTGTAGATTTCATACTACCAAATTATCAAGACCATTTCATAGAATTTGACAATTTTTTTAAATCATTTGGAGGAATAAAAGGTCTAGAATCCTAAAGGAAACAAAGAAAGAAAAGTTAAAACAAAGGGGTCACAATACTTTCAACATTTCACACTATATAATAAAGCCCTAATCACCAAAACTACTTGGCACTGGGTTAAAAAACAAAAAAGTAGATTGATGGAACAGACTAGATGTGTAAGAAGCAAAAACAACTGACCTCTGTTGTCCCATGTTTGACAAAACTAAGGACACATTAGTGGATAAAGGTCTTCCTGTTCAACAAGAACAAACAGAACACTAGAAAAGTTTGGCAGAAAACTGGCTCTCACTAGCACACTGCCAAAGCCCCAGGGAAACATACAAACTAATTATTTTTTAAAAATTAAGAAGAGGGGCGGCTAGGTGGCACAGTGAATAGAGCAGTGGCCCTGGAGTCAAGAAGACCTGAGCTCAAATCCAGCCTCAGACACTACACACACACACACACACACACACACACACACACACAAACAACTAGCAACGTGACCTTGGGCAAGTCACTTAACCCCAACTGCCCTCAAAAAAAGTTAAGAGGAGAAAGGAAGAAGGTGCCTTTCATGACTATACCTGGGAGCAAATTCTTAAGTCAAACAAAGGCTAGAGAATATAAAAATAAAATACACAAATTTAAACTGCAAAAGACTAAAAGTACATGAACAAAATTGGTGCAGAAAGTATAAAGGAAAATGTAAATAGGAGGGAAATCCTTATCAAATAACTCAAATAAAAATCTAATATCCAAGAAATCTTGAACTTTCTTTAAACTGATTTTATCCTTTCGTGCTTCTCGTTTTTTGGCAAGATATATGATGACAACTGAGAAGGGGAAGAGGGTAACGGTATAGGGGAAAGGATGGGGTGGTACAACAGAAAGAAAAATGGAAAAGATTTGGTTAAAAAAATAAAGAAAACATTACAATGGACCATTTAATACATTTTAAACAGTGGAATCACAAAACGTGGACCCTAATAGATCTCAGTTTGGTGTGCTGTAAAGAGGTAGAAAAACAAAATTAAATTAAATTAAATATAAATAAAACAAAATTTAAAAATTAAAAAAGATGGGTAAAGAAGTCAGACTGAAACAAAAAGAGTAGAGATGTATACTGAAGACAATGCAGTTCAGAAAACATTTAGGGGCCAATTTATAAATTATGTGAAGGACAGGAAGATACTAACAAGATAGAAAAGAATATTGGACCTTTTTAACATCCCCCTTCCCAAAAACCAGTAACCAAGAGAACATGGAAAAGTGTCATGTTTAAATACCTCCTCTCTAATCTATACAAAATCTTGAAGAGAGACATATATACCTGAATTGAATGCATTCTTAACAAAAGCAAAAGGAAAGAATAAGCAGACTTTTCCAAGCAGTAGTCAACAGAGGACGAGACTCTTCTCATCTCACAGTTAATAAAAAGATATAGGGAATATAAGATAGAGAGCTTGGCATATAGTAGGTGCTTATTAAATACTTATTGGATTGAATTATTCACTGATTATGAAAATGCATTTAATCTGGTAGAGCAAAAATGTGATTTTATACACTTTTATAACAAGGTATCTCCCATTCATGCATTAAGATCAGTCAAGATTCTTTGGAAAATACAGCAACAACCCTGCTCAGTGACCCTCAGATAATAAACATCAGAAGATGCAAAATATCACCTGCACTTAGGTTTGAACAGGACTTTATATACATCATCTCACTAATTCTCACAGGGCTGTAAAGAGGTGCTATTATTATCCCCATTTTCCAGGTAAACAAACTGCCCCTTACAGAGGGTGACTTTCCCTGGGTTACAAAACGTTTAAGTATCTGAGGCAGCATTCAAACTCTGGCATTGCTGACTTCAAACGCAGCATTCTATCCACAATCCTCCCTAGTTGCCATATGCTCCCCAAAGATATTTGCCTCTAATGGAAGAGTCAACAAAGAGCCCAAGCTGAGGATGGTAAGGTCTTCTATTTCTTCCTGTTTGAAGACAGAAATGCTGGTTGCATCAAGCACCAAGACACTAACTGCAAAATCTCCTGGAAGAGATCTATAATCACTCAAAGGAGTCTGGAGCATCGTCCATCCACTCAGAAAAGACCAAGTGGATGAATGCCTACTGCTATCTCTAATAGTATGTGATATGGTGCTAGAAATGTTAGGTTATAAGACTAAAACAAGAAAAACAAGGAGAGAATATCAACAAAGTACCCATGACTGTCACTTTTTTTCTTGCAAGGAAATGGGGGCTATGTGTCCAGAGCCACAGAGTCACACTGTTAATAAGTGTCAGTTGTCTGAGGAAAAATCCGAATACGGGTCCTCCTGATTCCAGGGATGATGTTCTATCCATTGCACTACTTAATTGCCCCTATTATCTATCACTTTTTGCAGATGATAAGATAGTGTACTTAGAAAAACCAAGGCAATTTAACAATGAAGTGAAATAGTTAATAACTTTGGCAGTTACAAAATATAAATTAAGCATACATTAATCATAGCATTTCTGCATATTACCCACAGACACAGACAGATACACACACACACACACACACATATACACACACACCACCCAGAAGAAATAAATTCCAGAACATAAAAAGTATAAAATTATCTGAATTTACCTACCAAGATATACAAAATAAGCTATATGAATACAATTACAAAACAATGTTTAAAGTATTAAATAGTCTTACCTAAATATTATTAACTGATTCGATACCATACCAACAAACAAAGGCTAACGTCACAGAAGTAAAATAATAATAATAATAACAATAGTCTTCTGGAGGAACAAAAGGTCAAGAATCTCAAGGGTGGAAGGGTTAGTGGAAAGGAAAAGTCTAGCAGTATCAGATTATAAGCTCTACTACAAAGCAGTAATCATCAAAACAATTTGGTACTGGTTAAAAAATTAGCCAAAGGCTCAACAAACCCAAAGACTACAGGTTAATGGGGTAAGGACTCATTATTAAAAAAGAAGAAAAAAAGCAATGATGGAATTGCAAAGCAACCTGGCAAAAATAAGATTGAAACCAAAAATCTCAGACCATATACACCAAAATAAGCTTCAAATGGATAAATGAAGAATTTTTGTACAAATAAACGCAATGCAACCAAGATTGTAAGGGAAACTAATAAACTGGGGGTGGGGGACGGGGCATGGATAAGTAAGTTTCTACACTAAGTTTCTCTAATAAAATTTTCTTGTAAATTCAAATTTATACAAATAAGAGCCATCCCCCTCCCCCCAATTGAAAAATGGTCAAAAAACAAAAATAATCCTCAAGGAAAAAAATTCCAAGGTATCAATAGTCATACAAAAAACAAATTAATAATTATATAAATGCAAATTGAAGCAAGTTATAAGGTTACACCTCACAGTAAATTGCAAAGTTGGAAGAAAAGAAAATGATAAATGTTACAGGGACTACAGAAAAACAGACACACTGATACACTATTGATGGTACTATAAAAAGTATAACCATTATGGAAAGTAATTTGTAACTATGCCCCCAAAGTTACTGATATGTACATACCCTCTGATTCAACAATCCTATTAAACCTATGCTCTAACGGGATCAAAGAAAGAAGGAAAGGTCTATATATACAAAAATATTTGTAGCAGCTAAGGGAGTTTCCATCAATTTAGAAAAGGTTTAACAAATTATGTTTTAAGAGTGCAATGATGATATTCTGTAACAAATGAGAAAAGAGACAGTTTCAGAAAAACCTGGGAAGACTTAAATGGACTGATACAGAATAAAATGAGAAGAACCAGGAGGAAAAAATTATACTATATCATCCACAATATGAAAGCAATTTTGAAAGACTTAAGAATTCTAAGCAATGCAATGATTGTTATAATTCCATCAGACTGATGAAGGTAGCTACCATGTCCTGACAGAGAGGTAATAGACCATCATGTAGAATAAAACATACATTTTTGGACATGGCTAACTTGGGAATTTGTTTTGTTTCATAATGCTTATTTGTTACAAACACTGTTTTTCCTTTTTGTTTCAGTGGGAGGAAGAAAAGGTTGGCAAGGGAGAAAAGTGCTTTTTAACTTGAAAAAGTAAAATTTAGTTTAAAAAACTGCCTACTACTCAGATTTCAACATGAATTTGGATATATACTCAATAAATCATATCTAATGCTAAGTATATCTGGGCCAAAAACTATAAATGATGCCAGAGTTCAAAAGGAAGGAGGAGAATAGGCTCAATTGCTTGAGAAATTGGAAAGCTTTTTAACTAAGCCCTAGCTTTCCATGAAAGCTAAGGCCCTTCTTTTCAATACTAACACTTTACCAGTGCTGCCCTGTGGCTTCAAGATCTAGATCACTGAAAAAAAAAAAACCTAACTTATGATAATTATCACACAGAAAAAAATGAATGAGAGTTATGTAATAGATGTGAGCAGGCTACAGCAAGGAATTCTGGAAAAAAGAAGAATGTCATCAAAGAATTACATGATAGAAAGAGAAGAACAGCAAGAACAAAGGATGAAAGAATGGACAGTGGGAGTGCTCCACCTATGCCTTTATGATGTCAGAGGGGAGGGAGGACTCCAGCACACTGGCTAGACGACTTGGTGCTGAGTTTTCAGAAGAACATTAACAGGAGTTGCACAGGACAGGTAACTGCTAGGCTGTGATTTTCATCTGTGGAGGGTACTCCCATATCAGTGAGATTACATATCTATTTGACTATTGTTACAAGGAAGGCCTCATAATTGGTGGTGATGTTACAGGGATACAGGGATAATATATGCAAAAAGGACTTAGGAATGAAACAGGGAAACAGGCACATTTACAAAACACAAAGGTCAAACAAGTGCTTTTAATTCATTAATATTCTTTTCCCCCACTATGCAGAAAGTTTCAAAAGGTTAAAATGCACAAAGCATCTTGAAATAGTCTGCGTGTCATCTGAAGTTCATCCAGACATCTATAAACTTACAATCTCAGCTTCTGTGCAGCTGATGTTTCTGAGCAAACCTGTGCTCTCTCTCCCTCTAGAGACAAATTCTCCTTCTTCCCAGGTTTGCCCTGAAGGAGTCAAAATGGAAATTGTTCACTGGATATCAGTGCTGGTTCTTGAAATTAGCTTTTCCTCAACTAATTGGAAAGGGAGCCCACTTCTCATCTGACTCCCAAGTCCCTAAGGTCTGGTCTACCTAAAACTAGACTAATTTGCAAATGGGTGTGTCCATACCCTTCTTGGAAGTATAAAAGCCTCATTCTTCCATTCTTCTTCACTACCAGCCTGGCTCCTTCTTCACTTCCTATCTCAATTAGGTAAATGATTCCTCTTCCCCTAGTTTTCTTCTCTTGGTACCCTTCCCTCTCTACAGTTGAATGCAAATAGGGCTGCTTTTATGCCTGTGTTCCCCAATTAAATGAGGTCCTGACCTTAAGTGGAGATCTCAGTTTATACTTAAAAATTGCCTGTTTTTCCATCATAATCAACCTACAGCCGTACTTTTTACTAGGAGACGAAATTTCCTTCTCTTAAATAGGCAGTATGGTGTTACAGAAAGAAGAGGGTGTATAGTCAGAGGACATGAGTTTGAATAATGGTTCCAACAGTTATATTCTGGTGTGGGACATTAAGTGAGCCAGCTAAACTCTGAGTCTCATATTCTAGTTCTACAAAATGACAATGTTGAATGAGATAGCTAAAATTTCACCTTCGGCAAGGAGCCTTTCCCAGTCTTCATCAGTGCCACACCCCTGGTGATTAGCTCCAATCTATTCTGTACAAGCTTGGCTAATGCAGTTGTCTGTATGTTGTCACCACCATTAGACTGTAAGCGCCCTAAGAACACAGTTTGTCTTTTACCTTTCTTTGTGTTCTAGTACTTAGCAAAGTATTTGAAACACACTAGGTGGTTCTTATTGATTGACTGGTTTTTAAGATTCTTCTAGTTCTAAATCCTAAGAACTTTCTGAAATCTCTCTCTCCCAGATGAAAGCAAGATAGCCTGTTTTATCTCAAGATTTATGTCCAATCAGTGAGAAAGGAGCACAAAAATGGAAAAAGGGAGTAGCTTACGTTCATCTAGTATTCCCTCTCTTGAACATGATGCTTCTTTCCTATGCTTCAAACACAATTAATTGTCTTAGGATTTTAGTACTCACAAGCTGTAGGGCAGTGGTCCTCAAACTTTTCTTAATCATACAGTTATTAGCAAAACATTATTTTGAGGAAATATATTCAAAACACATAAATTAATTTGTAAATCATATATATGTACTAATTACCAATGTGTCACACATCTGAAAAAAAATGAAAAATAAAAATTTTGAGATAAAGATGAAATTTTAAAAATAATTTCAATTTTATTTATTAACAGCATCAAAACTTCTCACACTAAAAACATAATAATTTTCTAAAGTCAATATGAATATGTTGAGGTATAGCAATTGCAAATTCTGGTTCAAATTTTAATGGCTATCATAGCTGAAATGGGAAGGATTTATAGATTATAGTTCTCTACAAAAGATTTATTTTGAAAGGTAATGTAGTGGTTGGTATGGAGAAAACTATTGTTTTTATTCTCCATTTCATACCCCCTAAATTAAAAAAAAAAAGTAACTTAATCCTTTAGAAATACAACTTTCCTATAAGAGGCTTTTCTAGATTGCTCTTAGTGTTAGTACTCCTTCTTTAACCTCCTCTCCACCCACAAAATTAGAATGTAAAACTGAAGCATCTATCTTTTTATATCCCCTTCTTTGTTCATATATCCAGAAGGTGGGAGGGAGAATAATGTGACACATGATCTCATTACATACAGAAATTATGTGAAGGCATGAGGAGGATCAATTTATATATTCAGTGCTAGTAAATCTTAATTTCTTCCTTTAATATTAAAAACTACTCAAAAATAGAAATTCTATTTTCTTCCCATACCCACATGGCTCATATCTCACACCCTTTAGTGTCCTGGAGATCACCATTTTGTGATTTAGCACAAAACATACTCCCCTAGCTAATGTTGAGAAGTTCTTCAAACCTTTAGTCTTTTACAGTCATTTTTACCTAAAATGGATCTCTGGCCTCCTCCCCAAATAAACTCCCTGGAATTGTTTTGTTTTTGTCTTTGAAGCTAAGGTACGTGACACTTAATAAAAAACATGTTGAATTGAAGCCTGGGCAGAGTGGGGGAGGGAGAGAGTGCTGAGTGATCCAAGACAGTATGTACCCAAGGAAGCCATGGTTTTCAGGATGCATTTTATATCCAGAATCTTCACAAACCCTTCCTTCTACCCTCAAATCAGAAACACCTCCTTAGAACCTTGCTGCTACAAATCATGCCTTGATTCTAGCCAGAGGGCTGGGTAGACCAAACAACCTCAAGCCAGAGTGAAATATATGTGGAGTCCATCCCATCCAGCTTTGACCAGGAAACCACTACTCTAGACCCAGTCTCTTCCTTCAATCCCTGAGGTAGGCAGAGACGGATACAAGCAGCCAGGCCAGGTTGATGAAATTACCTGAACCATTTGAACAAAGTGAATACAGAATCTAGGCAGTATAAAAAGCTTAGGAGCCCTTAGAGCCCAAACCAGCCCCATCTTCTAAGCATGCTCAGCCCCTTTGTGAAGGACTAAGGATTTCCCACACATTACATTCCTTCTCCCAGTTTTCAAAACCACTGAGAGGGAAAGGAAGGTTAATAAGTCACATGACCATCAGACACTAGGAGAATGAGCTAGGGTACTAGTATCAATTCAGATATTTAATGACAATAAAGCTTAATTTTTTTTTAAGACTTAAAAAGAATAGAATTTCTAATACTGACTTACCATATTCCTATGGCTTGTCTAGCATATCTTGTGAATACACCACGGGTTTGTACACCATGCTTGGCAAACCATAAGGTTAAGAAATCTGTAGGAACCATGCTAGCCCAGACCACGGTGGGAAATTTTGCCACCCTTAAGTTTTGTACCATTAGTTTTGTTAGCATGTTAAAAAAGGCGGAAAAATCATTAGAAATCAACAAACACGAACTGTGAACCACAAAGTATGATTTCTTACCTGTATCCCTTATAAACTGTAAAGACAACACACTGTGTTGACGTGCTTTCACAATCTATTTTGCAGCTCTTCAGTCTTTCAAATTTGTGTGCATTAACAAGTGCAATAAAATACTATCTCTTTCAGGATAAGAGAAACTTAGATACTAAAAGGTAGTTGGCATACACTCACCAAACATAGAGTCTTCTCCAAGTTCCGCCCCATATCGCAGCATAGATTCTCCTAATAACCCTTCAGTCTGTGGGTAGCCTGAGGTTCCCATGTGCCCTGCGATCTTGAACACAGTATTCTGCATTCCTAGCTTCATTCTGTATGCTTAAAAAGATGGTCATTTGTAATTCTTTAAACGTACAAAGGCAGAATGCACGACAAAAGCAAATACAGTTACAGTGTCACATTGGAAGGCAACTTTAGGACTTGGGTACGTCAACAGATGAAAAATGGGCAAAAGCTCACCTCAATGAAGGTCTTTCTATCAATTCAAGTTATAAAACTTTAGATTCTTAACTAAGCTAAGGGCTAGACAAGTATGTTTATACAAGGGCAGAAAATAGCTTTATAAAGAACACCAAACATATTCAAGGCTCAAACCAGGAACAACTGGTAAGCTTCAATATATATATTCCCCTCCTAACTCTGATCTTCTAAAACAAAATAAAACAAAAAAATCTTGAAAATATAGTACTAATGCTATGTATCAATCAAAGCTAGCAGCTAAGACCCAAGGACAAAAAGGGTTTTTTTTTCTAATGATATTAAAATAAGATGAATTTAACTCAGTAATACCATACAATTTCACTAAGTACCCACCAGCATTTAATTTCCTTTTTAAAAAAATTTTTAAACTAAAATTGCCAAATCACTTGAAAGTGAATCATGTTCCATTAAACACCACACCCAAGTAGCAGACATAGTTATTCTATCACCCTTCTCTCCTTTTACCTCCACACCTCTATAGATCTAAACACTAATGTAGATAAACCTTGTTTAAATGAAAAATAAAGCAACGTTCTTTTGTCCCTAGTGCAAGTAAGACAATATAGTTGAGAAAATGTTTTAATTAAAAAAAAAAAAAAGAAAGTGACCATGTTGAAATATATATAGTATTATGTCAAATTTCTTGACTTCACACAGATGGGGGAGAGAGGGAGGGAGAGAATTTGGAACTCCGAATGTTTTAAAAACTAATGTCAAAAGTTGTTTTTACATGTAATTGGAAAAAATATTTTTTTAAAAAAAAGAAAAAGTGGGGGATCAAAACCAAAAATAAGAAGTGACTCTATACAAAAGTATGTCCTGGTCATAGATTTTTAAGACTTGGCTAAGCTCTGCAACTTCCTATAACTTTTTTGCTGGTTGATATCAAAATATTGTGCTTTTGGTCTTTTTTCAGGTGTCAGAGACAAAATGCTGGAGCTCAAGGCCATGCACAAGTCCTAGTCTGATTTGTCATCATCACGAAAACAAAAAATATTTACTGAGCACCTAATCCACAGTGGCCGTAGTGTCTGGCATTAGCAATAAAGTTATAGTTCCTACCCTCAAGGTGGAGCTGGAGATTACAATGGTAGCATGCTTAGAACACTGTGTGCATGTGCACACATGCACATACATGCGCATGTGTGAATGTGTGTGTAATGGAAACCAGTATTGTAAATTTAAAACTGTCTCTTCCCCTCTCCCCCAATATACATACACAATTAAGAATACAATAATAAATTATTAAAATTGAGAAATCAGAAGAAAAGGTCATTGTAGGCTGGGATGGTGAGAGAGGCTTCAATGGACTAAGCTGGAATATAACTAAGTCACAAAAGAAGAATGGAATTTAAAAACATGAAAAGGATATAGAAGAGCATTGTAGAAAGGAAGAACAGCATAAGTAAAAGCATGGAGAATGGAATGCATACAAGCAGGGTGTGGGGGGGTTTTAAGAGCTCACTAATATGGTTAGAATAAAGGATTTAACATATAAAAGTAGTGAGAGAGAAATTTGGAAATCTAGACAGAAAGTCTGAATTCTAGGTTTGTATTTTATCCTGTCAGAGGCCTGACGGAAGTTTTTGAGCAAAAGAACATTAGGAAGGTTATTCGAGGTCTAGTAAAGGAGATGAACTATAGGTAGAAAAAACAAGCTACAAAACTATTGCAGATGTCCAGGCAAGAGGTGAAAAGGACATGGATATATCAACCTTCAGAGCAGCAACCCTGGGACACAAATTACTGGCAGAAGAAACGTACTGTTAAGTGACCTTATTTAATGGCATCTCACTTGACCAAAAAAGATTTTTATCTAAAAAAATCTCACCTATACAGAACACATGAGAGAGCCAGGAAACAAAGAAAAAAAGGTTTTAACAAACATAGGAAGAACATAGCACTAAATTATACGTACTAAACTCATTGAACTTAAGTAAAGGATTTCATTTAAGCAAAGAAAATCTCCTCAGACCTGTGTTCAAATGGTTTCCTCTTATTTTAGAATATTCTAAATAAGATCAGTTATTTGTCTTGCCAAGTAGCAATTCCTTGAAGCCTCAAGAATGGGTATAAACCTCTTGGCCTGTGAGTCTTTATCACTTCAGACTCCCACTTTTGGCGCAGGACTTCAGCAAATGCAGCTCATGGACAAGAAACAAGACTGAATAATAAAGAGCTTTTGTCCTCTTTAAAATTTTTCAATAAAAACACCTTTGCTTCAGTGTGCTGTAACACTCTACTTGGCAGAGAAGTCAAAGAATTCCTATTGAAACGAGGATGCAAAATTTACCTTGGCATTTGCCAAGTTTCTCATCTGTATGAAGAGAGGATTCATTTTCTAAACTTTTTATCAAATACTTGGAACACAAAATGCCATGCTTAGGAAACCTCAGCAAAGAAAGGCAGTACAATAAGGACACTGGAAAGAGCACTCAGTGTAGAATTCAAAGACCTAGGTTCAAACCCTGGCCCTCCCATGAGCTACCTGTTTGACCTTAGGCAAGACTTCAGTCTCCTAATCCATAAGATGATAGGAGTGAACTAAGTGACCTCTAAAGTTCCTTCCAGCTCTCAATCTGTAATGCACTCATGATGTACTGATTTAAAAAAAAATCTATAACATTCTTTGATGTTAGATGAAACGTTAGATGTCGAGATATTTCCTAACTTTACCTGGATTTGGCTGAAGATACTCAGAGCATTTTGTAAGAAGATCTACAACTGCTTTACTGGTTACTTCTGTTTTCTGAAAGAGAAATTTTACAAGATGTAAAAATGCCATAAAATCCAAACAATCCATATAACATCAAACTTTAGATTAGAAGCAATGTTCAATGATGAAATGCTAATAGAAACAGCATGGTGTTTTAATTTAAACAAAGATTCTTCCTGTGACTGAGAAGTGCCAATATTTTATCATTTGCAGTCTTCCAGTATGTCAGAGCCTCTGGATAGGTTTTAAATGAAAATAAATGCTTATTGCCTTTTTTTTTTGGTGGGGGGTGGGGGGGGAGGGAGAATCTTTGCAGATCAAAGCCCTTGTTTCTCAGAAACATGGGTGCCTAACTTAAAACAGAGCCTGAGAGCTGTGGGCCTAACCTTTTGGGGATTCCCAAGTGGCAGTATAGTATAGCTCAGCAGATTGGGAACTGGGAGTTTTCATTCTTTAATTCATCAATCATTCAACCATCAATACACAAGTTTACTATGAGTAAGGCACTACATTAGAGACAGAATTACAAAGGTAAGAACAAAAAACAAAACACTGTTGCCATTCACTTGCTAATTGAACTTGGGCCTTCATACCTATAAGAAGGTATTTATGACGACCCACATGATGGGAGCACCATATTTCATTATTTGGGATGGAGTAGCAATAAGAGCTTAACTAATCTAGGCTGCGGCCAGGAAAAAAAAAATTTATCAAAGGGCACAAATTACCAGGTGAAAGCTCTAATCTTTCTTTAGTGCTGGAATTTCTGAGGTCTCTTTCTCTAACCTCTCACCTGAGTAGCACAGAGGTGTAAAGAGAATTTTCAGCCAAGGTATTTCCTGTTGCATATGTAAATCTAATGAATGGAGATAGCAGAAAACAAGTTCCCTAGCCTCACATCTCCCTTCCTTTCTAATCCATCCTCCAAAGCAATATTTCTAAAGCATGGGTCTGATCATGTCATTCTCTGTAAAAGCTCTAAATAAATATCCTATTTATGTGGTTAAACACACACACACACACACACACACATGCTGTAAATGTTACACATTACATGCAGTGGGGCCAATCAAACTAACCTTGTTGCTCTAGCTCATAAATAACACCTCCTAAAATCTCTTCTTTCTAAATGTCTTATTTATGAGCTTTTGTACACAACTCATCTCCCAACCCTGAAATGCTCTTCTTCACCACCACTACCTTTTTAGAATACCTCTAGCTCCCCTCAGTACTCAGTTCAGATGTCATTGCTAAAACAAAGCTTTTCCTGACTTTTCCAACTGCTTGTCCTCTTCCCACAACAGCTAAAAGTATATATTTTAGTATGTGTGTATACCTGCACACAATACACACGCACATACATACGCAGGATTTTATCTTTGTTATTTTGTCCCCTAATAAAGTGTAAACTACTTAGGGAAAAGAATTTCTTACTTGTTTTTATATCTACAGCACTACGGCCCATGAAATATAGTAAATAATTAATAAATGTTTATTGATTATGTTCATATAGCATGCCAAAATTTTGCCTCAAGTGGCCCAGGGAGGTTCCTTTGTAGAAGGTAGTCTCCTAGACAGCAGGGACTACTTAACATGTGTATTTGTGTCAGAGGCTTAACACAGGAATTGGCACAGAGTAAGCACTTAGCAAATAATTGCTGATTAACAATTAGGAATGGCCTTATACTACATGGTATACATTAAGAAGTGCCAAAAACCTAGGCTTACAAATATCCAGCAGGGTCACTAATTTGAATTAATCATTTGAGTCAGCCAAGTGTTTTAAATTAAAAGAGGGGGGAAAAAAACCCTTTATGAATAAAGGTATGCAAATTCTAACAATGTTAGTAAATATGACTATGCAATATAAAATAAGGAAAATCTCCATGTATTCCTGCCATTAAAAAAAATCCCAAACTGTTGGTATCCAAGGGATATGATTTTATTATGTTCAATTCATTGCAGGTACAAAAGACCAATTTCCATATAAATATAAATAAATGAGTTAAAAACTCAAGAAAGTTTGCTAGTCAGCAGCAAGACCAAGTGAAAAGAACATGGGACTGAGAAACAGGACACAGGTCCTAAAAATCACCTCTACCACTGTCTAATAGAATGACGCTGGACAAGTTATTCTGAACTTCTCTGAGCCAAAATTTTCTCATCCATTAAAAATGAGACTGAATAAAAATGTGTGGCCTTCCTTCTAAGTTATTTTGTCTAGAACCAGACCTCCAAATCACTTCCAAACCAGGCTGATGCCCTGCTGTCTCTTCCAGTTCACCCCCAGCCTTTTATGGCTCCTGTATGTGTTGTTGTCTTCCTTTAAAATGCAGCGTCTAAGTACTATCTTGTCTCTTTGTCTTTGTGTTCCTGGTGCTTAGAACATTTGCTATGGGCACGGTGTCTGGCACATAGCAAATGTTTATTAAATTATTTTTCTTCAATTCACTCGTTCATTCACAGTGTTGTATAGAATGGAATAAAATACGGAACATGAAAACAATTTGTTTGAAAAGAAGAGGTACTAAATAAATTGAAGGGGGAAGGGAGGGTGGGTTACTGGGATAAAATGGCAGAGTAAAGAAGGATTCACCTGAGCTTCTCAAATTCCCCTCCAAACATCTTTAAAATAATGCCTTAAATTCTGCAATGGCAGAACCACCAAAAGGAGGGTGCAACAAAGTTTTTATCCAAGACGACTTGGAAGGTCAGTAGGAAAGGTCTTTCTCAGCAGGGTGGTGGTCAGGCCTGGAGCACTGCACAGTGCAGGCCATGCCCTGATAAGCCAGCAGCCTGCCTCAGTGGCGGTGCATCAGAGGACTGCAGGAGCTCTCAATCCTCAACCCACAGATGGGAAGGGGGTCAGACAACTGGTCAAAGGAGAGTACAGGGGAATTTTTGAGGCCACTGGGGGCAGGACTCTGTTGTATTGATGTAAGTAAGGTAGATTTTAGCGTGTAATGTGGATTTTTTATTTTTTCTTAAAATTCAGTTTCCTAGATCCATGGCTATAACAATCTCTATTTCCCAGACTCATGACTTATAAACATCTCTACCACATTTATGCAACATCATATAATGATAAATAATATAAACATTTGTGCTTAAATTGTAAATATCTTTTTTTACAATTTACAAGTATAATTCACAATTACAATTTACCAAAAAAAAGTGCAACTGCACAGTGAGATAATATAAACTTGCGAGGCCACTCCCGGCAACTGTCTTCTTTGTCTATTTCTCTATAAAGCAGGTATGCACTGGTCAGTGACTGGGGAACCCTTAGGGTTGAATGTACAAGCTAGAATGTGGTGCATGCCTTGATTGGTCTCCATCAAGGCTGGAGGGTTTGCCTCAACCCACCCCTATTGAAACTTGAGGGTGACGTAGGAGAGTGCAAAAGCTGGAATGCTGTATCTGTTGCAACTCACCACACTGAGACATAGGGATGGTTGCCCCACTTTGACTGCCCCTGCAAGAAGGGTGATTGGGGGGGGCGGGGGGGGGAAGCTAGGTAGCACAGTGAATAGAGCACCGGCCCTGGAGTCAGGAGGACCTGAGTTCAAATCCAGCCTGAGATACTTAACACTTACTAGCTGTGTGACCTTGGACAAGTCACTTGACCCCCAATTGCCCTGCCTTCCTCCCTCCAAAATCACCCCCCAAAAAAAGAGGGTGATTAGACAATGCTGTAGGAGTTGGTGCTCCCATTATCAGCAAATCCTCTTGTGAGAAGACTAGACTAGGATAAGATTATTAACCCCTCTGACACTGTCTTCCTCTCTGACCAAATCAAGAGTGAACCTTTACTAGCAGCCCTCCTGTGTGCTGCCTTACAATTGCCCATGTATGGTTCTGTGTCATAGTCTGAGGGTAAGGAAGGCAGTTAGGAGTGCACACAGAGGGCAGAGGTATGAGTTGATTATGACAGGATAATTTTAAAAATAAAATAAAGGGATGAGATAGATGCACTGAGAAAAGGGGGGAGAGACAGAATGGAGTAAACTATCTCACATAAAAGAAGCAGTAAAGGAAGAGCTTTTACAATGCAGGGGAAGATATGGGGAGGGGGGGGCCGGTGGTAGCAATATTTGAACCTTGCTCTCATTGAAACTGGCTCAAAGAAGGAATAGCATACACACTCAGTGCGGTATAGAAATCAATCTTGTCCTGTAGGAAATATGAGGGGAGGGAAGTTACAGGAAGTGGGCAGGGGGAGATTTTGATAGAAGAAAGGGCAGACTGGGGAACGTAGTAGTCAAAAGCAAAACAGATTTTTGAGGAGGGAGAGGGTGAAAGGAGAAGAGAGAAAGATTTAGCAGGGAAATGGATGGAGGGAAATACACAGTTACATATCATAACTGTGAATGGGAATGAGATGAGCTCACCCATAAAATGAAGGTGAATAACAGAGTAGATTAAATCCAATAATCCAGAATCCAATAATAACTTGTTTAAAAGAAACACAC
>CM053598.1:93123260-93138036 GCA_028646575.1 Pseudocheirus occidentalis | reverse complement strand
ACCTTGTGGAAATGAATGATGTAACCAAGAAAATAAATTAAAATTAAAAAAAAAAAAAAGAATGAATGGGATGTAAAACGAAAGACACATTGAAAATTGTTAACATTTTATGAGGAGTCAATTAAATTACCTATAAGGGCAAAAAAGAAAAACCACACATGAAACACACACACAGTAAAGGTAAGGGGCTGGAAAGATTAATTTCAGAAAACCACTGAACTAATAAATAAAACTAGGAGTTGGTTTTATGAAAAACCAATAAAATAGATAAAACCTAGGTTAATTTGATTATTTTAAAAGAAAACCAAATTACCAGCATCAAAAATGAAAAAGGTGAATTCACTAACAAAGAGCAAATTAAAGCAAATATTAGGAGCTATTTTCCCCAATTATATGTCAAAAAATCTGAAATTCTAAGTGAAATAAATACAATTTACAAAAATATAAATTGGTCAGATTAACAGAAGAGGGGACAGAATACTTGAATAACTGTATTTTAGAAGAAATTGAACAATCCATAAATGATTTTCCCCCCCTCCCCAAAAAAAATTCCCAGGACTAACTGGATTCACTACCAAACAACTGAAGTACAATTAATTCCAACACTACAAAAACTATTTGGAAAAAAAGAGGTAAATGAAGGAGTCTGACCAAATTGCTTTTATGATACAAATATAGGCTGATGTCTAAAGTAGAAAGAGTGAAAACAGAGAAAGACCAATCACCCTAATGAATACTGATGGAAAATTTGTCAACAAAATACTAGAAAAGAGATTACAGCAATACATCAACAAAGATCATACACTATGACCAGGTGAGATTTATACCAGAAATGCAGGGATGGTTCAATATTAGGAAAACCATCAGCATAACTGACCATATGAATAACAAAAACCAACAAAAATTCTATGATTATTTCAACAGATGCAGAAAAAGCTTTTGACAAATACAGAACACATTCCTATTAAAAACATTGGGGGGGGGAGAGGCAGACTCAAAATGGCGGCATAGAAGCAGCAAGGTTTCACAGCTCCCACATAGCCACCTCAAATATCCATAAAATATGACTCTAAACAAATTTTAGGGCTTCAAAACTCACAAAAATACAGAAAACACCTCTTGCTGAAGGCACCTCAGCACAAAGGGCTCATCGCAGCAGGCTAGGAGTCAAAATCAGCCCAGTCTGAAACCACCACAGTTGGAGTCTTCAGGAGAGGGGATCAGTGGCAGCTGTGGCAGTTTCCAGATTTATCAAGGCAGGAGAAATAAGGTCTAAGAGAAAGGTCAATGGAATTCAACTAAATTTGGGGGAGAAAAGTGTCCAGCCAAACTGCCCCCAGGACAAGGAAGCAGCAGAAGTGGCAGTAGCTGCAGAAACTGAGACAACTGCCTCCACTGGGCTGCTTCAGAGCGCCCAGCCTGCAGATTGCAGGGGGGTCAAGGCAACCGATCAGAGGCCAAGTGCTCTTGCGTTGAGTGGCCTAGATCTAGATTGTGGTCTTGGGTTGTGGTCCTGGGGTGCGTTTTCAGTGTGCCACAGCTGGTGGGGGTGGCAGCAGTCCCCTAATAGCTCTGGCAGCTGTGAAAACCCGAGTGATTCGGGAAAAGAGCTTTCTTCTCTGGAAGCAGAGTTCCATAGAGCTAAAATTACAAATAATTTACTGGCAACATGAATAGGAAAAGGAAGCAAAGTAAGAACAGTAACTGAACTCTAGACTCCTTTTGGGGGGACAAAAAAGGGTCAAAGCATGGAAAGGGAGGAAGACAACACAGTTAGAACTCCCACATCAAACGCTTCCAAGAAACATGAAGATCGCCTACAAGCCATAGATCAGTTTAAAAAGGGCTTTGAAAACCAAATAAGAGAAGTGGAGGAAAAATTGGGAAGAGAAATGAGAACAATGCAAGAAAATCTTGAAAAGAGAGTCAACAACCTGACTGAAGAAAATAACACCTTAAAGAACAGATTAACTCAATTGGCAAAAGAGGCCCAAAAAGCCAATGACGAGAAGAATGCAAAAAGTCAAATTTGCCAGATGGAAAAAGAATCTCAAAAGCTTTCTGAAGAGAACAATTCCTTCAGAATTAGAGTGGAGCAAATGGAAGCAAATGACTTTATGAGAAATCAAGATACTATTAAACAGATACAAACAAAAAACATTATAGGAATGGAGTTTTCAAAAAAAATTTTTTTTAAGTCTTTAAAATTACAAGCAGTGCCTATCTAAAACTATCAGCAAGCAAAATCTGTTGTGGGGATAAGCTAGGAGCCTTCCCAGTAAGACCAGGGGTGAAGCAACAATGTCCATTATCATCACTATTATTCAATATTGTATTAGAAATGCTAGCTATGGCAATTAAGAGAAGAAAAACAAATTTATTGAATTTGAATAGGCAATGAAGAAACAAAATTGTCACTCTTTTCAGAAAATATGATAGCATACTTAGAAAATCCTAGAGAATCAACTAAAATACTACATGAGATAATTAATCACTTCAGCAAAGTAGCATATGAAATAAATTCACATAAGTCATCTGCATTTCTATATAGTACATTACTAACAAAGTCTAGCAGGCAGATATAGAGAGGGAAATTCCACTTAAAATAATGGCTGACAATATAAAATACATGAGAGTCTACCTGCCAAGATAGACCCAGGAACTACATAAACACAATTACAAAACACTTTTCAAACAAATAAAGTCAGATCTAAACAATTTGAAAAATATTAATTGCTTATGGATAGACCAGGTCAATATAATAAAAATTACAATTCTATCTAAATTAATTTACTTATTCAGTGCCATGCCAATTAAGCCATCAAAAAAGCATTTTATTGCATTAGGGAAAACAAATAACACAATTTATCTGGAAGTTACAAAGGTCAAGAATATCAAAGGAATCAATGGAAAAAATGTAAATTAAGGTGGTCTAGTAGTACTGGATTTCAAATTGTATTACAAAGCAGTAATCATCAAAACAATCTGGTACTGGCTAAAAGGGCAACAAGGTGGCACAGTGGTATGAGTGCCAGGCCCAAAGTCACATAGACTCATCTTCCTGAATTCAAATCTGTCCTCAGAAACTTACTAGCTATCTGACCCTGGGCAAATCACTTAACTTCTGCTTCAGTTTTGCCATCTGTAAAATTAACTAGAAAAGACAAACTTCTCCCAAGAAAATCCCAAATGGGATCACAAAGAGTTGGACATGACTGAAAATGACTGAACAAAAACTAATTATGACAGTAAAGGTAAATAGCAAATGTTAGAAAGGATGTGGAAAAACCAGACCACCACTACACTGTTGGTGGAGTTGTAAATCGATCCAAACGTTCTGAAGAGTAAAACTGTGCATATCCTTTGACCAAGCAATACCACTACAAGATTTGTATCCTAAAAGACCAAAAGAAAAGAACCCATATGTATAAAAATATTTATAGCAACATTTTTTGTGGTATTAAAGAACTGGAAATTGAAGGGATGTCCATCAGTGGGGGAATGGCTAAAAGCTGATATTAATGGTCATCAAATATTACTGTGCTATAAGAAATGTTGAGCAGGATGCTTTCAGAAAAACCTGGAAAGATTTCTATGAACTGAAGCAAAATGATATGAACAGAACCAGAACAATGTACATAGTACCAACAATACTATACAATGATCAAGTGAGAATGACTTAGCTATTCTCAGTAATAAAATGAACCAAGACAATTTGGAAGGTCTTAGCTATCCACCTACAGAGGAAGAACTGATAGCATGTGAATGTAGATGAAAGCATTTTTTTTACCTTATTTTTCTTGATGTTTTTGTCTGTTTTCTTTTGCAAACTGGCTAATATGGAAATATGTTTTGACTAGCTGCATATGTATAATCTATAGAAAATTTCTTGCCTTATCAAGAGCATGGAAGAGAAAATTTGGAATTTGATTTTTAAAATGAATGTTTAAAAATTGTTTTCACATGTAGTTGAGAAAAAAAATTTTAAATTAAGATACAACTAAAGTAGTCCTTTAAGGATAATTTATAACTTTAAATATTTTCACCAACAAGAGAAAAAAGAATAGAGCAATGATTTTGACATATAACTTAAAAAGCTAGAAAAGCAACTGATTTTAAAACCTCAAATACAAAGATAGAAATCTTGAAAAATTGAAAAAGAAATTAATGAAGTTCCAAATAGAAAAGAGAAAGATTATTAATGAAATTAGGAGATATTTTATATAAACCATTAGCTAATCTGATTTTTAAAAAGGAAAAGGAAAATCAAATTGCTAGTATTAAAAATGAAAAAGACTTCACAACAAAAAAAGAAATGAGACAGCATTTAAAATCATTTTGCTTAAATATGGCAATAAAACTTGCTCCTTAAATAAATGGATAACTATTTAGAAAGATAAAAAAGAATAAGAAAGAGAATTTAAACAACCTAATGTCAGAAAAATAAACTGCACAGGCCATGAATGAACTCCCAAAGGGAGGGGGAAAGTTAAATATTTAAATACATAAGGAGAACAGAGGAAAATAAAATAAAGGAGAAAAACAAAAGCAAGAAAAGAAGAATGAGTAGAAACAAGATAGTGTCTTTTGCTATTTTTTAAAATATTTTTAAATTTTAAAGCCAAATCTTCTTTCCAGAGGCCAGTTAGTTCCTTATATATGCTATTTAAATACAGTGGGTTGCTGCCACCAGGTAAGTGAAGGTGTCTGTTTAGAGAAGGCTTGACTCTGGAATTAAACTTAGCCCAGGCATAAAAAACAGCATTGAGTTGAACCAAAAAGCAAGAATCTCAAAGCAAATAATGGAAAAATGTGACAAGTAAGGCAGTCTAGCAGCACCAGAATCAATCTACATTACAAAGCAGTAATTATCAAAACCATCTGATGCTAGTTGAAAAACAAAAGCAACAATCTCTGGACAGAATAGGTACAAAATACATAGATGCAAATAAGTAACCCAAACCCAAGGACTCCAGCTACTGACTGGAAGAAGGCCTCAGTAATTGATAAAAAGTGATGGGAAAACTGAACACAGTCAGGAAGAAATTATGTTTAGACCAATACCTCACATTAAGTACCAAGATTAGTGGTGTCTTTGCCAAGAAAACCCCAAATGATATCATGAAGAGTTGGATACAATGACTAAACCACAACTGGAGCAATGTAAGTTAAAGCAATTCTGAAGAACTACCTCACACCCATCAGATTGGCAAAGTTGACCATAAAAGAAAAACTACAAATGCTGGAGAGGTTATAAAAAAAAGAACATTGATATGAAAAAAAGGATATTGATGCACTGCTGGTCATGGAAAGCAATATGGACCTATACTCCAAAAATGAACAAACTGAGTATATCCTTTGACCCAGTGTTATCACTGTCAGCCCATGCCACGCTAAGACCAAAGCAGAAAAGAAGGTCTGATATGTACAAAAATAATAATCACAGTTCTTCTGTGGTGGTAAAGTTCTGTAAACTAAAGGAGTGCCCACCAACTGGGGGATGGGTAAACAAATTACAGTATATGAACATAATGGAATACTCTTGTTGTCATAAGAAATGATAACGGTGATTGTTTCAGAGAAACCTGGGATGCCTTGTATGAAATGAGGTAGAGTGAAGTGAGCAGAAGCAGAACAATTCATACCAAAACAACATCACTGTAAAAAAGAATAACTCTGAAACAGTGAACAATTCTGATCAATGCAATGATCAGCCATGATCCCAGAGATCCGATGATGGAGAAGAATGTTACCCACTTTACCACAGCTGATGGACCAAATATGCAGAATGAGACAACTTTCTGGATATGGTCAATATGTGGATTTGTTCTTTTTTTTTTTTTTACCATCTTAAAGTGTAAGGTTTTTGTTTTTCTTTCTTTTTTTTCTCCAAGGGAGATGGGAAGGTGGGAGGAAGGAAAATAAATGCTTGTTAACTGAAAAATGCTGCTAACTTTAAAAAACTGAATTTAACTTTAAAAATTTTAAGTATTTTATTCACAGATCAGGCATAATTGGGAAGATAAATTTTAGTCCCACTCTATTCTCTGTTTTTTATGCCTAGGGTAAGTTTAATTTGGGAGTCAAGCCTTCTCTAAACAGATACCTTCATTCACCTGGTGGCAGCAACCCAATATATAGAAATAGCATATATAAGGAATTAATCAGCCTCCAGAAAGGTTTGACTTTAAAAGTCAACAATACTAAAATAACAACAAAAGACACACTTTTGCTCTACTCATAGCCTCATTCTTCTTTCTTGCTTTTCTTTATTTTTCTCTCTCCTCATTAATGTATTTAACTTTCAAATGCCTATTTCCATTTCACTTCTGCAGTTGCAAGCAACCCTAACCTGAGTCAAATTATGTTTCCAGGGAAAACCCTGCCCCTCCCACTCCAGGTATATCAAGAAAAATATAAGCATCTGGGGCAGAAATTCTTGACCATTTTTTCTGCAAAGGACCACCTCCAACCCCACCCTTTTTAGGCAATCTGGTGAAGCCTTTGGACACAAATACTGAGAATGTTTATTGACAACATTCAAAACTGAAGGAAATACTTTATTTCAGTTAGAGCTTAGTTCTACGTTCAAGGGTTCCCTGAAATCTATGCACAGATCCCATGGATATCTTGATGTTGAACTCAGAACGAAACATGGGAAAAACACTAAGTAGATGTAGCTCCTTTTCCATCTGCATTAAGCTAAACAGAGATTCCACTATCTGCCCTGAGGGTTTCATAAGTATCTGGGAAGCCAAGGGCCAGGGAGAAGGAAGTGTCTTATCTTATTTACATCTGTAATACCTAGCAATTATATAGTGTTTTGTGCTTTTCATGATACTTTCACGCATTATCTCATTTGATTTTCTAGTACAACCTTTTATGGTAGGTAAAATATATATTATCATTCCAAATTTACATATGAGGAATTTAAGACTTAAGGAGCTTAAGTGATCTGCCCAGTTACATAGGCAGTGGCAGAGTCTGGTCTCCTGACTTCTCTGTCAATGCGCAGCATATACCCCAGAATTTAAAGCCAACTCCTTTTGTACAATAAATATGGGGAGAAGCTATTTTCCACATATTAAATAACTTTTCAAATATTTAAAATACAGGAACTTGAAACCTCTTAGCTTTAACTCTCTAAAATGTGTAATCTGTTATTTTAACCTTTCCAAATAGATTCTATCTTTATATACAATGCTCTTGGGATCATAGAAGGGAACTCAGAGGCAGGAGTCCAACTCCCTAATTTTACAGAGAAGGAAACTGAGGCATAGAAAGGCAAGCAGACTTGTTCTGACCCACACAGGTAGTATTATCTGAGGCATGATTAAGACTCATTCCTTCCCTACTCAAAGTCCAGTCCTTTTTATGCATCATACCACCTGGCTTCCTTTTAAACATTTTCATGATTCTAGCCCAAATAAATCACCTTTAAGTTATCCAAAATCCTATATACCTAGAAGCCCCCAAATGTTTAGGACTACAAACCTGGAATCTATCTAAGGCTCAGTATTATGAAAAAGATAAACTCTAGCTGAGTTCTATAGTCCATGTTCTGATTTAGACACCCTGGAATTCTTATGTCTTAATGACAGAAGACAGTTTTAGTGATAAATAAAATCTCTCAGCTCATAATATCAATGTCAATCTTATCTAATTTGCACATGAAATTTTTTTCTCACCCTTTGCATTTCTAGGAATTCTTCATCTAGTTGCGTCCTTTCTACTCGTTTGATTTTTTCACTAAAGAGCTGCAAAAACAAACAGAAAATAATTACATTATATATACAGCATGTCATAACATTTTAATAGGTGGTTAAAAAAAACTTGTATTTTCAGTTTGTCAATAAAAATCTATAATGTTCAGTAGACAGAAAGAAGAATTCTTTTTCAGTAAAATGAAGCACAATCCAAAAAGAATGAAAGAAGGTAAAGGGGAAAGAAATAAACATTTATATGATGTCTACTATGTGCCAGGGCTCTGTGTCAAGTGCCTTTGTACAGATACTATCTCATTTGTTCTCTACAAGATGTCTAGAAGGTAGTTATTTATAACATCTCCATTTTACAGTTGAGGAAATTGAGTCAAACAAATGTAAAGTGAATGGTTCACAGTCGTTAACACCTAGCAAGCATCTGAGAATGGATTTGAACTCAGGTCTTCCTGACTCGAAGCACAGTAATCTATCAATGGCACCACCAGTTACCTCTAAAGATTTCTCTGTCATTTCTTGTGATTACAGGGGTTATTCATAAACACACTAGGGCCTGCATAAAGTTGACTGCTGAAACTAGTGACCATGGCCTTGTCTTTCAGCAGTTAGGTTCTTTCCTCTTAGGTACATAATTACAAGTCTCTACTCTGAAATACATTTCTAAGGATTCTCTTCAAGTAACCCTCAAACCCAGCCCTCAGAAAGTTCTATAAAGAAATATAATGCTCTCCCCCAAACCTCTCCAAATACCCTTAAATAATGACTAAACAAATTCCGGAATGGCAGAACCAACAAAAAGGTGGAGTGAAACAATCTTCAAGCCTAAGACAACTCAGAAGGCCAGCAGAAAAGATCTGTTAACACCAAGGTGAGAAAGAAGTGCAGTTTGGTAAAGGCCATGCCAGTGTAGACCTAGCATCAGCAAACCAGGAGCAGGCCTCAAGACTGCTCAGCAATCAGTGGCAGCAATGGCAGTTTCCAGATCTCTCAGCCCACAGACATCAAAGACAACTCAGAAGGTCAGCAGCAAAGGTCTGAAGCACCCAGGTGACAATGAAGCACAGGCCAAGGTCCCAACAGCACAGCCCCAACTCCAGGAAACCAGGAGCAGGCCTTGAGAGTGACTGAATCAACAGCAGCTTCGTCAAGAGCTCTCAGAACAGACAGTAAGGGGGTCAAACAGGAGTCAAAAGGAGATTACGGGTTCTCTTTACTAGCACTGAGACAGGACAGACTGCTGCTTTGCTCATGCTCTAATCCAGGTCATAGCCCTGGGACGAGGAGCAGTAGCACAACAAACCTTGTAGCCAGTAGGGCCAGGACCCTCCTCATAGTTCCAGGGTAGAAAAGAGTGCTTGTGGTCACACACAGACCAGGAGAGGAATAAATAGCTCTCCTTAGATCAGCAGTTCTCAACCTGGGGTCACCTAAGACCATTGGAAAACACATATTAGGAACCAAGACACTACTCCTCTATCTGTCTCCAGGAGGGTCCACCCACATGCAGATATGCCCACATACAAGGATGAAAAGGTCATGGCATTAGGAAGATTGAGAACCATTACCTTAGATCATACCGCCTTGGAAGAACTGAAAACTTAATAGAACCCCCTCTCAAAACAGCTGCACAAAAACCCTAAAGCTTGGGACAGTGCACCTTCCACCCTGGAAGCAGAGCCCTACTTAAACAAAGAGTGAAAAGTCAAGTAATTGACTGAGAAAATGAGCAAAGAAAAGAAAAAATTCTGACCATAGAAAGTTATTATGGTGAAAAGGAAGATCAAAACACACACAGAAGAAGATAGCAAAGTCAAAGGTAGCAAAGCTCCTACATCCAAAGCATCTAAGAAAAAAATGAACTGGTCTCAGGTCATAGACAAGCTCAAAAAGGATTTTGAAAATCAAGTGAGATAGAGGAAAATTAGGAAAAGAAATGAGTGATGCAAGAAAATCATAGAAAACAAGTCAACAGGTTGGTAAAAGAGACACAAAAACATCTTGAAGAAAATAATACTTTAAAAAAGCAGAATAGGCCAAATGGAAACGAAGGTACAAAAGTTCACTGAAGAAAATAATTCCTTAAAAATTACAATGGAGCAAATGGAAGCTAATGACTTTATGAGAAATCAAGAAATGATAAAACAAAATCAAAAGACTAGAAAAGACAATGTGAAATATCTCACTGGAAAAATAACTGACCTAGAAAATATGGAGAGATCATTTGAAAAGTACTGAACTACTTGAAAGCCTTGATTAAAAAAAAATAGAGCTTAGACATCATCTTTCAAAAACTTATCCAGTAAAACTGCCCCAATAATCTAGTACCACAAAGTTAAATAGAAATTGAAAGCATCCACCTCCTGAAAGGGAACCCAAAAAGAAATCTCCCTGGAATATATTATAGCCAAATTCCAGAGCTCCCAGGTCAAGAGGAAAACACTACAAGCAGTCAGAAAGAAACAATTCAAGTATTGTGGAGCCACAGTCAGGATAACACAAGACTTAGCAGCTTCCACATTAAAGAAACAAGGGTTTGGGATGATATTCTGGAGGTCAAAGGAGCTAGGATTACAACCAAGAATTACCTATCCAGCAAAATGAATATAATCCTATTAGGGGGAAAACGGATATTCAATGAAATAGAGGACTTTCAAACATTCTTGAGAAAAAGACCTGAGCTGAACAGAAAACTTTACTTTCAAACACAAGATTCAAGAGAAGCATAAAAAGGTATACAGGAAAGGGAAGTCATAAGGGACTGAGTAAAGTTAAATTGCTTACATTCCTACATGGCAAGATGATACTTGTAACTCATAAGAATTTTCTCATTATTAAGGCATATATATAGACAGAGGAAAAAGGTGTGAGTTGAATATGAAGGGGTGATATCTAAAAAAATAAAATTAAAGGATAAGAGCAATGTACTGTGACAAAGGGAAAGGGAGAGATAAAACAGGGTAAATTATCTCACATAAAAGAGATAATTATAAGTTTTTATAGCGGAGAAGAAGAGACAGAATGACATACACATCAACTGGGTACAGAAATCCATCTTACCTTACAGTAAAGTAGGAGGGGAAGGGAATAAGTGAAGGAGGGGGTATCATAGAAGGGAGAACAGACTGAGGGGTGGGGGTAGTCAAAAGCAAAACACTTTGGAAGAGGGACAAGGTGAAAGGAGAGAAAAAGTAGAATCAATTGAGAGGAGGGGGGAAGAAGGAATAAGATAGGGGGAAATATAGTTAGAAAGTATAACTGAAAAAAAATTGAATCAAGTTTCTCTGATAAAAGGTCTCATTTCTCAAAAACATAGAGAACTGAGTCAAATTTATAAGAGTAATTCTCCAACTGATAAATGATCAAAAGATATGAACAGTTTTCAGATGAAGTAATCAAAGCTATCTGTAGCCATATGAAAAAATGTTCAAATTTACTATTGATTGGAGAAATGCAACTTAAAACAATTGTGAGGCTCTACCTCATACATATTAGATTGGCAAATAGGACACAAAAGGAAAATGACCAATGTTGAAGTAGGTGTGGGAAAAATGCGACTTTAATACACTGTTAGTGGAGTTGGGCTCTGATCTTTCTCTCTGGCTATCCCCCATTCTAGGAATTCTCTTCCTCTTTCATTCCAACTACTGATTTCATTAACTTCCTCTAAGTCCCAACTAAAAATCTTACCTTCTCCAGGAAGCCTTCCCCACACTCTTATAATTCCAGTGTTTCCTTCTTTTAATTATTTTCTATTCATCTTGTATATTCCTTGCTTTGTATATATTTCTTTGCATGTTGTACCTCCCATTAGATTGTAAGCTCTTGGAGGACTGGGAACTGTCTTTTGCTTTTTTTTTTGTATCCATAGCACTTAGCACAGTGCCTGGCATACAGCAGGCACTTGAGAAATGTTTACTGATTGACTGACTGAACTGAAAGAACTGGGAACGCTTAAATTGAAGAAGAGAAGACTTATAGTGGACATAGGAGTAAACTTCAATCATCTGAAAGACTTTCATGTGGGAGAGGAAAATGGATTTGATCTGATGAAAGTAGAAATAAGAGGAATGGGTGGAAACTTTAAAGATGCAAATGGAAGGAAAAACTTTACAACTTTACAAAACTTTATAACAAAATATGTGTGTGTGTGTGTGGGTCCTTTTAGAGGCAATGGATTCCCTTTCAGAGGTCTTCAATCAGGAAATGGATGACCACTTGTTTGGGATTGCTGAAGAAGGTATTCTTGATCAGGTGGGTAAGAACAGATGTCCTTTGAAGTTGCTTTGAGTTCTCCAATTCTGCAACTGTGCACTTGTCATGAATTGTTGATTTTTATGCTTTTAATATCCCTCTACATGACCATAAGCTCCATAATAGAATTGTGTTAGCTAAGCTTAATATATTTCACAGGACTCTGTACTTATTAGGTATTTAATATACATTTGCTGAACTGAAATAAATGAAATGGAATAAGAAAATTATAAGTTAAGGCATTGTTTGGTTCCATTAACTTTCTGAGGATCTAAAGAACTGATGAAACTTTATTCACAATATATCTTTTGAGCAATGCTAAGCATACAAATATTTATTACAGACTAGCTGAAATCTGAAAGAGAATTAGGTAGAAGGATGAAAAAAGAGAAAGGGAAAGGAAAACAGCAACATGCATAGCACTTTATGGTCTACAAAGTGGTTTACAGGTATGATCTCATTTTGTCTTCACAACAACCATAAGAGTTAGGTGCTATTTTACAGATCAGGAAATTGAGGCAAATAGATAAAGTGATTTGTCCAAGGTTACAGAGCCATTAAATCCCTGAGGCCATTTCAGAGCTCAAGTATGCTTGATGCAAGATCAAGCATTCTATCAACTGCACCGCCTAGGTGGCTCACTTAGAATATTGGTCATTACATTCTTTATTAAATGAAATTTTAAACACGAATAAAAGCTATTAAGACAAAACCTCAGACAAAATTAAGATAAAATTATCCTCAAATTTGTCAGGTTCAAATTCTGCCTTCTGCCAAAGACATCACAGAAACCCAAATTTCTACTTAATAAATGGACAATTAATTTTGAGATAGCACACAGTTCCTCAATCATTTCTTCATTTCCTGCAAGTTCTGGGTTCTTCCCTAGCTAGTATCCAGTAACTCTTTCAGTCTAAAATACCTGATCAAAACAGTTTGGAAAAGACCTCAGGAAATATATATATATATATTTTGTCTCCAGAACTGTTTAGCTTTTGTCCTTGGTGACAAGTCAGGATCTTACAAAAAAAAATTTCTCATAGTAAATAAGTCTCTATCATAATACTAATGCTAAAATCAAAATGAACAGTAATGGAATTTTGAAATATGAAATGCCAAACCTAAATGATACATATATAACAGGGCTATGACCATGTCTCCTTCTTTTAACTTAATAAAATAACATGGCAAAGCAACTAGCTGAATTACATGGGTGCTAGACAGCTACAGGAAATAAACATCATAGTCTAGGCTGATGGCGTGGTTTTATTATATTAAGCTAAGAGTACCCTTAAAGAAATGGTTATGCCTGCTGGCTAATTATTTCAGAGCTTAGCATCAACTAAGTTAAAACTAAAACTGTATTCAGCAGAAATTCTCCAGGATTTAAACCAACAAAACTACAGGAGTTTCATCCAGTTTGTCAATGTATTCATCTCCTCAGAAGACTGTCTGGTTGATAACCCATCTTGGTAGAGCCATCACAATGCCAGCAGCTCTGCTTAAAAAAAAAAATCAGGAATTCCTCTGAAGTCATGCTGTGATTCTTTTATGGCTGAAATAGTTGATCAGTAACACCTGCACTTTTTCTTATTTAGCTCCTAATTGCTTCTTTCCTACTACAAGGGACAGCCCAGCATTTATCCTTGAAGAGGCTTAAATCTCTTTGATGGAAATATTGGCTCTTTTCCCAAGCACTTCTGAGGCCTACCTTCATGGACAGATACACTAACTAGCTACCTTCTTCCTGGGCCAGAATACAAATAAATTAGGTTCCTGAATTTTCAAGATGAAATCAGCTCTGCCTCCCACATGTCTTGTCTCTCAGTATGGATCTTGCTTTAAACCACAACATAGATACTTCAAACATTCACCAGAAAATTTGATTATAAATTGACCGTGACTTTATATATACCAAAGGCTCAATGAAGATACATGAGATCTGAGAGAGATGGACTGTTACATAAGCTAATTATCCATTCCTGAAATTCTCTAAGCCCTATCCATGTATTAAATGAGATCATCAGAAAACTTCATATCTGGACCATATTATCTCAGCCACAACAGCTGATCCCTGACCCCATTTCATACCTCAGCTTCTACAAAAAGGTACTGTTACAATTAAATGTTATGCTCTCAGCTTTAAGAGGGTCTATATATAAAATCAATCAATATTTACTGAGTAGTACTATGTACTAACTACTATACCTATTTGTACCAAGCACTGTCTAGGTGCAGAGGATACGAGCACGAAGAATGAAAACATTCCTACTCATAAGAAGCTTGCATTCTAATGGAGACATCAAGTATATATATATATACACATATACACACATATATGTGTGTATAGCATAAATATAAAATTAATAAATATACCCATACACACAATAAATACAAAGTAGGAAGAAATGCACCAGTAGTTGCAATCAGGAAAGTCTTCACGCAGAAGATGCTGTTTGAGCTGTGTCTTAAAAGAAGAGAGGGATCCTAGGAGGCAAAGGTAAGTAGACAGTGAACTCTAAGCATGAGAAGACCAAGCAAAACAGAGGCAGGAAATACGATGTATGAGGAACAAAGAGAAGGCCAGTTTGACTGGATCTGATTGAGTGTGGGAGGGGGAGTAATGTCCAATAAGACTAGAAAGACAGGTTAACTTTAAGAGTTAAACAGAAGAGTTTGTATTTTATTCTAGAGGTAACAGGAACCTACTGGAGGTGGCAGTTGTATTAAAAGTAGGGGTAAGACGAGGTAGGTGTTGTGAAGGTAGAAATTATGAGATCTAGCAATTAATTGAATAAATGGAG
>CM053598.1:93046043-93122760 GCA_028646575.1 Pseudocheirus occidentalis | reverse complement strand
GGGGGGGAGGGTTGTTAGAAGCACACACTTCTGTAAAGGGACAGGGACAAAGTAGAGAACAGAACAAGTGGTGGGTGGGATAGAAAGGAGGGAAATATAGTCAGTGTTTCACAATATGTCCATTGTAGAGATATTCTGTGTAACTACACATGTACAGCCTGTTTTGAACTGCTTGTCTTTACAGTGGGGGTGGGTGACAACAGAGGAAGGGAAAGAATCTAGAATTTAAAGTTCTAAAATCAAATGTAAAAAAATATGTATATATAATTATTATTATTTACATGCATCTGGGAAATAAGATATATAGGCACTGGGATAGGGAGATCCATCCATCTTGCCCTACGGAAAGTCAGAAGGGTCATGGGGGAGGACAAAGGAGAGAGCAAATCGGGGGGAGGAGGTATACAGTGGGATTGCTGTTTTGGGGTGGTGGATAGGGGAAAGACGGGAAGAAAATTTCTAACTCAAAATCTCATGGAAATCAATGAATGTAAACCAAAAATAAACAAAAGTTAATTTAAAAAATTTTTTTAAGAAGACATTAGGGTTGCAAAGTAACATCAAAAACACAAGCAACATCAATAGTAAGAGAGAAATCTGGGAAATGGGTTGGTTTGGAGGGGAAAATGATGAATTCTATTTTGGGCATGCTGAGTCTGAGATGCCTGGGTGACACTTAGTTGGGAATGTCCTATTAGCAGGCTGTGATATGTGACTGGAACTGGAGTCTAGGTCTGGGTGTACAGATCTGAGGATCACCTACAAGCAAAAATGCAAAGAATGCCTATGAAATGAAGACAAAAATCGGTTTGCAAAGGAGAGCATTTAGGTGCAGATAGTGCTTGAGCTGTTTTGATGAAAACTTGGGATGCCAAGGTGAGGTGAGTAGAGCATTCCAGGCATGAAGAACCAGACAGCCAGACTGAGCTAAAGAGGTCAACTAGTAAGGGAAAGAGTGTGAAGAGAAAAGAGTTTGGAGTTCTGGAACATGTGGATGATAAACTAAGAAAGACCAAGGAATGGTCAGATAGGTAGGAGGAAAGTAAGGAAAGGGGCTTAGGAAAGAAAGTATTTTGCCCAAAGTCACACGGCTGGTAAGTAAACTACAACTTTCTTCTGTCAAGGTCATTTCTGTTTCTCTGGAAACTTGTGTTCATTCAGATTAGGAGAAGAAAAAGGCACTACTGAGGAATGACATTCATCCATAATAGAAACACAAAATCCCCAGCTGAAAGGCAGTTCAGAGGCCTCTATATCAAACCATAATCAACCAAGAATGTCTTCAACCATACACCCAAAAGCCTTCACTATAAGACCTGGGGGGATGGGAGGGGAGGGGGGGAATTCGGAGGAAGGGAAGGAGGAGACCTATTGTTTCCTTAAGTAAACAAAAGAGGACAAATCTAAAGGTCAATGTTCGAATTTAGGGGTTGTGACTAGATAACCTGGTTACCAAAAGAGCTGCCAAAGATAAGGTTTATTCTTTTGGAGATGTTTCTCATCATGGTGGTTCAAGTCTCTAGTTAATCCCATTACAATATATACCTCCTTCAAGATATAATCAATGGGCACATATCCAATAATTGATTAAAACACAGTCTATTTATACAACTCTTTAGCACCCTTTCTTTTGAACTCGAAACCTACTTTTTTCTGGAGAGAAGATGCTGACCCCCACTCCCCCAAACTCACAGCACACAGGTTTCATCCATTTCTTCCACAAAAATTTGTCACAATCTAGCCCTCATCTTTCCTATACTTTCATCCAATGACAATTTTCCTTGCATGTGACACTCCCAACTCTGTGCCTTTTTGTGGATTGTCCCCTATGCCTGGAATGCTCTGCCTCCTTATCTTTTTGCATCCTGGCTTCAATTCAAATCCCATCTTCTACAATCTTTTCTGCACCACCACCCCCATTCAAAACTACTAGGTACTTCCTACATATATCTCTCGTTTACATATAACTTTTTGTGTGTGGTCTCCCTCATTAGAATGGAAGCTCAGAAGACTGAACTGATTCAGTATAATTTTTAAAATTGTTCCTATATACAAATAATTGATTTTTGTCTATAACTGCCTAAATTATAGTTGTCTCTGAACTTAGTTCAGAAATTCAAATGGCCAGAAATTATTTAAGTTCAGAAATCCAGTTCTCTTGTTAATCACTGTTCTATTCTTGTGTCAAGGAAATCTGTTACCCTTGAGTGATGCAATTGGACACCAGGGATTCTGATTTAGTATCTTTACAACAAGCTATTTCGGGTTTGCTATCCAAAAAAAGTCTGGCCTACTCTCTTTAACCTTGCAGGCAGACTCAATAAACTTTTCTTAGTCACTGGAGGGAAGAAGGGAGCTGTTGCTAGCCCCTGATTCCCAGTTTCCAAACCAATCATATTGTCCCCCGTGCCACAACTCTGTAACCAATCACACTGTCTTCACTCCCATGATGCTACCAACCCTATAACCAATCACGATTTGTTCCTTGCCTATGAAGTCCTATTCTTTGTTCTGTGCCCCCAAAAGCTATAGAAGGTGAGCTATTTTTCTGTTTGCAATCTTTGTCTTAAAACTGAGACAACCACTGACCACCTTTATTATCAAGTTCGCACCCTGCTAATCAACTGTTATCTTGCTTGGAGAATCCATGCTTCAGTCTACCTTTGTTGAATTTTACTCATGAAGATTTGGTGGCAATAGTAGGATCAGGGACAAAGAGCTTCCCCTAGATCCTTTATCAGAACTTTTCCCTTCTTTGCGGACCAGGTAGAAATTTTCTACAAAGGGAGAATTTTCTGTAGGGAAATCTATGACTGCTGACTGACTCTTCCCCTGAACACTCACAAGAAATAAAATCTACTCCAGGAAAGACGGTAAGTGCCCTATTGGGAATAATTTTGTGTTTCCATTTTGTGTTTGTTTTCAATGTCTTGTTTGCATTAAAAGTTGCAACTTACAGATCTGGAAATAATTGGCTAGATAGATAGACCATAAAACCTGGGTTTGTTCTCTGCAGATGGCCTTAAATTGCAATATGGTTTCATTAAAGAAAATCTCCCAAAATAGGACAGGGGGCCAACCTGAGTGTGTATCAAGTCTATGATATTCTACAGGCCTGAGAAACTGAGGGAGTTCTATATGCCTACTGCAAAAGTCAACACTATTTTGCCTCCATTGCTGCTCTCTAGTATTTTGGGGGAACTAAGAATAATATCTCTGGCTACAGAGTTGCATAGTGGACGACCTTCAGTGTTTCTCTAGCTTGGGAGAATTGAGGGTCTAATGATCCTTGTTCAAGGATCCTTACAGGTAGATAAATAAATTGATTTCCAAGAGAATCTTTCTCCCCATTATCTCATGAGTCTGGGGAATGAGATAGAATGGTCTCTGGAGACATCTAGTGACCACATTGACAACAGCAAGACTCTTCTTATCTGTCTGTCAGTGTGGTCTGTGGTCTGTCAGTGAATCAACATCCCCTTAATTGGGTCTAGAAAGACAGAGACAGAGGAGGTATTTCACTTAGTAAGAAACAAAATTCAGATGGCTGGTCACTGAAGCTTCACACTATCATCAGTAAGAAAACATCATAGCCACTATCTAAGTGTTTTTCTGTGTGTTCCTCTGTATGTGTATTTGTTCTGTACCTCTGCTTTTAAATATATTTTTCTTTTTTATAACGAGAAACTAAAATCATTATTCTAAAAGATACCCCATGGGAAAGAATTGGAAATCAAGGGGATGCCTATCAATTGGGGAATGGCTGAACAAGTTGTGGTATATGAATGTAATGGAATACTACTGTGCTATAAGAAATGAGAAGCAGATGGACTGGAGACACTTATATAAACTGATGCTGAGCAAGAAGAGCAGAACCAGGAGAACTTTGTACACAATCACAGACACAACGTATGTGTGATGACTAACTTCAACAGACTGGGCTTCTCTGAG
Source organism: Pseudocheirus occidentalis (assembly GCA_028646575.1). Classification (NCBI taxonomy): domain Eukaryota; kingdom Metazoa; phylum Chordata; class Mammalia; order Diprotodontia; family Pseudocheiridae; genus Pseudocheirus; species Pseudocheirus occidentalis. The sequence goes on along the minus strand of CM053598.1, from coordinate 93,118,809 downwards.
CAATGTGTTATAAGACAACTCCAAAAGACTCATGATGGAAAGAGATATCCACATCTGGAGAAAGAGATGTGGAGTCTGAATGCAGATTGATACAAACTACTTGCTGTGTTTCTTTTTCTTGTTTGGTTTTGTTTCCTCTTTCCCACTGATCATTCCATCAGTTATAATACTTCTTTATAACCTGACAAATGATTAATATGAAGACATTTGTAGACCCTATATTTGAGTGCATGCTGCCATGATGAGGGTGGGGAGAGAGAGGGGGAGAAAATCTGAAACTCAAGGGACTGTGGAACTGAATGTTGTAAACTAAAAGTAAATAGACAGCCCAATTTAATTTTAAAAAATAAAATAAAAGATACTCCAGATTTGACGTAAAAATGGGACTTTAATTTGGGCACACAAAAATATTTTTTAAGAAGCTTTGTCACTGGTGCTTATTGTCTTTGTTTCTGTCTTGTAATGGTAATTCCTTATTTTATTAAGATTGTTTTTAGAAAATTGTGTGCATGGAGTTTAGAAGGAAAAACCTTGCCAGTAACTGTGTATTGTGATCTAATTTTGTTGTTGTTCTAAGTCTTCAGAAAGATTCTTCTTTTTCTGTAAGTTCCTTAACTCTGGCCAAGTTTGGGGAGTATAGAAAGACAGATAAGAAGAACAGAAATCTTTTCCCTCAGACTGTATAATTTTATGACATCATAATCTAAGTAGAAACTAAATTTATAACTGAACTGTAAGTTTTCTACTGTAAGTCTCCAAATTATAGTTTGCAAGTTATTATAAATGTTGAAATAGTCTAGTGAGTTTTAGGTTAACATTCTCTGGAATCTGGTTTAAGGAAATTAAGAACATAACTGTGACTGTTATCGATTTATTGTTTGGCAGCTAAGACAGGAAGGTTATTTACTGATTAGAAAGAAGCTGGTTTGAAAGTAGTATTAGTGGGGTGGCTAGGTGGCTCAGTGAATAGAGCACCAGCCCTGGAGTCAGAAGGACTTGAGTTCAAATATGACCTCAGACACTTGACATACTAGCCCTGTGACCTTGGGCAAGTCACTTAACCCAAACTGCCCTGCTTTCTCCCCACCAGAAAGCAAAAAAAAACCCAAAATAAACAAATCCAAGTAGTATCAGTGGATTTTCTAAGCAAATAAAAGAAAATAGGTTGTGGCTTACATTGTAAACAGCTGTGGCACTTAGAAAACATTCTTTCCTGGTTCCCCAAAAAAGAGAAAAGCTTGTGTAAAATCAGGAAACAACCAAAAAGTAAGTTAGTTGTATTAGAATATCTAATTATATAACTAGAGAATTTTACAAATTAAAGTTAGGTACTTAGAAAGAAAATTTTCAAATGCTGTGAGCTTTGTGATTAGACATTTTTGCTGCAAATTCTACTGAATTTCACAATTTGGGTGTGAATATTAATTGGAGTAGATTTCAAACAACCTGTTTAAGATTCTCATTTTTTTAGATTTAACTTACATAGAAAAACCATTTCCAGAAATTGTTTGAGGGATGTGGTTACATACCAGTCCTTGCTAGGGTCTGGTCTGGGACTCTGTTTATCCTATAAACAAAAGGTAAAGTGAGCTGGTTCTGGCTACCAAGTCATTCCTATGACCTTGGTCCCTTCATAGGAGTTTGAGGTGGCTTGGCTCCTGAAGGTCAAATAAAGATCCTGAGGCCTGAGTTTGTTTGCTCAATTTGCTGAAGACTACTGAATCTCAGCTAACCCCCTCCCCTTGGGGATGAAGTAATGGGGAGGGAGCTAGGATTCTTAGCCCAACTCCTCATTACATGATCACCAGTTGGGGTTGCCTTTTTCTAGTCAGGGCAGGGTCCAACAAATTGCTGTCAAGAAGATGGACGTATATTTATACTGGTGCTAGACTCTCCCTTTAGTGTCTTTGGTTACCAAAAGAAATCAGTGACCATCAACTTATTGATTATGGGGTAGCCTAGTTAATAAACTGATTATTAATACTCAGAAACTTTGTCTCCGAGAATGCTGTGACATCTGGAAATATATATTAATCTATAAAATGAGGGGGGATAGGTAAACTCTAAAATTCCTAAATCTGCATAAAAGGATGAAATAATTAATAAATTTATAATCTACATATATTCAATATGGGATAAACTATTAGAAGATAATTAGTGGACGTGGAAAAAGCAGAGGTTCAAGTCTTTTCTAGTTGTAAAAATTACTTACTTTGAGAAAACCATGTAACTTCTCTGAGCCTCAACTGCCTCATCAGAATTTACCCCAATTTCATTAAAAAAATTTTTTTAAACCAATTATGCCAACCAAAGATTTCAGGTGTCAATGCAACATTTATTAAACACCTACTTTAAGTAAGCACTAAATAAATCCACAAATGTGTGTAAAAATATAATCCTAATCTGAAGCCACTTTCCCAACATCTTTATATCATTCATTCCGAGGAAGAACAACTAATCTAACAGAGTCTAGAGAGCAAAAACAAATTTTCCTAAAAACCAAAAATGCAATAGAAAGGAAAAGTCTGAGGATTTCAAGTTCTTTAGTCTTTCTCATTTCTTCTAAGCCTTATATATTTCTTTATTTCTCACTGCCACTACATTCCTTGAGCCATTTACAGTACAGATGTATATTGCACAGATCTTCAAGTTAGCACCCAGCCATCATTTAAACAGTTCAGGTTTTGGGGCGGCTAGGTGGCGCAGTGAATAGAGCACCAGCCCTGGAGTCAGGAGGACCTAAGTTCAAATTTGGCCTCAGACACTACGTGTGACCTTAGGCAAGTCACTTAACCCCAACTGCCCTCCAAAAAAAAAAAGAAAAAAAAATAATAAACAGTTCAGGTTTCTCCCCTAAACATTTTCCTGCCCTTGTCAGGTGTGTAAATTCTTTCCATGTTACTCTCAAGGATGAAACCATTCTTTCTTTTGTATGTAACAAGGTTTTCCCATTTCCTTTCCATATTCTCAAAACCTATGCTTCACAGAACCCTACCCTGCAGAAAACAAAACCTGCCTAACTTCACTTAAAGCATGTTCTGTTTTCTTTGAGGATTTAATATTTTTTTTTTAAAGAAAATAAAGGGTTTGGACCAGATGTACAATGAAGGAATTAGTTACCAGTAGGGATGTGTTCCCTCAAACATAGTTTGCATATTCCAGGACTCAATTTCAATTCTGATACTTACCAGCCTTGTGACTTTGGGAGAGTCAACTAACATCTGAACCTCAGTTGCCTCATTTGTAAGTATGGATAATAAAACGGTCATCCTCAAAGGATTGCTTTGAGGAAAGTGCATCATAAACTATAAAGGTCTACATAAACGTCAGTCATTTTCAGCTGAAGGCAGCACTCTACAGCAGAGATACCATGACTTAGTCACCAGAAGACCTGGGTTCAGATCCTAATTCTTATGCTTACTACCTGTGTAACCTGGAGCCAATAACTTATTCTCCCTGGGCCTCAGCCACCTCATCTGCAAAATGAGATTTGATGAGTGATAAAGGTCTTTGGGGACTCTTTGGGCTCTACAGCTATGATCCTATGAGTTTTTATTATTAACCTTGCTTGGAACTCACTTCTCACTTCTCTTCAACATGCAACTCACCTTCCTCATTAGGCCTTCCCTGACCACTCTAAATGTGAATCAGGGGAAATGGGTTCAAAGCACAACTCTCCTTATGTGGCCTTGGACAAATCATATAACCAGCCTGAGTTTCCCCAGTAGTAAAATGAGAGTATTGGGATAGGTGAGCTGATTGAGCCCTTTCAGCTCCATAGCTGTCATTCTGGGTAGTATAGATCTTTCTTTGTTATTGCCTGGTGGTGTTATCCTCTAGCAGACGGAACCACTTTGGGCAATAATGCCCACTTTGATAATGGTAGTAGCCTCAGATGCAACTGGGGAGTGTTGTGGAAGCATAAGGAGAAAAGAGAAGAAAATTCTGAAAAACCATTTGTACATGTTTCATCTGTTGCATAACAATTAAAAGTTGTACTGGTTACATTATTTTCCAAATAAATATACAAATATAAATTATAGCCAATTTAGTGGTCAAGTCCACTGACAGGTCCTAACAAGCAGGAATTAGCAGTCTAGCATGTTGCACACTGTTGTGAAATCTATCATGCAATGACAGGAATACGTGCACGTAATGACTTGTTTACAATACAATACTATATTGTTACAAGACATAATATTGCATCATCAAAATTTCAATGAAGAAAAACCCCACAAATTTACAATGAGTTATTAAGCTGAGGATGCATCATTTTTTTAAATTCATATTTTTTGAAATGATGCAAATTTTTTTAAATGTTGAAGGTTCAGAAAAAGTAAATTTGGGGGGAGGGGTTAATTTTTTTTAAAGCGGGCAGTAGGCCAAATTACTTTGGGAACCTCTGATCTAATGTATCTGTGTCTTCTTAGACTTATAATCATGTTGGGCAGTTAGTATATGTATTACACAAAAGTGTTCATCCTCTTTAGCTCAGAGCTGCTGCTGCTGAGTATGTGCTCTAAGAATGTCAAAGACAGGCCCCATAAATAGCAAAATTTTCACAGCAGCCCTTTTTGTGTTAACAAAGATCTGGAAACAAAGGAGGTTCTCATCAAGTTGGGAATGGGGAAACAAACTGTGGTACCAGCAAAGTGAGTAGCATACAATAAATTTAATAAATTCTTTTGTTGCTGTTCAGTCATTTTGTTCGTGTCTATGACCCCATTAGGGGTTTTCTTGGCAGAGATACTGGAGCAGTTTCCTTATCCAGTTCATTTTACAGATGAAGAAATTGAGGCAAACTAGGTTAAATGCCTTGCACAGGGTCACACAGCTCTTGAGCTTCTGAGGCTGAATTTGAACTTAGGTCTTCCTGAATCCAGGCCTAGCACTCTCTCGTCTACTGCACCACCTAGCTGCCTACTCATTCACAACTAGAATGGGATATTCTTACTGCATTGTAAGAAACAACAAATATGATCAATACAGAGAAATATGAGACAATTTATAGGGACTGATACAGAATAGAATAAGTAGAATCGGGAAAACAACACAGAAAGAGTACAAGTAAATAAAAGAACAACAAAAAGAAGATAAACACCGGGATTAAAATAACCAAGAGATGAAGAAGCAATTCCTGCACTTCCACAGAGAGGAGAGGGGGCTACAGAATCCTGCACATGGCCTCTTCATAGCTGGGTCACTGGGTTTTGCTCAACTGTTTTTCTTTGTTACAAGGAAAGGCTCAGGGGAAGCAGGAGGAAAGGCTGTATCTCAAAATGACTGTAATATAAGAGTCAAAGACATCAATAAAACTTAAAAATAAAGACATAAAGGTAGCTATTATTCATTATAGCATTCACAGTAGTTCCTTGAGAGCTTATAGCATTTGGACCTTTACATTTTCTATATGTTGCTTTACATAAATGTTTCTGAATTTAAGCTTGCAACTGCATCTTTCACCATTATTCTAGCGAGCCAAAATTTTCAATGTATATGCAGAGACCTTCCCAAAGGATGATCTTAAACTAACCCATCAAGGAGGAAAAAGGAAATTAAGGTACTACTGTAAAACAGAGCATACTGTGAAAGTCAGAGCAACAAAAAATAAGAAATGTCTACAAATTTCAAGTTTTTCAAAGCAAGATGCATATAATAAACTGTTAATAAAACCATATAAAATATATAGCGTCTGAGGCACTGATATTAAATGTCCCATTTTGTATAAATCAAAGGCAGGGCTTCAATCTGGGCCTTCCTAACTTCAACGCTGGCCTTCTACCATCGTTACTAAAGAACAATAATTATTGCACAATTGAATATTATATTATATAATAACACATAATACTATATTTGATGTCCTATTATAGGTTGTATATTGTTATATACATTATATATTACATATAGTAGAATACTGGTCGTCATATCTAATATTCTATCATATCATAGGACTTGGATGTTATAGATTAATAATAGAGCTCCATGTTATAAAATAATTATTGTTCTATAATAATTATTACAGAAGGTCAGTCTTGGAGTCAGGAAGGCGATGATGATGATGATGATGACTACAGCTACCATTTATATGGCGCTCTAAGGTTTGCAAAATGCTTTATCAATATCATCTCATTTTATTGTCACAACAACCTGGAAGGTAGGTGCTATCATTAATCGCACTTTACAGATCCGGCTAGGTGGTGCAGTGAATAGAGGACCAGCTCTGGAGTCAGGAGGACCTGAGTTCAAATCCAGCCTCAGACACTTAACACAACTAGCCGTGTGACCTTGGGCAAGTCACTTAACCCCAACTGCCCTCCCAAAAAAAGGCCAAAAAAATGAGGCAGAAAGAGGTAAAGTGACTTGTCTAGGGTGATACAGCTAGTAAATATCTGAGGTCAGATTTTCAGTTCTCCATAAAAACTGATCAAGTACTGACTTTCAAAATTAATATCTACTAAGTACAGAGCTCATAATACAGGTAGAGGGTAGAAGAGATCTACTAAAATTCTTTCCCTATCTAATATAATATAATTAGCCAACGAAGGGACAAAATAAAAATTGTTTCCTATGGGCTGTTGCAAGCCTATAGCTTCCTGGAATCTATCACTGCACATTTTCACCACCGGATGGCAATCATGCACCAGGAAGAATATATGTTTTGCAATTACAACTGATGTTTCTGCAATCTAAAAACATTGTTTAATAATAAAATTTAGGTAATAAGGCATAAAATTTAAGGATTTTTCAAGCAGCATTTGGTGAGTGGATCCGTGAAAGCTACAGTGGTGTGCAAAATGCAGCCCAAAACTACTTAAATAAAATAAACAACACATATAGCTTTGTACTTGTGGTGCAGATTAAAGATCAGAGATGATCAAATTTAAAATGTTCTTAGTCTGGTATCCACAAACCACAGATTTCAGGGATGAGAAAAAAAATTCTGCCTTTCTTTCAATATAACTGCTTCTTTGGTAACCCTATGTATTTTTATTTTATGCACTAAAAAACTAAAAAACTTCTGGAAAGGTTTCTATAGGCTTCACAAAACTGACAAAGGGATTCATGACACAAAAAAGTTAAGAAGCCTTAAAAGACATTTTCCCTCTTTAAGTCTTCCTACTTCATCCTCATTACATACTATACTCATCTGTTTACATTTTACATCTTCCCTCTCTACCCCCAATTAGAATATAAATTCTTTGACAGCAAGATCTGTCTTGGGATTAAAATTACACATCATCTGGAAATCTGAATATAAGCATGGTCATAACAAATGGAAGTCAAAAATAAAAGGGAGACACCAATTCCAAAAGAAAAACCTTAGGAATTGTCCAAGAAGCCATTTTAGATGTAAACTACAATTTCCTTTTGGAATATTAGTGAGGATAATGAGGACTCTTCCAAGAAAGATCAACCTGAGAACAAGGCCCCTCAACTCCACTTCTCATCTTACCAAGGGCAGATTCCAACAGTGCTTTCCCATCCAAGACGACAAGTTTCTAAAGGATATTATGTTCTACATAACAGTTCTTTCCCATTGTGTCTGTCTTTATATTCCTGCTTATTTATTGCGTGTCCCAAAAAAAGTCTATGCACTAACCTTTGAGGTTAAGTTATTGGAGGTCTTAGAATTCACCAAAAGGCTTTTCTCTGTATTTCAAATTCAGCTATAGCTTTTGCCTTGACATGACCTTCTGAATCCCTCTCTACATCACGCCAAAGATCACAGGGCCTAGCAGTCAGAAGTCATGGGACCCTTAAAGCTAAATTATTTATTTTACACCCTAATAATCCAAGATGACTTATTTTCCCCAGTAGCAGTTATAAAAAATAAATACGTAGGAAGACATAAGCAACAACACTATTTGCCTTGCAAATACAGCCCTGAATATTACGGTAAGCTTTTATTTTTCCTAAACCATCTCCTTTAGACATGAAATTAAAAGGCATATAAGGCAATACCAGTAGAGTCAAAAAGCCAAGTTCTCCTCTCAGCTCCAGCTACAAAAAAACAGGCAAATCATTTGTTTTCTCTGGGTCTCAATTTCTCCACATGTAAAATAGTGTGTTGGGATGTACAAGATGATCTCTAAGGTCCTGCTGAACTCTTAAATCATATGACCTCCATTATCTAAAATAATATTTTTTAAAAATACATACTCTCATGAGTAGTCTAAATAGAGGTAATCAAGTAACAAGCATTTATTAAGCACCTTCTGTGCACACTAAACTAGGTTCTGAGGAAACAAAGACAAAATGAACTCATTCCTACTCTAAATAAACTCACCTTCTTAACAGAACTTACAAGTATAAGTAAATATAAAGTATATAAAAGGTAAACGCAAAGTAAGGGGAGGGGAAGATAGCTGATAACTGGAGGGATCATTAAAAATCCTCATGGAGGAGAAAATACCTCTAAGAAGCAGCAGTAAGGACATTCCAGACCTATGCAAATAAAATCAAATGAGAAATTAAATGTCTTATACTAGGAACAATAATTAGGCCCATTTGTATGGAACCCAGAATGTACAAAGGGGTGTGATGTTTATATTGAGCCTGGAGAGACTGGATCCAGATTGTGAAGGGTTGAAAAGCCAAGTGGAAGAGGTTATATTCTACCCTAAAGAGAACAGGGAAACAGGCACTTCTGATGGGAGGACTGTGTTACTTGACCCAGTCAGATCTGTGCTTTGCTAACTGTGAGAAGGATGGATGACAGGCAGAAGAGGCTTGAGGCAGGGAGACCAACGAAGAGACTACTGTAATAAGCCAGAGGTAAGGAGGCTTTAACTAGGATGGGGTACATGAAAGTAGGGATTCAAAACCAGGCTGTCCTGGCTTCAAGACTAGTATTCTTTGCATTACACCATACTTCCTCTATATGTAAAGCACTTTTGTGACACTGCTATTGCCAAACATTAATCTTTCCAGTCATAAGCAAATTTCAAAGAAGGAAAAATAAGGGGAGCTACATCCCACCAAAGTCATTTGGTTCAGAATTTATATAAACAATGCTTACTATTTTACTGAACTATATAATGTACTGTCTAAGGGCTTCAATTAGAATTCAAGCAGCTTCATAACAATTGGGTTGATTATTTTTCTCCTATGAAGAGTTCTTTTTATTCATATATGAATAAAGTTAAATACTCTAACTATAAAGAGGAACTCTACATTTCTATTCAAAATGAGGCACTCTGCACCAGGCACAGAATTGTCTGGCAACTGCATTCTTTAGTGTTTGCACTACATAAAAATATAATGACTCTATTGTAAAAAAAAAAAAATAAAAATTGTGTCACCAACAAAAACAACCTGAAGTCCTTCTAGACAGATTCTTCTCTTTTGCCTGAAGATAAGGACTGAGATATACAGATAGATAGATAGATAGATAGATAGATAGATAGATAGATAGATACACATATGCATTTACAAATTCAGATAAAGTTAATAACGAAAGGAATAAAAAACAATCTAGTCCAATATTTTTACTTTACAAATAGTAGCCAATATTTATAAAGTGCTTTATATTGCTTATTTCACTTGTTCCTGACAACCCAGTGAGTTAGATACTAATTTATTATTCTCTACGCTAATCCCTTACTCTTATATTTGGGAATTTTGATAGGCATGCTGTGGATCCTCCAAACACCCCGGCCTCCCAGTTTATCAACCTCCTCAACTCCTGTGAGTGACATCTTCATTCCACCCCAGCCACAGAGAAGAACAGCGATACTCCCGATCTCATCAACAACACATAAGTATTCAAGATCAAGAAATCCCTCTATCTGGCCCTAAATTACCTTTCGATCTTTCCTATCCCTCATCCCTTGCTAAAGCTATTCTTTCTCACCAAGACCTCCAAATCCATCTCTCAGTGTTCTTCCAGGCCATCACTAAATTCTCAGTCTTAATTTCAGAGTTAATTAGTTTTACTATGTTCTTTCCTTCTACATTTACCAGTCCCGATTTGCTTCTACCAGTCAGCTTCGTTATATGCCACCCAACACTGAAGAAAGTCATAAAGAAGCATGCTGAGCCAACCACAAATTTATGTTACTGGTTTCAACTGGGCTCTCACCAATTCAAGGCAGTTTTTTTTAATTTTCCCTAAGATTTTAAAAATTACTCTTTATGACATTGTCCACAGAAACTATTCCATTTTTTTCTCAGGTCTTTAAAACTACATACCTGTGTGTCCACCACCCTCCCCAGAACAAGATCTTGCTTTCATACTTCACTGAAAAAATAAAGGCTAATAACAATTATAATAGCTAGCATTTATATAGCACTTTAAGTTCTGCAAAATGATTTACAAATATCTCATTTTAGCATTATGTGTGAGGTTCTTCCTTTCCACTGCTCTGCATCTTAAAATCCTTTAATAGTCTTCTTCCTTTGCTCCATTAGAAAGTGATCCTTCTCACCAAGCCCAACACTCCTCTACTTGTGCCTTTGATCTCATCTTCTCATATCTTCTCCAATAGCTTGTCTGGGCAAATATCTGCCCTCTAATTTTCAGTCTCTCCCTATTTGCTGGCTCATTCTCTGCTTCCTAAAAACATGCCCAAAGTCTCCCCATCCTTAAACAATCTTCACTTGATCCTACCACACCCTCAAGCTATTTTCCTAGATCTCTCTTTCCTTTCACACACTCTTAGGAGGTAAGGAATAGGAGGAATATCTATACTCCACATCCAGTTCAAAAACCCCTTGCAATCTGGTTTCCAAACTCATCCACTTAACTGAAACTGCTTTCTCCAAATTCTCAACTATCAAATCTGAGGCTCTCTTCTTAGTCCTCACCCTTCTTAATCTTTCTGCATCTTTTGACATGTATGAGCACATCATCTTCCCCTCATACTCTCTTTCCTCCTTTCATGCAACTATTCTCTTCTGGTTCTTCTCCAATTTACCAGGTCTTTCATTCTCAAATTCCTTTGTTTTATAATCACCCATAATCTGTCCCCACTTTGTAACTCCAGAGAACCTTTTCTCTTCTCTATTTGTCTGTGTCTCTCTGTGATCTCAAAAGTTCTTCTGAGTTCCTCTCTATTCAGAGGATTCCCAGATTTCTATATCTAGCTAGTTTTTCTCATGAGATCCAGTACCACATCATCTAGTGCTTACTAGATATTTCCCACAAGCATCTTAAGCCCAAAATATCTGAAATACAACTGTCACCAAAATCCCTTCCATACCAAACCATCTTCTTAACTTCCCTCTCTGTGGAGGACACACAACTGTCCTTCCAGTCACCTAGTTTCTCAATTTCTGGTTCATCATCTGTTCCTAATTCTCCCTCACTACCCATATTCAATTAGTTGCCAAGTCTTGTCATTATCTACTGTGTTGGGCATCTATATGGCTTTCAGTAAAAATATCAGTTACTTCCTATTTCATTCACCTAATGTATTACACATATATAAGGCTCTCAAGGTGTGTAGGTATGTGTGTTTGTGTGAATAATTAGTTGAATTCCTATTACTGCATTGTAAGTCAGTGTTTGGAGAGGGAGAGACAAGAGAGAAACAGAAACACAGAGAGACACAGAGAGACAGAGAAATCATCTGATCCAAACACCTCATTTTTTAGGCTTAATGTCAGGAAACACTGAAATACTGTCAGGAAAGAAGAAGGGAAATTTAAAAACAACATGTTTTTTTGGGGGGAATACTACTGTAAATAACTAAAAGTATATACTGGTAGAAAATCTTTCAATTACTTTACGTAGAAGACATACTGGACAGAACATTTGACAAGCAAGAATACAATTAGCTTTCTCTGAGCAAGCCTCTTGCAGGGTCGGAACATAAGTGACTAATGGATTTAAGAATCATGCAACACCACCCCGTGCACTTAACAGACAGATGAATAAGTATTTCAGAGAAAGAATTATAAGCTTTGCCATTATAATGCATTTTGGGGGCAATGCCATCAAGGTTAAGTGACTTGCCCAGGATCACTGAGCTAGATAATGCCTTAACCACTTTTTAAAAGCATTGAAACAGAAAAGACAAACACTGCACAGTACCCCTGTCATATGTCCTCCACATAAAGTTAGATACTCTCCTAAAATAAAAAACTATAGAGGAGGAAAAGTTATGAAGCAGGTAAAATTATTCATAAAGTAGTTAATTTCTCCAAGAAGCATAATTATCAAGTTGTCTGGGAAGCCTTCCTAGTGCTGGGGTCAGGATGTGTTTTTCCTTCTTTCACTTCCCTTCAATCTTCCATAGGTTCTTGGAAAACAAACCCAAGCACTTCAAAAGGGTCAGGAACAGAAAATGAATAGGAAGCTTTTGTCTTTAAAGTTACATCAAGCAGGACAAAACACGTAATATTTAGTTATTTTATTTACAAATACACATTTAGGACAATGAAAAAAACACCAATGTCCACATCTAGTTAAGAGTAGTATAACACAATGAAAATGTTATCCACCTTCAGAGAAAGAACTGATGGAGTCTAAATGAAAATGAAGCACATTTTTTAAAAAACGTCATTTTTCTTGAGTTGTTTCGGGGAGAAGGGAGTCTGTGTTTTCTTTCACATGACTAATGGAAATATTTTCCCTGATTACACATGTATAATATATATATCAAATTGCTTGCCTTCTCAATGATATGGGAACAGAAGGAGGGAGAGAATTTGAATCTCAAAATTTTTAAAAATGTAAAAATTGTTCTACATTTAACTGGAAAAACAAAATTTTTTAAAAGGAAAAAAAAGGAGTATAAAAACTAGACAGCACAGTGGAGGAAGCAAGCCAGCTGAACTCTCCTAACATTCCCCACCAAATGACTTTAAAATAACACATCAAGTCAAATTCTGGAGCAGCATGGCCAACAAAAGATGAGAATATGACATTATTCCAGCCCAACACAATTATATTTTGTTAAAAGGTACAATAGACAAGGAAGTATTATCAGTACTAAACAAATGTGCATCAAATGGCAAAGCATTCAAATTTTTGAAGGCACAAACTGCAACCAAAATTAGAAGGAAAGCAGGAAGTGTGGGGGAGGGGAGAATTTTATAGCAAGTTTCTCTGATAAAAATTTCATTTCTCAAATATATACAGAAGTGAACCAAATTTACAAAAAATAAAAGTCATTCTCCAATTGATAAATGGTGAAATGATGTAAACTGGCATTTTTTCAGAAAAAAAAACCAAAGCTACCTATGATAATATGAAAAAAATGCCTAAATTACTATTGATTAGAGGAATGCAAATTAAAACAACTCCAAGATACTACCTCACACCTCACAAATTAGCTAACATGACAGAAAAGGAAAACAACAAAAATAGGGAAACTAAGGCACTGTTGGTGGAGTTGTGAACTGGTCCAACCATTCTGGAGAACAATTTAGAATTATGTCCAAAGAGCTATAAAAGTACATGTGCCCTTTGACCCAGCAATATCACTACTAGGTCTGTATCCTGAAAAGTTTTTTTTTTTTTAAAGGAAAAGGATTTTTATACGCAAAAATATTTATAGTAGCTCTTTTTTTGTGGTGGTAAAGAACTGGAAATTGAGGGGATGTCCATCAATTGTGGAATGGATGAACAAGCCGTAGTATGTGATTGTGACAGTTTACTATTGTGCTTATAAGAAATGACAAGCCAGATGGTTTCAAAAAAACTTAGCAAGTCTTATATAATGATACAGAATAAAGTGAGCAGAACCAGAACAGTGTACAGTACAGTAATATTGTAATGATGACTAACTGTGAAAGATTTAGCTACGCAGATCAAGACAATGGTCCAAAATAATTCTGAAGGATTCATGATGAAAAATGCTATCTACATCCAGAGAAAGAACTGATAAGACTGAGTACAAATTTGAGTATAATTTTTTTTCCACTTTCTTTGTTTTTTCTTGTTTTTATTTTGATGTTTCTGTAGCATGGCTAATATGGAAATATTCTACATGATTTCACATGTATAATTAATATCATATTGCTTACCTTCTTAATTAGTGGGGGAGGAGCTGGAAAGTAAATAAATTTTGAGGAGGGAAAAGAATAGTGTAACAATATGTATCATTTGATGATTGCATTATTTTATCCAACAAAATACAGTGAAAAATTAATGCTAATAAAATTCTTGGTTGTAATATTTAGAGACACAATAAATAAATTGAAAATGATTGCTTAAAATTTTTAAATGGAAGTGAAGCCATTTGAACAGAAGTCAGAGATTAACAGAATCTAAAGGGAAAGGGATAAAATCTCTGACTCAAATGATCTCTTCATGTTAAACAGGAAAAAAAAGAGTTTATCTAAAAAGGATAATAAGCAGTTTGCTTTTTCAGAGACTATATTCCCAGTGTCCTCAGGCTTTACAATGGAATTACATTACTAAGAATGAAGACTATCCTGGTGAAGCATCAATTTTTTTCTGTTTCTTCTTTGGCAGACAATTCCCAAAAGGCTGCCTTCTCCTAAAGCTTTCTCTTCTTCATAAAAGATCACATTTTCTATATGATAGACTTTTTTATTCCCAACAAATATAATGTATACTTGGACTTCACCCACCATATCCAAAACTTGCCATGGATAACTCTACTCATTTCAAAACTTGATTGATGTAACTAAGTATATCATTGATGTCTATGGCGTACATCTGAGGATAGATGGACTCCTCATCCTGCCCAGCTGTGTCTACTAGCTGAAAATTATATTTTTGTCAATTTACTGTGACCAACTTTGTAATATAAATCAGAAAATATCAACTGTTGAAGAATCTAAGTATTTCTACAATTATATCTACAGAAGAAAATTAAATTACTTTGTTAGGAAATAGGAAGAATGTCATTGTTGTAATTCATGGGTCTTCAAATCTCTTGGATCCAAAATTAAGAAGCAGAAACCTAAGGAAGGCCAGCACTGTCTCTGCTTTTGACTAAATTATAATAAGTAGGACACTGGAAATTTGATGTTCAAAAGACATTTTTGAAGATAGCATCACATACGGCTCCTCAGAGGGACTGATCCACAACTGTAGTGTGAGAGTCTAACACCACATTCAGCCAGACAAAAACATGGCATAGTGTCTGACTCCTCTGGTTTCTCACCAGTTTTACAGTCCTCCACTTTTTCCAATACATAAAAGAAATGAATTTATGTTGAAAAATATGCCAAGTCAGAAAATATACTAATATATAAAAGGCTGTATAAAAAGTTATCTCAATTCAGGCAAACCTCCAGGTTTCAGAAACCTAAGGTGATTTACAAAAATTAAGCATCAAAAGTATTGATAGTGACAGCTAAAAAAATGAAAGTGATAGGCAAAGTTCCACATGGCAAAGGCCATATTAATAAATTTAGAGCAATTTTCTTCTTTCGTTTCTCATTTCCCACAAATTAAGAAAAGGGAGCATTTGGGGTAGCTAGGTGGCACAGTGAGTAGAGCACTGGCCCTGGAGTCAGGAGTACCTGAGTTCAAATCCGGCCTCAGACACTTAACACAACACACAAAAAAGCTAGCCGTGTGACCTTGGGCAAGTCACTTAACCCCAACTGCCCTCCAAAAAAAAAAGTAAGAAAAGGGAGCATTTGCTATATCTGCTCAACTTTATGGGAGAATATTAAGTTTAAAAGAAACTTCTTTTACTATAATATTGATGTATTTCTCAGTTCTTTAATTTTTACCATCTTCTCAAATTGAAAAAGGAGAGAAACAAATATCTTAGAGCAAGGGTATCAAACTGAAAATAAAAATCAATCTCTACAGGTCACATATTGACTTAGAAAACTATAAATTAACATGACCTGTGCTGTGTTTTGTTTTTATTTATTTTGTTAAACATTTCACAATTACATTTCAATCTGGTTCTGCCAAAATCTTTGCAGGCTACATGCAAAGGGCCCCAGGTTTGACCTCTGCCTGAAAACAGCTTCTAGGTTACCAGGTTCTAGGGCAGCTGGGTGGTGCAGTGGATAGACTGCTGTGCCTGGAGTCTGGAAAGCCTGAGTTCAAATTCAGCCTCAGATACTTAACTGTGTGACTGTAGGCAAGTCACAAACCTCTGTTTGTCTAAGTTTCCTCAACTGCAAAAATGGGACTAATAACAGCTTCTGACTCAGAGAGCTGTGGTGAGTGACAAATGAGACGATATTTGTAAAGCACTTAGTAGAGTGCCAGACACGTGATAAATGCTCAATAAATGCTTATTCCCTCCCCTTTCCCTCTTAGAACTTGCACTCTATGCAGAAGAATTCAGAGCTACTAGGAGAGGGAGCCTTTATTTCACAGAATCAAAGAGTTGGAAGATATTCAGAGGTTATCCAATCCAATTCAGATATGAGCAAGAATCTCCTCGTTGGTTAGTGATTCAAAAGGAATGATCCTGCCTCCAATTAAAAGAGTGTTAGAAAACACACAAGTTCTAGGGGTAACCCCTTAGCTCTAAGCCTTGATAAGTTTTTCATTATATTCAATTGAAATGCTTCTGATCAGATTTGCATATCTCTAAGAAAATCAATCCACAAGCACTTATTAAGCACCTTGTATGTGCCAGGCAAAAATAACCCTTCGCCCCCTTGGCCATAAGCCAATCATTCCTGTTCTACAGCATCATTCCCAATTACCATGCCTTTTCTCTCTTACATTTGACCAGTAATATAGGGCCTCTCTTTTGGTGGCATGTGTGAATCTTCATAATCATTCCTCTCAGCAAGAAGCAGACCTCTTCAAAGGCCCCATCTCCATCTTCTATGGGAAGAGGCACATACACATCATCAGAAGTTTAATAATCCTTATTCTCCTCCTTCATGTTCTCTGGAGCCCTTCTTGCATTCTTAAGGAGAACTTCAATCTTTTAAACCTGGAGATCAGCTGTTGTCTAGCTCTTCCTCTTCTCCCCTAGCAAGGTCAAATCTGTGTTTTGTGCACATGTTAACTACTACCAAACATTAATAGAAATGCAAATAAAGACTATTTTCTACAGGGCATTAAGATTCCACTTACCCTCTACATGCTTTCTAGAAACAAGATTCTCAGGCCCCTACTGTTCTTGCTGCTAACTCAAGGCAAATATTCATGATTAATAACCAAATCCAAAGTAGCTATTTTTTGCAGCTAAACCAAGCACTGGGGTAGGGAGAGGAGCAGAGACAGGAGGGCTCATTTGTAGTTAGTTCAGTCCAAGAACTTCCTAGAACATGAACCCAGGACCAGAAGGAAGGAAGTATATCCTGGAAACCAAGAAGTTTTCATGCAGTTGAAAGAAAAGAATGCAGGTCCCAGGATAAGACTGCTGCCACTTATGGGTGGTAGGTAGGCAGGGAAAGAAGAGTGTCCCTAGACAATACTGTCAGCACCCTTGAAATTTCCTGCCCTGGGGAAAAGCTCTGATGGCCCCACCACAGTCATGACTCTACTAATGGCCATGACAAGTAGTCACGTAGCTCAGTGGATAGAACACCAGACTTGGAGTGAGGAAGACTCATCTCCCTGAGTACAAATCTGGTCTGACACTAGCTGTGTGACCCTGGGCAAATCATTTAAGTCTATTTGCCTCACTTTCTTCACCTGTCAAATGAGCTAGAGAAGGAGAAAAAGCAAATCACTCCAGTTTCTTGCCAAGAAAAATCCAAATGGGGTCATGGAACTGGACACAACTGAAACAACTGAATAATAATGGCCTTGGCAAGTGTGTTTACTTACCCAGAGACTCAATCACTGGGGACTTATGAAGGAAGCTTTCCCACATTTTTTTTCTGGGGGTTTTTCCCAGATGTCAAATTACTTTCCAACTTAATTAGCTTTCTGATGGCTTAATATAAACAGAAGATGCCCTCAACTATCATCTCCAAAGAGATTATGATGCCTTGCTAGAAAACAGGAGTGTTTCCGCTAATTTCAATTATAGTTATCTTATCATTAGTCCAAACTCACTACATTCAGTTACCATTTGGTGTGAACTTCTGCTTCCATTAATTTCAGGGAACTGAGAGATGGATTTACTCTTCTGGTCAACAGTCAATCAAAGGTACCCAGGATGCTAAAGGAGACCCACATCTAAAAGGGATGAATTTACTCCTCAGGCAGTAGAACTTTCTTTTGTGTGGGGTCTTAATAACTTTATTCATGAATTTTACTAATCAGTTTGCTATTTCTTATTCTGAAATATAAAGGAGAACAGGTATCCAAAGATAAGAACATCTAACATTAACTGAATTATACAAATGCAAAGAGGCCACTAACTAAAGTTTCTAATCCCTTAAACTTGGAACTAAACTTGGCAGTAGGTGGGTTGCCTTGTTAAAGTTCTATAAATTCTAATACTTTCAGAATCTAAAATTTCAACAGTTCCCTTTATAATTAAGTTAAAAAAATGATTATCATTCATATCAATCGCTTGTCTAAAATCATTCCCACGTAAGAGGAACTAATATAAGCCTACCTCACCTCACACAGAACCAACAGTTTAATACTGGACTGGATCCATGAACTTATGGAGGAGGGCCTCCATGAGGACAGTTCACAACTCATCTACGGCTTTTCATTGTGTACTTAACTGTGTACTCACATAAAGCCTCCCTAAAGTACAAATCCAGAGCTCTATAGGACTTCTTGATCTTTTCAGGGCATTCAGCCCTTGAGCTCACCATTCGTTAGCCTTTCTTGCTACATGAGAGCCGCTTTCCTTCCTGGGTTACACACTGACTGGATTTTTTTGTGCTTTATCTGTATAAGCCATGTTTAAGTAATACGGGCAGGCTACTTCTGTTCACAGATAAAGACATGTAGATCTAAATAGAAATATACGCCTCCACTTGGTTATTCAGATATTGTGATATTCTATGACTAAAGTCACACAGGATCACTAGAAGGACATTAATAGTAGAAGAGGAACTTTTATGTTATATAATAGCTTGAGAACAATAATTGCTACACAATTTCCAAAATGCAATCAAGACTATGCTCCTCTTCCTATTAAATTATGAACCCAACTCAGTGTCTGTCTGCAGTGTATGTTTAATATAGATACTGATCAACTGTAAAGTTTTCTGAACAATAGGCGTTCTTCATCCACTTGAGTTTCCCAGTGTAGATCACTGGGCTACTGTCTTAAGTGACTCTGAATGTAACACTAGCAACAACAACTAACATTTACAGAGCACTTGAAGGTTTGCTAAGCCCTTTGTATATATTCCCTTCTTTGATTCTCACAACAACCTTGTGAGGTAGGTACTATTATTAGCCCCATTTTATAGATAAGAAATTCAGGCTAAACGAGACTGTGACATGCCCAGGGTCACCCTATAGGTTTTAATGTTGAATTCATCAAAACAATGTCAAATGCAAAGAGAGATACCTGGAAGACATTATGGAGGGGGCATCCTTCTTCCACATGGAACCTACAGGACACCATCCATTACACCAACTGTTTTCAAGTTTCATGCCTCAACTGATATTCTTAAGTCAGAGGGTCAGTGAGTAAAACCTGTTCATACATGAACAAATTTTGTATGATCTGAAAATACTCACGTCCTATGCTTTGTTGAACAAATGCAACCTGTGAATCAAAGGTTTGGGGAGGGGGGGACAGGTTAATCAGCTAACAATAAGCAAAATAAAATGTTATAATCCCAAAAGAGAATTACAAAATTCCTGAGTTGGAAAAGGTCTCAAAGACATCTATTCCAACTCATATCTGAGCAGGAATAGCCTTTCCAAAATCCATGAAAAGTGGTCCAACAGGCTCTGCTAGAAAAAATTCAGTGACCAGGAGCTTCCCAGCAGATACAACAATACATACTTATGCATCTTATTTTGGACAATTTTGATAATTCTAACTGGTTATAGCTTTCCTTTTATTAAGCTAAAATCTTACCTTGTTGATTGGTTCTATGAAAATATGGGGGTGGGGGGTAGGAAGAGGAATAACATTAGACTTCTGGGTCATATAACTAACAAAATGGAGGTCTAGACATTTTCTCTTAACTCTCATAACCTCTCAGCCTTCTACAAAACTGGAATCATGCATAAGGTAGAGTAATTTCAGCTGTCTCCATAGTCTATGACAATCAAATATCCTAAAGAGATGACAATTCAATGAACAGCAAAGATTGTAAATCATCCTTAACCCCTAATTTGCACTCTCCTAAAACCTCTTCCTCCTAACACACACTATGCTCCCAAAGCAGGAATGCAAGAGCTGACCCCTGAGATCACAAAAGAACTCAACGCTACACCCTGCCCACACTCCTAACCCACTCTTCCTAGTGGGACAGAGATTTGTTCAAGTTCTAATAGAAGCTGGCAGTTCACTGTGCTGCTGGGCAGAGAAGTGAAAAACAGAGGGAATAGAGATAGGGACCCATGGGTTAGGAGGTAACACTACAATAAGACAAACTGACAGTGCCCAGCATCCAGATGAGGTTAGTTTTCTCCCCACAGAAATCTCTTGGGTCAGCGACCAGAGCTGACAAACCATGAAATGCCTAAGCCCAACATGGAAGAAAAACTGAAAATGCTTTGAGATCTAACTCTAATGTAAAGTACCAGTGAGGGGGAGGAAGTCAAGAAGAAAACAATGTGGGAAAATAAGGGGGGAAAAAGTGAAATTACCCAAGATTTCAAGAGGAAGAAAACTCAAAGAACTTAAGTACAACCAGATAAAACAATAGGAAAGATATTAAGAGCTGAAGGAAACAAGGCCTCCAAATTAAGTAAAAGTTGAGGCATCTATGAATAAATACTGTGAAACAGAGGAAAACGAATAAACCTTCAATGAAGCAGAGGACCATTTGGATCCCCAAGAGAGCATGGAACCATAATAGGATGTTCCTGAGTGGTTTAAAAGAGGAGTAAGAACTGTGAAAGCAAAACCTATGCTTAAATCCAAGGTGCAAGTCTCACCAAAGGAACAAAAGAAAGGATACTGTAAATTCATAGAAGTAAAGGGCAATCTGGAAGTAGAGAAACAAAAAGCAGTAACATTAAAACAAAGTATGATCTCCATATAAGCAAAATATAATCACCTTGAATACAGGACATGTAGACACAATTCTAGGTTCACATGTTTCCCAAGAAAGCATGGCAGGTCAAAAACTGAATGCTATCATGCAGGAAATTATATAAGAAAACAACCCAGAATATCTGAACACAGAAAACAAAGAACCAATGGGAAAAAAAAAAACAAAAACAACACAGACTGCTTGCAGGAAAAACACCCAATCAACCATCCATGATGCAAACCCCAGGACACCTATTTAGTGGTTAAATGTAACAATCCACAGCCAAAAATCTCCAAGTGCTCTTTTTGTGATGGAAAAGAACTGGATGAGGGAATCCCCATCAGTTGAGGAATGACTAAACAAGTTATGGTACATGATAGCAATGGAATACTCTTGTGATGTAAGAAATAATGAAGGGGGCAATCAAAAAAAAAGTGGGAAGACTTATGATTCCCCAAATGATATATGGTCAACGGATGTGAACAGGCAGCTTTACAATGAAGAAATCAAAATAATGTATAGTCACATAAAAAAAATGCTCTAAATCATTATTGATTAAAGAAATGCAAATTAAAACAACCTTGAGATATCATTTTACACCTAACTAGATTGGCTAAAATGACTGAAGGGGAAAGCAACAAATGTTGGAGGGGATGTACAAAAATTGGGATATTAATTCAATGTTGGTGCTGCGGCTAGCACGGTCTGGGCCTAGCTACCAGCCGAGTGAAATAAAGGGGGAGAGAGAGAGAGAGAGAGAGAGAGAGAGAGAGAGAGAGAGAGAGAGAGAGAGAGAGAGAGAGAGAGCTTCTAGCTGAATAAAGGAAAGAGGGAGAGAGACGGGGATGTATTCCATAGTCTGTTTATTGCAGAACCATTTCATACAGAGCCAAAGATACATGGAAGATACAAGGTTTATATACCCTTAGCAGTATGCAAGGAACCACCCTTGGTCTTGATCTTTCTCTACCCCAGCCCTAGCTCTTTATCCTAGGACCATGTCCAGAGGCACGAACAAACAAGTCATCACAATGAAGACTTGCAAATTAAATTAGTACTTTCTTTAGATATTCATGAAACCAATGAGAGCATCCACCCAACAAGATTATACTCTCCTTGCATGTCTGCCTAATGACCTTTGTAGAACTGGGGAGCTAATGTGGCCAAGGCCCCTGAAAGTCTTGGCCTACAACATGTTGGTGGAACTGTGAACTGATCCAACCATTTGAGAGAGCAATCTGGAATTATGTCCAAAGAGTTATTAAACTGCCTCTACCCTTTGACTCAGCAATAGATGATTAAGGAAAAAGGAAAATAACCCCTATGTTCTAAAATGGTTATAGAAGCTCTCTTTGTGATGGCAAAGAACTAGAAATTGTGGGGATGCCCATCAATTGGGGAATAGCTGGACAAGTTGTGGTATTTGATTGTGATGGAATACTACTGTGTTATAAGAAATGATGAGTCTGTTGATTTAAGAAAAACATGGAAAGACTTGAATGAAATAATGAAAAACAAAATGAGCAGAATCAAGAGAACATTGTATACAGTGACAACAAAATTTTTTAAGACAGACTGAGCAAACAAGTCATTTTGACCATTATAAATGCCTAAATTAACTATAAAGGCCACATGAAGAAAGACACTATCTGCATTCAGAGAAAGAACTGATAAGAAGAAATATGTAGAGAATAATTTTACACATATATACCCATTTGTGTCTAAATGGTAGCCATCTCTAGGGTGCAGAGGTGGGAAGAGAGAAAAAGGAGGAAAAAAGAAATTTATATAATTGTATTATATGTTTAAAAGGAATAGCAGCTGCACATAGAGCTATAGTTTCATGTACAATCACTTTTTAAAAATTATACTATATTGTGGAAATGCTTGTTTTATTCCATACATTAAAAATAAAATATATTTAAAAAAAAAATATATATATATAAAGTGATAGAAAATGAAGTGAAAACTATGACAACACTATACAACATAGGATAACAAAATAACTGTAACTGTGAAAGACTACTGTGAAAGCTACTTTGATCAGTACAATTACCCATGACAATTCCAAAAGACTCATTATGCTACCTTTGGAGAAAGAACTTAAGAAATCTGCATAAAGACCAATACATTTTTTCACTTTATTTTTCTTTCTCTTTTTTTCTCAACATGTCTATTGTGGAAATAAGTTTTACAATACTTCTTATGTATAATGAGTATACTATTTCTTGCCTTCTTATTTGGGGGGAGAGGGGAGGAAAAAAAGAATCTGAAACTAAAATTTTCTTTAATTTATATTTTTAAATAACTCCTAAAAATTCTGCAACCAGAAGAAAGGATATATAAAGGAATAAATATAAATGAAAGGAACTCCAAATAAAGACAAAACTATTCTAAACTCACCAAAAACTGCAGGAGAGGATGGAATAACATGTCGGAAAGAACAACAGAGCTCAAGATGCAGCCCAAAATTACCTACACTGCATATTTGGACCTAACCATACATTTTTTTTAATGGACATTCCATAAAAAAGAGGCAAAGAAACATTCTTAGAAAGAAAACCAAACCTAAAAAACCTGTTACTCAAACACCCCCAGATAAGTGAAATACAAGAATAAAAAAATACAGAAACCAAGGACAACAACAACAAAATAACAACAGAAAGGCCATTAAGAGATCTCTTTCTAAATATACACAAAGAGACAAATGTAAAATCAAAAAAGTCAAAAAGAAGGGATGGTAGATAAATGGGCCTGAAACACAGACTAAACCTAACAACACATTATGTGCAGATAATTCAATTATTTTGCGGAATTAACTTACAAAATGGTAGGGCAGATTAACAGAGAAAACAGAGGAAGGAATGTGTGATATACCCAAGCCAAAGGTTACCAATAAAGGAAAATATCTCTTGAACCATCTCTGGAATAAAAAAGTCCTACAGAAGAACAGGTAAAGAGGCAAGGAAGGACTGAAACAGGAAGGAAGAGAGGTGAAATCTTTCAGTGTTTAGAAGGGTACCACTGATGAACATTCCAATGGGAGAAAAGACTTGTTTATAAAAAGAGATGGGCACTTAACAAAGGGTAAAATCTGCAGGCATAAAGTGCTCCTGCCTCAGGAGAAGTAGAATCAAGAGTTTCTGAGGTACCTGACACTGAGGGCAGACAAGGATCAAGAGTTCCAGGCCTGAGAGAAAGCAAGTGAAAATATCCAAAGTAAGGAAACGGAATATCTACTACAAGAAACAAGGAGGCCAATGTCACTGAATCACAGAATACATGGGCAGGGAGTGCGGTCATGGTACAAAGTGTGACATTAGAAAAGGACTAGGCTACAGAGGACTTTAAAAGCCAAAAACAGGAAGTAATATTTGCTCCCAAAGGTAAAAGCAAGCCCCTGGAATCTGTTGGAATAGAAGGCTTGGAGCAGGGGTAGGGGCGAAGACAGAGAATGTGACAAGGCTGAAATAATGAAGAAATATAGTACTGTGTTTAGAGGGGAGAAAATTCAGTTGGGGAGGGAACAATATTAAAGACATAGACTTAATTCTCATAACTTTAAATGTGAATGGAGTAAACAATCCAATAAAATGAAAAAGTGACAAATTGGATGAGAAAACAAAACCCCACAATCTAGTTACAAGAAACACATTTAAAAACAAAAAAAAACAAAAAAAAAAACCCATATATAAAATAAAAATGAAGAGCAAGAGGGAAAAAAGTTACTATGAATCAAAGAAATTTAAAAAGTCAAAATTATGGTAACGGACAAAGGTAAAAGAAACATTCACAATACAGAAGTATCAGGATAAAAAATAAACTACATTATGCTGAAAGGAGAGACAGAAAACAAACAATATTAAACTTAAATGCTTCAAACGCTTTGGCATCTAAATTGATAAAGGGAAAATTAATTGAAAAGACAGTCAGAACTGCAATAGCAGCAGAGTACAATGTTCCTCTCAGCTTTGGACAAGTTTTGAGTAAGTCAAATATAATAATAAACAAAAGAGAAAATACAGAGTTGACAATATGCCAAAGAAGCTAGAACTAAAGGTCTTGTCTTTAGAAATATGACTGCTAAAGAACATGAACAAATACACACACACACACACACACACAGAGTTATATTTATATTATTTCTCAGGACCACATGGAACTTCTACAAAAAATGACCATGTACTAGGACACAGAGATATTTCAAATAAACATAAAAAGGCAGAAATATTAGATGCATCCTTTCAGGCTAAAATGCAATGAAAACAGTAATCAGTTCAGGGAGCATAAACAAAAGATGCAGAACTAAATGAAGACTTTACCATGAAATCCTAAATAATAAATTGTTCAAGGAACAAATTATGAAAATAACAATTAAGTGAAAAAGATAATGATGAAACAATATACCAAAAATTCTGGGATGCATCCAAAGCAGACTTCAGGAAAAAATTATATCTCCTAACAAAATATACATTTACAAAATTTAAAAGGAGAGAATAAATTAATGCATTTTTCTAAATGAAAAGAAAACACCAAAACTAACTGAAGACTAAATGGAACTCTTAAACAATTGTGTCTCAGAAAAGGAAATGGAAAAAGAAACTAGAGGTAAAAGAAGTATGAAAAGAAAAACTCCTGGTATTGATAAATTCACAAAATTCTATCAAACTTTTCAAAAAAAATTTAGTACACATATTATTCTCAAAAATGAAGAGAAAAAGCACTCTAACAGATTCCATTTATGAGAAAAATATGGTCCTAACACCTAAACTTGAGGGAAAAAAAAGCACAGGAAAACTGTAGACCAATATCATTAATGATCATAGATTCGAAATTTCTCATTAAAATCCTGTCACTATAGTGATTCAAAGAAATCATTCATCATGGTCAGGTTCAATTTACACCAGGTATGTAATGACTGTTTAACATTAGGAAAACAATCAACATAATTAGTCATATTAAAAACAAAAATATCCCAAACTAAATGATTATCTCAATAGAAGCCTCCCTCCCCCCCAAAAAGAGGCTTCAACAAAGTACAACACTCATTCATATTAAAAACTCTGCTTCTACTAAGTATAGGTATGGGGGGACTTTTTTTAAAGAGCATAAAAAGTATCCACTTAAAACCATAAGCAAGCATTCTATGTAATGGGGAAATCCTAAAATATTTCCTAATAAATACAAAAGTAAATTAAGGGTACCCACCTACTCTTCCTACTATTCTTTGATATAGCTCTTGAAATGCTAACACAACAGCAGTAAGACAAGAGAAAGACATTAAGGTGTAAAAAGGTAAAGGAGCTAAAACTATCTCTATTTGCAGATGATATGATGGTTTACCTAGAAAATCTTAAGAAATAAGCAAAAATACTCATTGAGATAATTAACAGTTTTAGCAAAGTTGCAAGTTACAAAATAAACCTTCAAAAATAAAAAAAGATTTCTGAATAACAATGAAATCCAAGAGACAATGGGAAAGGAAACCCTACTTTAAAAAAAAATTCAGGGTCCATGGGTGGGCTGTGCCAATAGTTTTTTTTTTAATGATAATACTACCAAAGATAATTCATACTTTTAAAGGTCTACCAATTAAATTATCAAAGGCACGCTCTACAGAACTCAATAAGATAACAAAATTCATTTGTAAAAATAAAAGATCTAGAATGTCAAGGGAAATGATGAAAAGAGGGAAGGACAAAGGCATAATATTACTTTCAGATTACAGAACTGTTACCATAAAGCAATGGTTATTAAAACTTTCTGTACTGGTTAAAAAAGAGAGGCAAATGAATGAAAAAAGCTAGACAATGGATAATCAGATACAATAGAACACAATAACTCAGTATTTCATAAACTGGAAAAGATAAATTTACAGAAGAATTCCTTATTAGATTTTTTTTAACACTAAGAAAAATAGAAAGAAGTATAAAAGAAATTAGGTTTAATCACCAGAGGTGTGAAACTCTAGGCCCACAAAACAAAGGAGTGCACACTAAGCAGATATGTAATTGGGGAATGTTTAACAAAAGAAATAAAAACATAACATAGTATATATAATATTAATTTGAAGTTTTCTATGTGAACATGGGGCCTAATTTGTTTGGGGTTTGAAACTACTGCCTTATTTCTAAAGCACAAGATCTCTACAAACCTTAAGCATATATTGCTTCAGGTTTACAATCTAAGTCTAATAATACTCATTAGTGAAAGATCTAACATTCCAAAATTGTCCATTGTCCCAGTAATGTCTGGGCCACATATAGGACAAAGGGAAAGTGAGAATAAGAAAAGTTTATAGCTCCAAAATCTATATCAGTTAAAGTCAGTTACCTAAAGTGAAATATTATCCAAATGATTCAAATTAATTCAAAATTAGCACTTAAATAGTCAGAGATGGCTATCCATAGTGCATCTCATTCCAAGTTATCACCCCACTGTAAAATTCATTCCCACCTAGGATAAAAAAGAGTTTATAATTTTCCACAACAAAGTGACAAATGCTCATATATAAGCACAAATGTTAAAAACATAAATATAAGGCATAAAAATATAATTAATAACATTAGCTCAGGCAGTATGTGTAGACCTGTGTCCGTCATGTTTTGACTCATCTCAGATTAAAACGAAAGGAAAAAAGAAACCTAAATGTGCATTACACCTCTAAAACCTGCTATGTAACTATAGGCAATCTTTCTATGTCTTAGTTTTCACATCTGTAAAATGTGTATAATAATGCCTGAATCTCACAAGGTCTTTATAAAAATAAAAAATAATGTAGAGTATTTCATAAACATTAAAATGATTGTTCAAAGAGTTATTGTTTTAATTCCATTGAATTCCATTAATTCCACTGAATGTATGTCCAAGTTATTTACATGGATAACAGATTTCATTTGTCTTTTGCAGGAACAGTGAGGTAGTGGACAGAGCACCAGGCCTGGAGTCAGAAAGACCTGAGTTCAAATTCAGCCTCAGACACTTATTAGACATGTAGCCCTCTCAGTTTACTCATCTGTCAAACAAGCTACAGAATGAAATGGCAAACCATTCCAGGTCTCTGCCAAGAAAACCCCAAACAGGGTCCCAATGAGGCAAGCATGACTGAAAAATGACTGAACAAGTCTTTCCCAATTCTGACATTCCATGTGGGTTACATTCAAAAGCTAAAATGAAAAAACCTGTCACCAGTATTGGTCTGTCATAGTTACAATGGTATATCATCCTTTATTCTACATATCAATAAACAAATGACACAAACACTTTTACCCATTTATCACCTATTTCCTAGATATTGTCCATTTGGACAAAATAATATCCAATTAAATTTTATATCAAAACACTATTTTTAAGAGCTCTGATCAACAGAAAGAACAATAAAGATTCCAAAGAAGCAATGCTGATGCATGCCAATCACTTCCTGAAGAGAGATAATGGGTACAAAATGTAACAGGTAACATTTTTTTGGACACAGTCACAAATTTTTTTTTGCTTGATTATGCACATTTCTCACAAAAGTTTTGCTGGGTATTTCCTCCTAATGTCTATTTAAGGGAGGGACAAGGGGTAAAAGAAGGATGAGGAAAGACAAGAGATTTTTGTTTATTGAAAAAAAAATGTAAATGCTACCATTTTATACAATATAGCTTTCTAAACTTGCCATTTATCAGTTCCTCTTTAGAACCATGCAGGAGTGTCTTAGAGCTGAAACAAATGGGTACTTGTCTAAGTAAAGATGCCCAAACTGTTCTTCCTGCCATTAGAATAACAGAAATTAGGCCAATTGGGCTGTGGGTCTCCAAACAATAACAACAACAAAAATTAGAGCCAGCATTTATGGATCACTTTGAAGTTTACAAAGTGCTTCACATCTCTCATTTGCTGCTCACAAGACAGCCCCCTGAGGTAGATGCTACTATCCCCATTTTACTGATGAGGTAACTGGGTCAGAGACAGTTTAAGCTGCAGAGTAACTAAGTGTCTGAGCAAGGATTTAAAGTGAAGTCTTAATGACTCCAAGTCAAAGAGCCTATCCACTGTACCACCTAGGTGCCTTAAGCCATCAAAGGTTTGGTGTATGTACACACCAAGCTTTTCAATAAATAGAATCACAAAATATTAGAGTTGGAAGGTACTTCAAAAAACTAGGCTCACCCATATATATGAACAAGAATCACTAACAGGTGTTTGTCTAGACTTTGAAGATCTTTATCCAATGAAGGGGAATTCCTCCACTATCCCCATCAACCAAGCTGGTGAGGCAGCCTATTCCACTCTGGACAGCTCTAATTGTTCAGAGGTTTTGCATAACATCAAGACAACATCTGCTTTGTTAATTGTTTCTTTCCACAAAAGTACAATATTTGTAAAGAGGACATTATTAAAAACACTTCATTCCATAAGAACTAAGTTATAAATGTGAGATCTATTCCTAGGTAGTTACAATTACAAGCTTAAATTAGGTTTTACTGAGATCTGAAAAATATATAATCTTTATAATAGCAGTAATTACTCTTAGCTTTTAGCTCCAAAGAACTGAAGTTTCTTAGATGGTGGGCAGGTTTAAGGGACCCACCTCACATTTACTCTTCTGTGCTTGTACTAAACTCATCAAAAGGGAAATACAGGATCATTCAGGGATATGCTGGCTCCCTATACAGCTTTACACCTCTCTACTCTGGCTTACTACAATCCCCAAAAGAGAAAACCCAGCTCACTCATTTTTCCCCCAACTTGGATGGGAGGGCCACCTGGACCAGAGAAAAATGTGCATAAAGCTTATTTAATATTTAAACTTGTGTCAAGGAAAAAGAATAACACTAAAAGTACACTAGTGATAAATGTCAATTTTATATCATCTGTAACCTGAAATTCCTTCACTTTTAAAATAAAATGCAATCATCTACAAGAATCTTGATTATGTGCATGCTGGACTGTAGCAGACTAGGTGAAAGAAAAAGGGGCACACGGTCCTTAAGGGTTGGAAGTGTTGTTTTTAGTTGTTTTTTATATACAATGCATAGCACACAGTGCCTGATAAATAGGAGGAATTTAAGAAATGACACTACTAAAGAAGAGGCTGTTGGGTAAAGTACAGATCCCAAGGATCTAATCTTTGAGGAGAAGTGATTTTGTTTTGAGTGGTAGGTAGGAAAGAATGGGGGTTAGGGTGGGGGAGAGGAGCTAGGTGGTACAGTGAACAGAGCACTGGGCCTGGAGTCAGAAAGCCCTGAATTCAAATATGACCTCAGACACTTATTAGCTCCGTGACCCGGGCAAGTCACTTAACCCCTGCCTACAAAAACCAGAGAAGAAAATGGCAAACCACTCCAATCTTTCCCAAGAAAACCCCAGGGACATTATTAAAATGCTAAAAGACATGATGTTAGAAGATGAATCAGGTTAGAAGGATCTGCAGTTCATGGGGCCACAGAGCCAGACACGAATAGACTGAAGTTAACACAGATCAACCTGAGACTGGATGTGGTGTTGTACCCTGTTACAACAAAACTTATTCCCATCTCTGCCTCTCTAAATGCTAACTGTCCTTAAAGGTCCAACTCAAATGTTATCTTCATCAAACCTTCCAGAATCCTCCCTACAACTCCCCAAATCCCCCCAAGAGTGATCATTCTTGGGGTGGCTAGATGGTGAATAGAGCACTGGCCCTAGAGTCAGGAGAACCTGGGTTCAAATCCAGCCTCAGACACTTGACACACTTACTAGCCAAGTGACTTTGGGCAAGTCACTTAAACCCAACTGTCCTCCAAAAAGCAAAAAAAAAAAAAAAAAAAAAAAAAGAGGGATCACTTTTTTTTATATAGTTTGAATATCACTTTGAATAAAACTTTGAATTTCAGATTCTTTCCCTTCTTTCCTCATCACCCCCCTTATTGAGAAGGTAAGCAATTCAATATAGGTTGTACATGTGTATTTATGCAAAACATTTCCATAGTGGATATATTATGAAAGACTATTTCCCTCCATCCTATCCCACCCCCATAGTTGTTCTATCTTCTTCTGTGATCCTGTCCCTTTTCAAAAGTGTGTGCTTCTAACTATCCTCCCCCCCCAATCTGTCCTCCCTTCTATCAACCCCCTCTTATCCCCTTCCCCCTACTTTCCTGTAGGGTAAGATACCCAATTTAGTGTGTATGTTATTCCCCCTCAAGCCAAATTCAATGAGAATAAGGTTGACACCATTCCTTTTAGTCTTCCTGTTCTTCCCCTCCATTGTAACTTTTCCCTTGCCTCTTTTATATGAGATAATTTACCCTATTCTGTCTCTCCCTATCTCCTCTCATTATATTCCTCTCTCACCTCTTAATTTTATTTTTTTTAAATATCATCCCTCCTATTCAATTGATTCTGTGCCAAGAGTGATTTTTCTTGAACCTCCTAGATATCTGTTTATAGCTTTCTTATGTACCTGTCACATTCTACCTTGAATTATAGATATTTCTGAATGTGCCAAAACCCCTGTGCTGGACTGTAAGTTCCCTTGAGGCAATAGCCATATCTTTTACACCTCTGTATCCTCCACAGTGCCAAGAACAGAGAGGCACTACATCACCTGGAAAGCATCTCTCTCTAAACATGGGAACCAGGACCATGAAAGGCATTACAAAAAGACAAGTGAGTCATAACTGGTGCAAACTGTGTACTGTAAGAACGCCCTAACTCCTCCCCCCCACCCCCGCCTTAAACATCTACAGGCAGTTTTACAGATTAAGGAATGAACCTTGTGTAATAAAAAAAAAATTTTATCAACAAGATCTGCCAAGTCAATGGTTTAGTCAATAAGGGAATTCCAAGTCTTAATTCATTATCATTTTATGTAGGAAGACATAAAGTCATCTTCTAGGGGTAAAAGTGACATGACAAAATTCTATGATTTCTGTATCTACCATTCTCTTGAAGAAAGCAGAATGTTGCCTTCAAAAGGTAGGACCTTCCTACCACAAGAATAGCAATAACAGCTCCATTCACTTCCTATTCAAATCAATAAGCTGTAAAGTACCTACTACATGCCAAGCACTGTACTGAGCACAGGGGATACAAAAAGAAGCAAAAGATAAGTGGTGCCTTCAAGCAGCTCACAATCTAATGGGGGAAACAACATGCAAACAAATACATGCAAAGTAAGCTAAAAGATAAATAGCAATTAAAAGAGGGAAGCAGATTAACTCAAATGGCAAAGGAGGGCCAAAAAGCCAATGAGGAGAAGAAAGCCTTAAAAAAACAAATTTGCCAGATAGAAAAAGAATCTCAAAAGCTCACTGAAGAGAATAATTCTATCAGAATTAGAGTGGAGCAACTAGAAGCGAATGACTTTATGAGAAATCAAGATACTATTAAACAGATCCAAACAAAAGAAAAAATAGAAGGCCATGTGAAATATCTCATTGGAAAAACCACTGACCTGAAAAACAGATCCAGGAGAGAACATTTAAAAATTATTGGACTACCAGAAAGCCATGATCAAAAAAAGAAACTAGAAATCATCTTTCAAGAAAATTGCCCTGATATTTTAGAACCAGAGGGCAAAATAGAAATTGAAAGAATTCACCAGTCACCTCTTACAAAAGATCCCAAAAAGAAAACTCCTAGGAATATTACAGCCAGGATCTGGAGTTCCCAGATCAAGGAGAAAATATTACAAGCAGCCAAGAAGAAACAATTTGAATATTGTGGAAACACAACCAGGATAACACAACATCTAGCAGCATCTACATTAAGGATTGAACGTCTTGGGAATATGATATTCCAGAGGTCAAAGGAGCTAGAATTAAAACCAAGAATCACCTGTCCAGAAAAACTGAATATAATGTTTCTGGGGAAAATATGGTCATTCAATGAAATAGAGGACTTTCAAACATTCTTGATAAAAAAAAACAGAGTTGAATAGAAAATCTGACATTCAAATACAAGAAGCAAAAGAAGCATGAGAAGGTAAACAGGGAAAAGAAATCATAAGGAAATTATCAAAGTTGAACTATTCACACGCCTACATGGAAAAACGATAATTGTAACTTATTAAACTTTTCTGAGTATGAGGACAGTTGAAGGATATATAAATGTCTACACATATACATACATGTATATGTCTATACGAAAGGTATATGTGTGTATGAATACATATGTGAATGTGTGTATATGTATAGAGGTAAACATAGACTGATAGCACAGGATCAATTGAATAGGAAGGGATGATATTTTAAAAATAAAATTAAGAGATGAGAGAGGAATATAATGCGAGGAGATAGGGAGGGACAGAATAGGGTAAATTATCTCATATAAAAGAGGCAAGGGAAAACTTACAATGGAGGGGAAGAACAGGAAGGCTAAAGGGAATGGGTCAACCTTACTCTCATTGAATCTGGCTTAAGGAGGGAAGAACATACACACTAAATTGGGTATCTTACCCTATGGGAAAGTAGGGGGAAAGGAATAAGAGGGGGGGATGAAAGAAGAGAGGACAGATTGGGGGGGAGGATAGTTAGAATTATACACTTTTGAAAAGGGACAGGGTCAAAGTAGAAAATAGAACAACTATGGGGTGGGATAGGATGGAAGGAAATATAGTCACTCTTTCACAATATATGCACTATGGAAATGTTTTATGTAACTACACATGTACAATCTATATTGAATTGCTTATCATCTTGGTAAGGAGGGGTGTGATGAATGAAGAAGGGAAAGAATCTGGAATTCAAAGTTTTAAAATCAAATGTTTAAACTATTTATTATTATTATTATTATTATTTACATGCAACTGGGAAATAAGATATACAGGCACTGGGATGTGGAGATCCATCTTGCCCTACTGGAAAGGCAGAGGGGGTATAGGGGACGATATAGGAGAGAACAGATTGGGGGAGTGGATATTCAGTGGGATCACTGTTTTGGGGTGGTAGGTAGGGAACAGAAAGGGAGACAATGTGTAGCTCAAAATCTTGTGGAACTGAATGTTGTAAACTAAAAGTAAACATAAAATTTATTTTGAAAAAAAAAAGGAAGCAATGGAATTAAGAATACTTAAGGAAGGTTTCCCGTAGCTTTTTAAAAGGGGTATACTGATCTTTGTCCTTCTGTACCTCATATGTTACAAGCCTTTAAAAAAAAACAAACTTCAAATTAACTTTAGATGTTTAGAAATCTATAATCTTATTTTGCTATTAAACATCACCTGTTTGGTGCTGTTCTGACACAGACACTAAATAAAACTATAAAATTCTTCACAAAACTTGGTACAAGACTCAAAAATGGAAGAGAAAACAGAGAGTAACTAATTCAACCTTTACTTTATAAATGAGGAAACTAAGGCCAAGAAAAGGGAAATGACAAAAGGTCACAATGATAGCACAAACTCAGTCTACAAGATGTAGGGGGTAAAAAGACACACACACACATATACAAAGACAAAAGACATGGAAAATATTTTGATAGAGGATTTAAAATAAGTCAATTTAAGTAAATTATGCCATTTTCTATCACTATAAATAGCAAAATAAGTCTTGTTTTATTTTTTGAGCAGTTATTTGACAGCAAAAGCTAGTATCTTGGTATACAAAAGGCACAGTAGACAAAGAACTCATGTTGGTGTCAGGAAGACCTGGGTTTGGGTCCCA
Source organism: Pseudocheirus occidentalis (assembly GCA_028646575.1). Taxonomy (NCBI): domain Eukaryota; kingdom Metazoa; phylum Chordata; class Mammalia; order Diprotodontia; family Pseudocheiridae; genus Pseudocheirus; species Pseudocheirus occidentalis. The sequence continues at coordinate 93,084,205 of CM053598.1, read as the reverse complement.
CCTCTGACACACCCTTGCTCTGTGAGCCTGAATTTAAGTAAGTTAAATCTCTCTGTGCCTTGGGTAACTCTCTAAGGCTTTACTATGCAGACAGGCTCTAATCTGAATTCACTAAATCAATGAAATCAATGTGTCCCCACCCCAGGATAGATTTAACAAAATATAAGAATTATAATGAACAAAGCCAGCAAATCACTAGTTAAATCAGTTTTTATAAAGTGTGCAACAAATACTATTAGTAATCTATCTACAAAATAAACTCAGCAAAATGTTTCCACACTCTGCCTATAAACGTTAGATGGCCACTCACTTCTTCCACCAAGAATCATAAAATTAATCCTAGATCACATGAATAAGTAAAATCCATTTGGGGAAAATGTTCTAATTTAGGTTGATGCGGTTAAAGAACCAGAGAATTTTAACAAGTGGAAATAAAAACCCAATTTATCAAAAGTAAATAACTAAAAATTAACTTTATTTCAACCTTAACAACAATACAATTTCGTTCAAAAGACAAACAGAAGCACCATGGAGCAGCAAAAGTCCCAAGTTTTCCTTTTCTCCTTTAATGCCAAGATCATTAGCATTCAGAGTTGGGCTCACTTGGTATCAGCCGTCAGATTATCACAACTAGGACACAAACAAGCTTAAAAGAAGAGCAATGAGTTTAGAAGGGGCCCTGGACCACAGAGATAGAGTGGAAAGAGGAATGAATTTAAGTCAGACTCTTAGTCTTTAAGTCTGGGTTCAAAAATCCTGACTTTGTTACTTCTACCTTGATTTTGGACAAGTCACTAACTTGTTGTTTAATCATTTTCAATCTGTTGGACTCATCATGACCCCATTCGGGTTTTCTTGACCTTACAGCAGTGGTTTGCCATTTCCTTCTCCAATTCATTTTACAGATGAAGAAGCTGTGGCAAACAAGGTCACACAGCTAAAATGAGTTCTTGAGGCCAGAATAAAACTCATGAAGATGAGTCTTCCTGACTCCTTAACTCCATAGGCTTAATTGCCCCTTAACTTAATTGCCCCTTATCCATAGGCTTCCCTTTAGACATCTCTAAAGTGAGGGGATTGTGAATCCGCAGATTTCACTACTATGTACATGCTCCAAAGAGATCAATAAAAGAGAGAAAGGACAATTTGTACAAAAAATAGCTATAGTCGCACCTTTTTTATAGCAAAGAACTGGAAATCCACTGAGTATTCATCATCTGAGGAACAGCTGAACAGCCTATGGTTTATGAATGTAACAAAAGAGTACTGTGCTGTCAGAAACAGCATAATGGATGGATTCACAACGAAAGAAAACAATGAGAAAAACAATCTATATGATGACTATACCGTTATAAAGGAAAACAACTCTGAATCATGAAATATCATCAATACAATAACTAATAAGGAATCATGGCACCCATTCACCTGTTGGAAGTGAGATGGTGGCCTAGAGGTACAGAATGAGATAAACATTTTTAGACACGGCCAATATGTGGATTTGTTTTGCTTTAACACATTCATTTGTTACAAGAAAGAATAGTGAAAGGGTGGCTAGGTGGTGTAGTGAATAGAGCACTGGCCCTGGAGTCAGGAAGACCTGAGTTCAAATCCAACCTCAGACACTTAACACTTACTAGCAGTGTGACCTTGGGCAAGTCACTTAACTCCAATTGTCCTGCCCTCCAAAAAGCAAAAAAAGAAAGAAAGAAAGAATAGTGATAATAGCCCTCCTCCCCCCAAAAAGAGAAATGTCAATTGAGCATTCTAAAAATACACAGATGAGAGCAAAAGGAAAATCAGAAGGGGACGCAAGCAGAGCAGTATTGGTAATAACTGTTAAAATTTACCATATATATGTATATTTTTAAACTCAGCTCAACATAACAGAAATTGAAATTTTCATAGAATATGCCTTTTTCTGTTCTTTGTATATGGAAATATTCATGTTTCTTAATGTTTACCAGATTCACAATTTTTTTTTTTACATGAGAGAGGTGAACTAGCTGACCTATCAGATGGCTTCATGCTCCATAACTGTGATCCTGTGTAGTTGTCACTGACCTTAATGCTGCAGCAGCATAACTGCCCAAGCCTTGGGTATATGCTTTACCTTAGACTGTCACAGAAGCTTGTAAATCCCTACAAAAACATACAACACATAAGCACAAAAAAATTTATAGTAGCACCTTTTTGTTGTAGGAAATAACTGGAAACAAAGTAACTACCCATCGACTGAGGAATGGCTGAACCAATTGTGGCCTATGAGTGTAATGGAATATTATTACAATTATTAACAATGTTATAACAAATGACAAATACAACACGATCCAAGGAAAAGGGGTGTCAGTGATTGCTGATACAGACAAATGAAAATAGAGCATAAAACATTAAAAGTACACGAAAGATAATGACAAAGTTCAGAAAAGAATACAAATGATAATTTTGTTACTATAATGTTAAATTCAATATTCCTTTTTATCAAGACAAGTTGTACATATAATAAGTAGTTCAAGGTTGCATAAACAATCCTTTGTATATTACAACAATTCTTTGTATATTAAAACAATGGTATTTATTTGATGATTAAGTTCATTTTCTTTTTTCTTTTGTCTGTATCATCAATCAGTGATACTTTACGACACTATAAACATTACCCGGATTCCACAATTTGGTCATGAGCGATAATATAAAAAAATCTGATCAAAATAAAGAGCACAGGTTTACCACGCTTAACACTACCACAGAAGTAAATTAATCTGACAGGATTTGTTCTTTACCAAGCAATGCTCATTCTTCACTTGTGTCACAATACACTTATTTTGAGGACATGCTCCAAACACCTGTTCAGTTACTTTGACTTTAGTCCATTTGTGTTTTCAAAGAACTCCGTCTCCTGGGAGGCATAAATATACTAGATTTGCTTAAAATATGCACATCTGGCAATTCAAAAAGTTATCATCTGGTCCACATATTCTTAGTAGGAAATTCTTTAATAATCTCTAGGTCATATATTGTTTTCCTCGTTCTAATAAAATAAGAAACTTTTTGTTGCTGTCATTCAATTTGATATAGGTTAACAAAGCTGAAAACTGGTCACGGTACACTCTCAGGAAAGAGAAGGGTTATACTCCCTCAGAACACATCTTTAAAATAAAAACAAATATTAATCATAGACATGTTGGCAAGACATGAGAAACTGATGTCTTGGCCAAGAATCAGTCTTTGATACTTAAAGAAAGTGAAGAACCAGCAAGAAAGGCAAATTACTAACTTTCTGAAATAAAGAAAAAGGGGAGGGGGGAGAATAAAGAAAAATTAAAATAGAGACAGAAATGAGTGAAGTGGAAAGAATCCAGACAGCTGAGTAAGCAATGTTTCCATAGTGAGAGGCAGGTATGCAATGAATGGCAATAAGTCAATTTATCACAGGAACTTCACATCTCCTGGTTTCTTGTCATTTTTTTCACCAAATTAAACTTACCGTAGTCATTTTTTACATTCTGAAATACCACAATAAATAATTAACATCAGGATAGATGACAAAAATGTAAATGTTTTATATACATATATACATTCCAGCTATGTGACAAGTAACTGTAGTTTCAACTGTCTACTGAGAATATTACCTGAAGCTCCCGAAGTTACTAGAATTTTAAAATGATCTGCAATTTCCCAATAAATGCACTACTGTATATTTGTTCACAAAACTACTATTCTGTTCAAGGCTTCAGAAACCAGACTTCCCCATGGCAAGTAAATTTTAGAGGTAAAGATTATATTCAGCTTATTCTCAATTAATAATGAAAATACCTTAGATTTTATAAAGTACTTTTCTTACTGGAGACTTAAAATCACTGGAAGCAAAATCACTTTGCTACATCAGAGCAAAGAAATTCTATTCACTCTTGTACTTGGTTGTAGTGATTGGCTGACTAATAGATTTTGGAGGGCTAAAGAGGGAGAGTGCAGAGGAGGGAGGAAAGAGATATTTTACAATGAACTTCAATTCCTCTTCCTATTTAATTTTTTGAACCAATGAAAATTATCCTCTCTTCTCTCCTACCTCCTCAATCCAACTCTCTACCATTGATAGAAGGAAAAGCCCCTTTAAAAACACATAATAAACATAAAAAGATACAATGTCAAGCATAACAAATTTCTTCTTTAGTCATGCTAACAAAAAAGACTGTTATAAGCATTAAATAAGATATTATTTGTAAAGTATTTAGCACAGTGCCTGGGCACACAGTAAATGCTTAACAAATGCTTATTCCCTTTCCCGTCCCTCCCATCTAGAGATGGGCAGTATGTTTGATTATTAGTCCTCTGGAATCTCTGGTTATAGTGTTGATTAGAGTTCTAAAGTTTTTCAAAGTTGTCTTTACAATAATGTTATTGTATAAATTTTCTCCTGGTTCTGTCCATTTCAATCTGCATCAGTTCATACAGTTGTCACCAGGTTTCTCAAGCTTGCATCCCTTAATGGCTGGAAAATTTTACAGTTCTATCAATGGTGCATTAATGTACCTGTTCGATCTGAAAGGTGTGAGATAAAACCTAAATAGTTTTAATCTGCACTCATTTAAAGAATTTTGTTTTTATATGACTATGAAAAATTTTCATTTTTTCTGTGAAAATTAATGATCATATCTTTTGACCATTTAAATAGTTTCTATAGATCTAAATCAATTCCCTATAAACCTTGGGAATGAGACAGAAGTTTCCCTTTATCAGAGAAATTTGCCACAAAGATATTTTTCCCCAGTTCTGTGCTTCCCTTTTAATTTTAGATGCATTTGTTTTGTTTTTTTCTTCCCTTTGAAACTTTTTTGAAAAGTAAAGTCTGAGCTATTTCAGTTCTCTATTTCTTGTTCTCTTAATATGAACAGTTTATTCATTTCTAAATATTCATCCATTCCATTTATATTATCAGTTTTATTGGCATATAACTGATTGAAAAATTCTAATAATTTCTTTTTCTTATTCTTCATTGGTTATGAATTCACTTTTTTCCATTTCTGACCATGGCAGTTTGGTTTTCTTTCATTTTTCAAAAACCAAATTAGCTAATGGTTTGTCTTTTTTATTAGCTCATAGTTATTTAATTCAATGTGATTTTTTTTTTTGCTTTCAATTTCGTTAATCTCTTTGATTTTCAAGACTCCTATTTAGGTGTTTAACTTATAATTTATCTGATTTCCAGTTTTTTAGTTGCACACTTAATCCACTGTTCTACTGTTTTATTTATGAAAGTGTTTAGAAACATAAATTTCCCCTGAAGGGCTATTTTGTCTACATATCAAAAAATTTAGGTTCTCTCATTGTTGTCATTATGTTTAATGAAATTATCAACTGTTGTTATGGTTTTTTTTAACAACTCATTCTTTAGAACTGTTAATCTCAAATTAATTTGTTTCAATAGCCTTTTGTTTAATACAACTGTTATTATATTATAGTCTATTAAAATAAGTTTAGTTTTTCTGCATTTGTATCTAAGGTTTTTATACCATAACGTTGTGTAAAGGCACCATGCACAACTGAGAAATATCTACTGCTTTCTATTCTCATTCAACAATATCCAGAGAGTTAGCATACCTAACTCTTCTAAAATTCTAAATCAGGTACTTCTTTCTTATTTTTTGATTGGATGTATCTGGCTGAGTCTGAAAGGGATAAACTGAAGTTCCTTACTATTACAGTTCTACTGTTTTATTTCTCCCTATAATTCACTTTTCCTTTAAGCATTTAGATCAGGGATAGGAATGCCATATGCGGTCTTCTAGGTCCTTGGGAATAGCTTTTTGACTGAATTCAAGTTTTACAGAACAAATCTTTCCATTAAGAAGATTTGTTCTGTGGAGTTTGTATTCAGTCAAAGGGCCATAGTGGCTTTTCTATTTCCCTCATGCCAGATAATAGTGTTTTATCCTTTCTTTATTTAAACCCCTCTTAGATACCGATCTTTCTTAGAACTTGTTTTGCTTGAGACTAATTTTTTCCTTGTGTAGATAGGTGGTGCAGTGGATAGAGTGCTGGAACTAGAATCAGGAAGATTCATCTTCACAAGTTCAAATCTAGCCTCAGACATTTAAGTAGCTATGTGACACTGGGCAACCCTGTTTGTCTCAGTTCCTTCCTCATCTGTAAAATGAGCCGGAGAAGAAAATAGCAAACCACTCAAGCATCTTTGCCAAGAAAACTCCAAATGAGCTCACAAAGAGTACGACATGACTGAAACAAGTGAACAAAAACTGTTCCCCTTAATCTACTTTCCCTCTTATCCACCCCTTTCCCTCTAGTTCCCCAGTAAATGAATTTTTGTGCTCAGTTCTGTATGTGTATTCTTCCCTCCTTTGACCAGATCAGAGTGAGGTTTAAGTGTTGCTCACTTCCCACCTCCCATCCCTGTCCTCTTTAGTATGGTCTTCTACTTTCATATCCTGATTATGAGAGATTGTTTTCCCTGACAATTTTCTCCACAAATTAGGTATTTGTAAATTTTGCAAAATGCTTAGCATAGTGCCTAGTATATAGTAAGCACTTAATAAAGGTTTGTTTCCATGTTCCTCCAACATTCCTTTCCCCTTCTTTTCTATCAAAAACATCTGTTCATCAAAAACACAATTACTCCCAATCCTATTGAACTGCCTCTATGGTACTTGATGATATTAGGGTTCTGAGGGAATCATATTTAATACCTCTTCATATTAGAATTAAAAGTTTTTATCATGATCATCATTATCATTATTATTATTAGCTATTTTTCACTCACATTTACCTTTTTATGTTTCTCTTCATTTCAAAGTTTCTCTGCAACTTTCATTATGAATATTTGGAAGTCTGCTTCTCTCAAAGTCCATTTTTATTTCTTTTAGAATTATACCCAGTTTTGACAGGTAAATTATTCTTGGTTTTAAGCACTTATCTTTAGGTTTAAAAAATGCCATATTCCAAATGATCCACTTCTTCACAGTGATGGCCACTAAATCATGTGATGATACCACTTGCTTTCTTCAGTACTTGAATTCTTTCTTTCTGAGTGCTTCCGGTATTTTTTTCTTTGACCCGAAAGATGTAGATTTTGGCTATAATATTCCCAGGAGTTTTTATTTGGGGATGTCTTTTAGAAGATAACTAGTGGATTCCTTCTATTTTCACTTTGCTCTCTTGCTCTTAAGAAATCTGGACAGCTTTCTTTTATGATAAGCTTTTTTTTTTTGGTCATGACTTTCAAGTGGTCCACTGATTCTAAAAAATTATCTCTTGTCTGTTGTCCAGTCAGTTGTTTTGCTATGAGATAACTTGAAATTTTCTTTTATTTTTCTACTCTTTTGATTTTGTTTTACTATTTCTTGTTTCCTAGTGTCAATAGCTTCTATTTTGTTCATTGTAATTTTCATGACTTGTTTCTTAGGTAAAAGTTTTTTGGTTTGTTTTTTTTTTGCTTTTTTGGAGGGAAATTGGGGTTAAGTGACTTGCCCAATGTCATATGGCTAGTTTTTTGTGTTAATTGTCTGAGGCTGGATTTGAACTCAGGTCCTCCTGACTCCAGGGCCAGTGCTCTGTTCACTGTGCCACCTAGCTGCCCCTTAGGTAAAGTTTTATAACTCCTATTCCAAGTTGTTAATTTTCTTTCTAATTTTTTCTTCCACAACTCTTATTTCTGTTCCCATTTTTTCATCTAGCACTCTCACTTATTTTTAAAACTATTTGTTTCAGTCAGCCAAAATCCATCTCCTCATCCTCCCAGGCTAACCTGCCCTTCCCCTCCCCCAAAAGAAAATTCATTACAATCATATAAAATCAATCAAAACTACTTTCCACATTGGTCATATTATTGAAAAAAGTTTCATTCTGCTTTCTGAATCCCTCATTCCTCTATGAGGAGGCGGATAGTCTTGGGAATCATGACTGTTTATTATGTTGTTAAAAATTCAACACAGTAGTATTCAATCACATTTATCTGACCATTCTCCAATTCTCCAGTTTATGGGTACCCCAAGAGTCCCATTCCTTGCTACCTCAAAAAGAACTATAAATATTTTTGTACAATCTTAGAGTTTGTTTTGCTTAGTACTAGTCCCTCCCTCTAATCCCTTAGTACTAATCTGCCTTCACTCTAATTTTCCATACCTCCTTCTCCTTTTTCACTCAATTCTCTGTTGGGGGAAATGAGTTTTTGTATCCAATTTTGCCTGCATGCATATCCTTCTCTTGACTAGTTAGGATGAAAGTAAGATTCAAGAGTCGTAATACTTCCAAATCCCTCCCTTATTTGTATAGATGTCTACTTGTACACTCTCATCTTTTTATCAGGAATGCTTGTACCTCTTGCGCCAAGATATTAGTTCCCTTTCCAATTCTTTCTTCCATAGCATTCATTTCTTTTCTTTTCCCAATTTTCCTCAAATATTCTCATTTCATTTATAGAAACAAAAATTTTAAATCTTAACTCTTCCTTTTAAGCTCCTGCTTCATCTCTTCCAGGAATTATAGTTGATTTTTTTTTTTTTTTAGGCAGACTGTGTTCTTCTCTGAAGCTTTACCGTAGGCATTTTGGATTCTGGGTTGTGTGGCACTTTCGGAGGGAAGTTCTAGGGCCTGGTGCTATTGCTGTTTTCTTAGGTTACTGTGGAATATTTCACAATCTCAAGAACCTGTAAGCTTTCAGAGTTCCCCAAGTGGTTTGATCCAGGGCAAAATCTGATTGGTACCCATTCTGTTCTAAACTCTACAAGTTCTTGACCTGTATCTAAATCTGATTAAGAGCAGACTGCTGCTAGATTCAACTCCTATCTGAGAGTTGAAAAGCTCTGTTGGTTTAAGAGTTATCAGAAATGTAATCTATCCTTTGGTCTGGGATTCTTCTCCCTGGATAGTCCTATTTAGGCTGAGACAGATGTTGAATATCCCTGTTCTGTGCCTGGAGGTTGAGCCACAGTGCTACTACCATTGCCAATGCTACTAGCTTCTAAACTTCCTCTTTTCTTGTTATATCACCCAGACCTACCCTAATCTGAGAACATCAACTCACAAGGCCTCTTTTCAGTATGCCCTGAATCAATGACTACCGTGAAATGGGTGGTAAGCAACAAAGCTGCCAGTCTGCACCTGTCCTGTTCCAATGCCTGGGTATGGGTCTGAGACTTCCTCTTGCCCTGGTATATAATTTCTCTCTGGGTGCTGTGCTCTTGCTCTTGGCCCTACCATACCCCCAGTGTCCACAGATCTGTCTGTCTGTGTACCTATGCTGGGCTGGAGAACTAACTCACTGTGACTTTTTCTAGATTTCTCCCTCTGGATTTGGTGAGATGCAAGTTTTGTGAAAGTGGACTCAACTATACCACTTCCTATCACTCTGGTGTCTTTCTCACATGATTTTTAAAATAACTTTTAACTCTTGCTTTATCTCTTGCAGGAATTCCAACTGAACTTCTATCAATGCTATGTTTTCTATGAGGCTTTGCTTGGAGATATTTTGAATTCATTCTTCTGGGATTATTATCTTGAGCATTGCTGTCTCATAACAGCTCTTTAAGGTAATATTCTTTTTTCTTTTTTGCACATTCTTCCAACCTACTACCACTACCAGACCTGGGATTTTATTAGAGCCCTCCTCTAAGCACTTCTGCAGGGGATGTCTGAGCTGTGCTTATGTTCTTTTGTGTCATCCTTCCAGTACCTTATTAGAGTAAGAAATGTGCTATTCCAGTATTTCAGGAATAGCTCAGGCTGAGGACACGCAAGGTTTGAGTGCTCCCAAAGTTAGTCTGATCCGGAACAAAGTCTTATCATTGCCCTTCAAATTTAAGCTCTACAAATTTTCAACATGGGTTTGGGAACGAGTAAGAATTCAGAGAAACACTTAAAGACTAGTGCAAAGTAAAGAAAGTAAAGCTAAAAGAACATTGCACATAACAGCATAACAACATTAAATGGCAAACCTAAATAAAATACAATTTATTTCCAAAGTTTGAAAAGTTAAAGCACACATTCTTCCCATTTCTTGTTGTTTAGTCATTTTAGTCATTGTGTTCAACTCCCCATGACCCTATTTAGGGTTTTCTTAGCAAAAATACTGGAGAAGTTTGCCATTTCCTTCTCCAGCTCATTTGACAGATGAGGAAACTGAGGCAAACAAGCTAAGTGATGTGTCCAGGGTCATATAACTAGTAAGAGTCTGAGGCCAGATCTGAATTCAGGAAGATGAGTCATCACTGACTCAAGGTCAGAAAAATCCACTTTTAACTTCCAGCTGACCTACTTCTTCCCATAAGCATTTTTTAAATTACAAAATCCTGAGAGTAACATGCTGCAATAGCTATTGGATGGTTGTCTTTTAACTGTTTTCAGAGAATGCATTGTGCGGGCAGTTTGTTGGGGTGCTTACTGGCACATGTCTGTTACTTAAAATAAAAATGTACTAATAATTTTTTTATTATCTTTTTCATCTCCAAGAATTTTTAGCTGACTTAACATAGTAAGCTCAGATGTTCCCCACTGAGAGTCCTTGAACAGAGCAGCTTTTGTTTCCAAACCAAAGACAACTAAAATTTCGCTAATTAACAATCTGAAAAGCCAAATGGTGATCACAATGAGAAAAACAACTAGCACACAGTTTAATTAATCCACCTTCAGAAACTAAAATGTGCGACCCTATCACTCTGAATAATTTTGTTTCCCCTATAATTACTGAAAGGAAATCTTGCATAATGGCTAGAGAGCCAACTTCAGGGTCAAAAAGATCTGGGTTCAAGTTTTACCACACCTGTGTGACCCTGATCAGTTTCTCCATACTACAGGTAGCTCTCAGACAATGCATGTTAATACCTGATCTGCATTGGTAGAGGGAATTTTCTCTTTTAGCAGTTCCCTATTGCAATGGAATCTCATATTTGAACCAAAAGAAAATATTTTTATAATTTTTACCTGACGTTGGGGGAAGGAGGAGATAAGACACCTTCCCAATAATTCCACCTACTTCTCAAAGTTGTTGTGAGAATAAAATGAGATAATATTTGTAAATCCCTTTGAAAACCATACAGTACAACATAAATGCTGGCTGTTATTAATAAGCTATATTTTAGCTGACTGATCAGTTTAGGAAGCCTAGGCTGCTCTCTTCAAGGATCGACACTAGGGTACATTAGAGCTCAGGATACAACGGATGCGATGCCTCATTCATTTACATTTAAAGAAAGTGAATTACAATTAAATATCCCTTCCTGAAAATGAGGTTCGGGGGAGATAATGCCTACGCTGAGAGCCTGCCCAACAGAACAACAGTTAAAGCAATCTTCCTTCCTATGGGCCTTATCTAGGCCAACTTACTTTTCCAGGTCTATTACATATTATTCCTTTCCATCCATTTGATAGTCCAGTCAAACTAGCCTTCTTACTGTTCCTATATTTTGACTATGCCCTGTGCCTATAACATACTCCTCCTTTATCTCTGTCTTCAAATGCTAGTTTCCTATAAGATTCAACTATATTACAACTTTCTACATAAGTCCTTTCCTGAGCTCCCTCCCCAGCTCCTAGTTCCTTCTACCCTAAACCCTAGGCAAGTTACTTAACCATGTTTTCCTCAGTCTCCTCATCTGTAAAATGAGCAGGAGAAGAAAATGGTAAACCACCCCATTACCTCTGCCAAGAAAACCCCAAATGGGGTCACAAAGAGTCAGAAACAACAGAAAGAACTGAATGACAAAGCTACCTTGAACCTACGTATCTGGTATTAAAGCATATACGTACATACTGTCTCATACAGTAGAAGCTCATTTAGGACACAGACCCTCAATTTTTCATCTTTATATCCATAACATAGCATGGTGTCTGTTACATAGTAGGTACTTCATAAATGATTAATGCTAATTATGAATTATTATATAATGTAACATATATTTATTAATAATTAATGACTGAGTCATATTCTAGATAATTTAGGAGATTGTTTCTCAAAATCCTATCCATAATGGCCTTCCCAGACTTCATAAATCTCTACTAAAGTTGTTCTCTCATGCCTCCTCGTGAAATGGAAGGAATGCTAAGTTTTTGAAAACTATTCCAGCAGGGAACAAGCTCTAGTATATTTCAAGTCTGAAATTAGAATGAAACGAGATACTCATAGGCTATATACCAGTTAACAAAAGGAGGTTTACTTAGTCCAAGCAGAAGGATATTTAGAGGAGGGAAGGTATGTTCTTCCAGGATATGACCTTGTGTCAGTTGACTAAAACTTTCCTTTGCCAGGGTTGTTCATGCTACCGATCTTTGTTCAGAAACCTGAGATATGACCTGCTCTATACATATTTTTGCTGTTTTTGTATTCAGACAACTAGGAAGGTAAATCTATGATCCAAGCCTTAGTTACTTAAATAAATTAAATCTGGAGGATAATTTCAACTTCTTATAAGGAAAAACTAGTTTAATCTGCATGGGGTGGGACCTTAGATTGTTATTCCCACTATACCATACATATCCTCTGATGGCAAAATCCTAAAGGTCTTCTGTGGACTTTCTACCAGTTAAATGGCTTTAAGGGCAACCCAGAACCTAAGAATTCAAGGAGTCTGCCATGCAACAGCAGAAGAGAAAAGGAAAAAAATTGAAGAAAAAGAAACAGAAACAGAAACAATGATCAATTTAACAGCCCCCCTGAAAATTAATATAGGAAGATAAAGTCTAGAAATCCCAGGTCTCAACACATCCTCTCCCTACCTTCATTAGGACCAAGTTCCACACTTAAACACTAGTGGGCCATGTGATACCAAATCTTTGTATTTCACAATGGGACACCAATGTAAAAGTGAAAAAAGGGTCATAGAAAAGATGATTTCACCTACTGCACAGTCAACAGCACAGGTTGTGTGTGTGTGTGTGTGTGCACACACACATGCATGTGTGTAGTAAAATAACTAAGAGGAAATTACTATCTTGCAAGCATCCGGATCCAATATCAGAGCTGATAAGAAGAACTGCTCTACTACTCTATACCTACAACATTTTTAGGATCTCTTGGCACACCAGCTGAGATTCTGTCTTTCTGGGGGCCCCATAGTGGAAAGGGAATGCTAAATCTTCCCTCCTTTAGAGGCTTCTTCTGGGAGACTGCCCTCCTTTTTACAAAGGAACAGTATTTTTTGCAGAAAAGCATGCTTTGGATAAGAATTGATTTTGGGGAAATAGGCAGATAATTTCAACTCCCCTACCTCCCATTACCAGAAAGCAAGCAGGATTTACCAACACTACCCATTTGTCCTGTAAATCTTCCCTGGGGAGTAACTGTCCAATGACCACACAGTATGGTATTGACAGCAGTGTAGGAGGTCAATCAGTTTCAGATTACAGTAAATAAAAGGTTACACTAAGCCTGCTTTGCTATTCATTACCCATGTCAATAAACACTGATGTGTTTGTCCTTCCCCATATTGCTGGGGCTCAGACTGCTGTCCACTGAGCCAGGGCCTGGCCCTATTCCCCTCTGCTGGGGCTAATGAACTGTCATTGTCTATATGCCATGGAAAGAGTACTCCAGGTACTGCCACAGGGCCCTGACTCTATCCTCCTATGCCAGGATCAAGTGCTGCCTATTGCTCCCATTACAGCTGCCTTCAGCGAGATTCATGGAAAAAAAATCCAATCCTAGATGCTGAACACTACATTGTTTGAAAATTTATTCACATAAAAATGTTAGTAGGCCATATTTCAAGATCCCATGACTTCTAAAACTTTGCAAGAAAGAACTGGAAAGATTAGGTCAGTGATTCTCAACCTTAATGCCACAACCTTTTTATACTCATATGTGGGTGTGTATCTGCATGTGAGCGGACAGATAGAGAAGCTGAGTCTCAGTTCCTAAGGCCATCAAAAATAATGTGTTTTCTGATGGTCTTAGGCTACCCCTGTGACAGGTTCGTTCCACTCCCAAAGGGGTCCCACATGTTGAAAACTGCTAGATTAGGTGTTTCTTAGAAGTCAAATGAAGGAAATTCAACTGAGGCAAACAAAAAACCAAACAAACAAAAAAGCCAAGCAGGGGCTGCAGGTCCACATAGGCAGTACAAAGTCCAATGTCGGAGTAAGAAAAGTAGTATGAGGGAGCAAGGGACTCAAAGGTAAATTCTGATCCAAGAGCAGAAAATACCTTTTTACCCTCTTTTACATTCCCTATTTATTATATGTGAGCAAGGACTAATGGGTGTGTGTTGACAGCCAAGAGAGAATTAGAGCCCTGCTAGCACAACTTAAGCTTGATTAAGGCAGAGACAGAGAGCTAGGCCTTCAAGAAGGATAATTAAATTGAATTATGTTACCAAATTAAATAATGGGGAGAAAAAACATGTCAAGATCATATCAAGGTATTTTGCTGACCTATGAATGTCTTTCTCCCAGGGGCCCCTGCAACTGATGGAAGTGAAGAGGTTTATTCAAGAATCAGGTTGGGATGAAGGGGTCTTACTAAATACTGCTGAACGGTCGACATTTCCCCATGTCAAGCTAAGAGTGCACCAAACATGATGACTTCTGGACTTCTGCTTCCAGCCCAGTTTAGTTCCTTACTCCTCTGCCTACTTTTTCATCTCTACCCCAACAGCCTTCTCATACTAGCAGGTCTTCCATACCTAGATTGAGGAGCTCTGACCCAGAACCCTCATTTGAGAAACTCCTTCCCTACCATGCTCACTTTCGAACAGGCTCAACCTCTAACTCCCCAGATCACTTGTCTGACTTGCCCTGGGTTACCCAAAACCCTACTCCCACCACCACCCCCACTACCCCCACTCCCACCACCACCACCACCCCTTCCAGTTCCCTTTCTTGTTGGTTTTTCCCATTAGAAAATGAGGTCCTTAAGAGCAATGGCTAGTTTTCTTTTTACTTGTATCTGTATTCCCAGTGTCTTCCATGTAACAAGTGTTTAACAAATGCCTTATTCTAAGCCACTGCTAAATACCTGACCCAATGTGCTTGCTTTAATTTCTCAGATTCATACCATCTACTCGGCCTTAATATTGGCTTTTTTGTCACAGAGTTGCTTGCCTTCTCCCTGGAACACAAGGTCCTCCCATCCAGAAGAGGCAATGGAGGATGGAATATGGAACCTTCTTATTAAAAGTTTCTGGGCCTTATGACCTTTTTATCTTTATAAATGGCCATTCCAAATACATTAGCAAGTCACTACTTCCAAAGCTCACAACTGCAAACATGCTAAAAATGATATATATTATTCAAGTTGATGTCAATGCTTACTAAAATACACACACACACACACACACACACACAGAAACAAACAATAAGGGAACTGTGGAATACATTTTCAATAGAAACTAGGGTTGGTCAGAAGGAATAAAACACTTTATTGTGCTTCTCCACTGAGATGGCAAAGCATTACATCGCCTGTAACACAAGTTCTCTTATGACTTTGTTTTGGAAAGAAAAGAAAAAGCACACATTCTAAAATAAGAGATTCAAAGTGATTTCTTTGAGCTATGAATTATAACCTTTTAAAAAACTCAGTTGTGATATAATAAGGAAGTAACTTAACTTTTATTCTAAGTATAGGATCAAAGGCTAAATCCTACTAGGTTGCAACCATGACTACAGGCACTAGCAAATCTTTCAAATGAGTTTCTCTTATTAAAAAAGAAAATAACATGGACAGTATACCATAAACACAATACTTATTCCTAGATTCTTTCCTTCCCTTAGCTGTTGGAATATAACTGAACAGTTAGTGAATAAATATGTCTGATTCTAAATACACCTCTCCATACAAACTAGGTGGAAAGGTAAGAGGCCTATCAACCAGGTTAGTGAATCCTCACAAACTGGCTGCCACCCAGGCCACCCCACTACCACCACCACCACACATCTGTCTCCCTGTCATTACTGCTACCCTTTTGCCACTCATTATATAACATATATACATAGATCCTTATGGCAGTGAATGGGACATGGAAAAACAACATGCTATGGAGCTGACCCTGGAGTCAGATGACTTGAATTCAAGCCCCTTCTCCATTACTTATTAGCTATGTGATCTTGGAAACTCTTAAAAATAGAAAGTTATATTTTTGTGATGTTTTAAGCCTGAGGGTTACACTGGTACTATGGCCACAAAATATTCTTTTAAAAATCAAGTCTCCAATACATTGTATACTTTTATTGAGGATTCATAGAAATACACAGACAAGCATCATGTAGGATGAGATGCCATAGACATAGATGCTTTCTACTCTGTATGAGTGGAAATAATCCCTACCCTAATTAGATTATAAATTCACTGAAGTGTGTAAGATTTATCAAGGACTTTCTAAACTTCGGAAGCAGGTATTATTATCGCTATTTTATGAAGGAGGAAACAAAGTGACTTGCTCAGGGTCACACAGCTAGTGAAAGTCCAAACTGATTCAAAACATTCTGACTTCTTTCAATCAATCAACAAACATTTACCAAGTATTAACTACGTGCCAGACATTGAGATAGTCAAGACTGGTTTTTTACACTGTACATACAACCTTGATCTCTCTTTTGGCTATGTAAACCTCTGAGTCTCAGTGTCCCTATCTGTAGTATGGAAATAACAATATTTATATTACTATAGATTTAAGTAGAAAATGTTTCACCTGCAGTAAAAACTTTGGGTGGGGGGAGAAGTGTTAAAAGATGAAACGACAGGTTTTATTCAACTTTTCAGAGAGTTAGCTGGCTCTTGTCACCAGAGTAATTAGGGGACAAAAGCAAGTCTAGGAAGAGTGTGCCACAGTTGAGCTATGTGGGCCAGTAAAGGACTATATGATGACATGCAGGGATAAGAGCCATCACAAAACCCTCCTGAGAGGAAGTGCACATCCCACCCCCACGTCAATCAATGTCCAAGAACAAACTCCTATTTGGTCTGTACTAGTCATGTATGACTTTGTTATCTACAGAGCTATTTAGGCAGATGAGCACATAAAGTACCTTTTGTAAAACAGAAAGTGATACATAAAAATGAACAATGAGAAAAAGCATGCCAGAGTGAATAGAGGACCAACTTTAGGTCCAGAAAGAGCTAGTTTTGAGTTCTGCCTCTAGCACAAAGTAGCAGCATGACAATTTCCCATTGCCCTCAGCAACTCTCTAGAACTATAAATTACTGACAGGATTTCAATCTATATCAAAGAAAAGAGGCTTCCACACGGAGAGTTAACATAGATGAAGTCCCAGATCTGGTGCAAAAGAAAATTACAGACTATTATCACCATCATTATATAATTCAATGGATCTCTGATCTCATGAGGTACTACAGGTTCTCCCTATAGGTTGCACTTTATAATCTAGGCATGCTCCTTTTTCCTGTGATTTTTTGTCTATGTCTTCCCATAAAGTCTTCATAGAAGACCTGTCAAAAAGGAAAGGGGCCTTTCTCTAGGTATTTTAGCATTCCATGGACAACTAAGTATTTGGGTTGGCCATCTGTGGTTACTTCTTACTCTTGTTCTATGACCAATATTGTTTTCTTTCTTCTCCAATAACATAATTTCAGAGCAGAAAGAAAATCCAGAGGTCATCTAATTCAATCCATACCTGAACAAGAATCTCCTTCCTCTATGTTACACATGACAAGTGACCATCCAGCCTTTACTTGAAGACTTCCCCTAAGGGAGAACCATTCTACTCTTGTATACCTCTAATTGTGCCTCTTTTCCTTAATGTTAATCATACACTTCCTGCACGATATGTAAAATAATATCCAAAATCCTCAATAATATACTACAGAAAGCAGTCAAAGAATACAAAGTAATAAAAATCAAATGGATTAAACTATCTATTGGCCAGGCTATGACATGTATGTGGATTGACGGCACACTAAGTTAGGACACTGGTATCCATCTATCTTGGTTGTGTGATATTGAAAGATAATGAGATGGACCCAGAAAAGAGAAAAAAAAGACTTTGGAGAAAAGGAGCCCACTTTCAGCAAGTCCAATCTGCTTTCTTATTAAGTAAATTCTTGTTGATTTTTTAACATAAAAACTCAACTTTTCAACAACAATGTATTTATGGTTACAGTACATGGCTATGAATAACAAAATATCACAGTAGTAAAAGAAGCAAAATTGTGAGTTGTCCAAGAGGAAATAAAGAAAGGCATTAAATGGAATTAAGTAGGCTATAGTATATAGCCAGTGATGTCTTACATAGGAGAAATTATACAAAAGGTCACAACTATTATTGTTATTATTATTATATGAAAGACAATGTTTTATAATGCATAGGGAAATGGCCCCAGAATTCAGATGAACTTGGTTCCAAGTCCTGCTTCTGACACACACCTGGGTAAATCTGGGCAAGTAAGAATATACCAGACAACTCTCTCAGACTGAGTTTCAGAAAGGGTATCCATCTACATTTGTAGAACAAGTTTCCTTATCCAGAAGCTCTCTACACTAGTGAAATTAAGTTTGTGCCCAAAAAATCTTTATTATCATCATTGTCATTATTATTGAGAGTCAACCACTGAACCCACGACTAGTAAATGACAAACTAAGTTAAACCTCTTGGTGGTCAATCGACTCTTCCAGAGTCCTTATTTGACCATTTTTACAGGCAGAAATATTCATTCTTCAAGGGCTACATATGTAGCACAGAGGACTGTCCAAGTTTCTTAGCATAGGCCTATATCACTGGAGATAAAAGTGTGGCCTTCTGACACCAGAGATCTGCAAATTAATCCAGATGTCTTCAAGAAAATCATGAAAATTCTAGCCATTCAGTAAGAAGTGAGAGGTTCCATTACTTTACTGTTTGAAATTCACTAGAAAAAAAGCACTACCACATTTATATACTGTTAGATAAAGCAAAATTTGGATAGCTCCCACCATTTTTCTGCTACAGGGCAATACTGCAGTGGTCACTGGTAGACAAAAAGGAAGTAAAGGACTTTCTAGAATTCCAACAGTACCAAGGCCACTGCTCTGTATTCAGGAGCAATTCCAGGTAACTCTACACTTTCCATCAGCTGCTCTGCATCCTTTAGACTCCACATGCCTCACCCACAATAAACTTATCAATAAGCTGGTCACCTGAAATGTCATCACCTTGCTGATCCACTCAAGTTGTTTTATATTCCACACCTTCTGAAACTCCTTCAGTGTTTTCTCCCTTCTAACTGGAGGGAAGAACCATAAACTCCTCCCAAAACCGAAAAGTTCTCTGAACTTTCAGAACTTTCCAGGTAACTCTCTATTTTCCATCTGATTACTATGCTTTCCAATACTATGGTATCTTTTTTTTGCATCCTAATTACTAATTACCACCTAATTACTCAGTTTTTGATACTCAACACTTTCAACTCCCTCAGGATTGGAGGGTGGAGAAGTAAGCTCTTCCCAAAACCTTTCTTTATAGAGGGTTCTGAACATTCAGAATTTTCCAAGTAACTCAGTTTTGTTTCCACTCACAGGACCATCATAACCCCTGGGGATCCTTCCCCTCTTTTCACTGTGCATTGGCTTCCCCTATAAGACTGTGAGTTCTTTAAGAACAGAAACTGTCTTACTTTTTTGTACCCTCAACTCTTCATATGGTGCCTGGTACAAAGTAGATGCTTAATATTAATGAACTGAATTCAGGAATCACTAATATCATGCAACTATTAGGGCTTTTGTCCAGTTTCACCTGTCTGTACATGAACAAAGTTTGTTCATTCTGCACCTTTTTGCAAATAAGCAAAGGATAAAAATATCTGATATCATGACTCATTCACTGAGTTCAGTACTTGAAAATTTATAATGAGAAAATCCACAAATGTTGAAAAGACTAACTTACTAGACATCGGGAAACCTATGTTCCTATCCTACCTCTTTATTTGGGGAAATGATACATGTGATCCCTCTGAATTCTATCACCATCAGGAGTTATAGAGTCTAATTAGAAGGTCTGGTAGTGGTGAGTCTATTAGGTCTGATCTTAAAAGAGGATAGAAAGGGAGGGAAAAAGGAAAGAAAGGTTAGGATTGTCTCACATCCAGGAGTCCAAGTAGAAATCTATACAAACAAGGAAGAAAGGGGGAGACAGAGAGAAAGAGAAGGCAAAGGCTGACAATTTAACCTTACTCTAAACTAAAATGGTCGAAGGAAGAAAGAATCAGAGAGAACCAGAGACAGAGAGAGAGACAGAGAGAGTTGGGTACAGAAAAACATTTCACAAATTAAGGAAATAAGATAAAAGGAATTGGGGATGTATAGTCCCAGATTTGGGATGATTAAGGAAGGGATTAGTACTAGCCAAAACAAAATCTAATCAAAGATATACAAAAATATTTAAAACTCTTTTTGAGGTGGCAAAGAATGGGAATCTAAGGGAAGCATCCATCCACTGGAAAGAAGTTATGGCTTATAAAAATTGTAGAAAATAAAGATAACAGCTTCAAGGAAACCTAGGAAGACTTCTATGAACTAATACATAGTAAAGTTAGCTGAAGACTGAGAACAATTTACACAAGTTCAAAAACTTTGAAAGATGTTAGTAATTCTAATCAGGGTGACGTCCAGCCACAAGAAGAGGTGAAAGTCTTAGAATACAGTAAAAGACACACACACACACACACACACACACACACACACACACACACACACACACACGTTTTTTTCTTTTGGACAAAACCAATGGAGAAAGTTGTTTTACTTGATTGCACATCTTTGTAACATGGGAAAAAACTAAATTAGACTAAGATTTATGTCACTTCAAATTATTATTCTACCCTTTTAAAACTGTCAAATAAACATCTCTTACTTTACTTTTTGTTCCCTTTACTTGCTTATCCAATCACTTCCACTGATGAAACCACATACGTTGAAAAGACAACCAAAGACAACCATGAGAATGCATGGGTGCCCTGTACTATCCAGCTGATAGGAATGCACCCAACAAGTTGGTATCCAAGAATGCAAAGAGTCATAAAAACAAGAGCAGCCTATACTGGGGCAGCAGTACCACCCACAGTCAAAATTTAACAGCTAAATAAATAATGCTTTATATGATGAGCGGTCACCAATCATGCCTCCAAAATATACAGTAGAATATATTTCAGGGCTATGGGTGTACAATTCAAAAATAAGTGTGTGTTTGTAATCTTTGGGGGAGAAATACCAATGAGATGGCAGAAATCACTTAAGCACTTGTATTCATCAGAAACTCCTTTGGTGATCATCCCACATTTAATAGAAGCAGCTTCTTAATGCAGGCATATGCTCTGAGCAGTTCAAAGCTTTGACGTTATCATTGTTTTAAATCTGGCAGGTCTTACATAGGATAGAATGGAAGAAGGAAAGGTAGAGAAGTCAAAATATCTTCAATAATCCAGATATCAGATCTGGATGAGAACATATGGTAATGTGGAGGAAAAAAAGCATTCAAAAGACACAAATGAATATACTTGTTTTATTAAAATAGCAATACCTATTTTTATTGAGGAAAATGTCCAAAACTGGTAAGTTAAAGACTTAATAGTCAAAAAACTTAAATCATGGGTACTTAACGTTTTTTATACCATGGCTTCTTTTACTAGATTACTATCTGGTGAAGATTATGGACCCTTTCTCAAAATAATGTTAAATGCATAAAATAAGATACAGATGATAAAAAAGGAAACTAATCCTGATGAAATATAGTGTTCAAAATATTAAAAACACTACATTCACTGAAAACACATTAAGAACCCTTGATTGGGGGTTGATAGGTGGTGCAGTGAATAGAGCACCACCCTGGAGTCAGGAAGACCTGAGTTCAAATCCGGCCTCAGACACTTAACAAAACACACCAGGAAAAAAAAAAAAAAAAACCTAGCCACGTGACCTTGGGCAAGTCACTTACTTAACTCCGAATGCCCTACCTTCCCCCTCCAAAAAAAAAAAAAAAAAGAAAAAGGAAAAAAAGAGGCAAAACAAAAAAGAACCCTTGATTGAAATGTTCATTGCTTCTGAGAATTGTAATAGCCTTTTTACTTCCCAATCAAGTCACAAGTATCCTGATTTAATTAGTTTTGGTAAACAAAGTGACCAAATAATGATTTACTTTCCACAAGTCACTAAAAAAATTAGGAAAACATATCAAAATGGATCAATAGCTTCAAAATATACGTATGTACCTTAACAAATGAAACCACCGAGTCGTCCAGTCCCCAAGATTTATAGATGAGTACTGAGAGGACGGGCCTGGGCAGTGAAATGAGTGGCTTTTTCAAAGTGGAGATTCTGTGCACAGGAGGTAGGAGACCTGGTTCCTTGTCCTGGTTTTGGTATTAACCAGTTGTGACAATATCTATCAAATTCCCTACTTTACTTCTCTGAAACCTAGATTTCTTATCTGTAAAATAAAGGTGTCTGACTGACTAGATGATGTCTCAGACCCCTTATAGGTCTAAATTTCTGATTTTAAGTTTATATCAGACTCCAGAATGTGATTTTTGTAAGGAAAAATGACTAGAATGTATCTTCCTAATGAGCCTTAATCATTCAAATAATTTGACTTAAATAGCTACCATTTGACTCAAAGAAAGGTCATATGGGTTTATGTTCATTAATGAAGCACATTAAACCCTCTAAAAATGAAAAGAATAATTATGATTTGCCTTAAAATATCTTCTAATATGTACAGAAGAAAATACATAAGTTTACAGAGTTCTTTTTAATCTTTTTCACAGAGAAGTTATTTCCTTCATTTCCTATCTAAAGAGGTTCCTCAATTACAGTCATTGTTTACAACACAACACTAAAGTCCACTTAATATATTAAAAAGCAGAGTTGGGAAAATTGGAGAAAACCTCAGCAGCTGACAACCATTCTTGTCTGGAAGGTTCAGAAGTAGTTCAGAGAAGGAAAACAAAGTTGCAGGAGGCTTTTTTGCAACTGAATTTTATTATCAAAAATCTAATGAATAATAGCATCAATAGATTTTCCAAAGTGGGGAGGGGGGGGAATATCAAATGTTGATTAACTGAAACATCACTGGGAGAGGTTAGCAAGGTATGTGACTATCATCATGAATATAGAATTCAGAAGGTCAGTCAAACCTAGCACACAGCAAAGACTTTATCTGCAGCACAAATTATCAGAATAGGTTCCATCTTTACCTTTGAGCAGCTCATCAGTATGAACACAGTCTCACAAGACACATTCAAAGTACGATACACAGGACATGTTGACTTCTTTGGACAAATGGCAAACCAGCTGAACACAAATACACATGTGCAAAGTAATTATGGGACCAGGACTGCCAGATTCAAACTGATTCATTCCCCAATATTCATTTATTCTGCAATGGCGGAGTCATAAAGACTGGTCTGAGGGAAATAATAGCATAGTAATGTTCCTGGTTAAATTTATGAAATAACAGTAGTCTCAGTCAGAAAAGAAATGTTAGTTCACTTTCTGGAGCAGATGTAGCATCACCTCCCTTCTTCCCCCACGTCCATTTTGTTATTCTAACAGAGGGAAAAGAGAAAAAAAAGTCTGAGGCTGAATTTGAACTCAGATCTTCCTCACTCCAGGCCCAGTGCTCTATTTGGGACATGCTAAATAGGAAAGCAGCTGTGTTAATATCTACTTTTCTAATTAAGAGACATTCAGATAATCAAAAATGTTTTACTTTTCTTAGTACTTACAGTCTATGTATTCTACTATTAGTTATACGGCTGCCACAATACTTAAGATTATTTTCAGTTTTTTCTCTTACGTATATCTTGTTTCTCTAACTAGACAACAAGACCCTAAAGTGCAGGATCCATATGTGATACATCTTACAAGTTCTGATAACAAGTTTTATCCTTTTAGCACTATCTGTGTCTTGGAAATTGGTCTATTTCTTGTCAACTATCCCCATCTAGCTAGCTGGTACAGTGGACAGAGAGTCAGGCATGGAGTCAGGAAGATTTGTATCTTTATGAGTTCAAATCTGACCTCAGACACTTACTTGCTGTGTGAACCTGGGCAAGTGACTTAAGCCTGTTTGCCTCAACTTCCTTATCTGTCATATAAGCTAGAGAAGGAAATGGCAAACCACTCCAGAATCTTTGGCAACAAAATCCCCAAAAAGGTCACAAACTCTTGGACATAACTGAAAATAACTAAATACCAACAACAATAATCTTATTTGGGACTCATTTCTACTATTATCTTTTATCTTCAATATGCTTCCAAAACCATACATAACTTGGGTACACAGTTCTTCAGGCTCTACAAATTAAAGTTATCTTTTTTTTAATATGCAAAGTAGGGGGAATAAAGGATTATTTTTCCTAGAAATTACAAGTAATTATTCTTGTTCATCTCTAAGGAAACCTTTTTATTCTGCCATTTCTGTTTTCTTATTGAAAATGATCCCTTATTATGTCTTCTTATCATTAGCAAATGAAAATACAGAATGAAAAACTTGAAATGCTACAGTTTGAAGGACCTTTAAAAATCAAGTCCAAATCCCTCATTTTACAAATGAGGAAACTGAGGTCCAGAATAGTTAAGGGATTACCCAAAGTCACAGTTATTATATAATGACCAAAAACAACAAAAAACCCAACTACAAGACTAGAATACAAGTCTCCAGATTCACTTTTCAATACTCTTCTTTCTTCCAATTCGGTGGCAATTTTGCATAAAGCAATTATAATTCAGATAAGAAAACTGGAAGGATAACAATTGTATCTTTTTCTATTACACTAAATCCTGAGTGATTTCTCCCTCTAGATCTGTGGTGCTGGAGTACTTTTGGACCAGATAAACTTGTATCAGTTAGCATTTTAAATGCAAAATGTGGTTTCTGCTACTTCTTTCTTACTTCTTCTCAAGTGGGGCACTCTAGACCAGATCCACAAACTCAGATTATGATATATTTTACCCAATTCATTTAGCTGAAGTGTCTCATCACAATCATTTCTCCAAACCCTTCCACTTTCTAGGATTTCAACATTTTCCTCTTGGTTACCCAGCCAAAAACCAAAAGTAACTACCAAACTAGAAGTTACACAATGCTTTTGTGGTGGTTCCCTCTGTGACTTCCTCACTTTCATCTCTGCTTTGTAAAGCTTACAATGTTTTAGAAACACGAGTTCTCTGGTTATTCAACAGGCCACTATGACATATACAAACAGCAATTTCCCTAGATATCTGACACTAGATTAGTTAAGTAGTAACAGAATGAAGTACATTCTTACACTACAGTATACTATGAACACGTTGTGAAAAGTTGGGACAGCAAGACCTTCAGCATGGTTCAAAAGTTAATGGGGGAGGGGGAGAGAGAATGTAATGTTTTTGCATCCTGGTTTGAAGTAAATAAATATTCCTTTAGAATTCATATTGTCTCTCATTTAGAAAAACAAAAACTGGAATGGGAGGCAGGTCGGAGTGGGGGGCACTCAGAGAAAAAAGGTCAGAGAGATATTCAGAAGTCCAGGCTCACAAATATAACCCAATTCAGCATGTCCTAGGTGAAAATCAAACCTCACTCCTGGGAGGTGCCTCAAGGAGAGGGAGAAAGCGAGAAAGGAAGAGAAAGAGAAGGGAGAAGGTAGGAAAAGGGAAAGGAAGAGAGATAAAGAGGAGAGAAAGAGTGGGAGGTGGAGGAAGAGAAGAGCGGGAGAGAGGGAAAGGGCGGAGAGGGGAAGGGGAAGAGAGGGAGTGAGGAAGGATGGAGAAGGAAAAGGAGAGAGGAAGGAGGAAGAGAAAGGAGGAGGAGAAAAGAAGAAAGGGGGAGGGAAGAGAGGAAGACAGAAAGAGTGGGACAGAGAGGGAAAGAGGGAGGGGAAAGAAAGGGAAAGCTATAGCAATATCATCACCTGACCAGGTGTCCACTTCTCTTCATCTCCCCCACCCTTCCACACAATCAAAAGCACCAAGTTCCTCCCCTCCCATTCCCAATACTCTCTTCCCACCCAAGGTGTTTTTTCAATCCCCAAAGCCCACTCAACCCAAGCCCAATCTCTCCCCACCCCAAGCGCGCCCTACATGCCCTACCCACCCTAGCCTGGGGTTGGGGTCACGCGGGGGTTGGGGAAGAGGGGAGGGAGTGAGACTGCAGGCTCTCGGTTGAAGGTTAAATGTGGGGAAGGAGAGGTAATTTGGAAGGGTGGTGAGCTAAGTGAGAAAGCAGAGCAGGGAGAACCCTCCCCCATACCCACACCCACCCATACCTACAGATGGGGTGGCTAACCCGTTCAGGGAAGGAGGGGAACACTGGAGCAGGGGGTAGAAGACATTACCTCCAAATAGGGGGGAGGTTGAGGCAATTCCCAGCCCAGGAGGGTCTTTTTAAAGGGTGTGAGCGAAGGCCCCCCAACCCCCACTGCGGGACCTCCACCCCCCCACGGCTCCCCATCCTACCTGACTAGCTTTGTGGAACTGCTTTTTCAGTCCGGACACAGACATTGTGGACCGCGCTTGGGGCCAGACGGCGCCCCGACCCTCCTGGAGGGGGAGGGGCGCCGGAGGACAGGGGGGCCAGGGAGGGGGACGAAGTGGTCCCGGGAGCAGAGCGGACGCCCAGGCCAGTGGCCCCGTTGCTCTCGGCCCGACCCCCCGCCTGTCACTGTCACCGCCGCGGCCACACACTCTTACTCCCTTTCAGGCACGCAAATGGAAACACCGCGTTCTAAAGCGTCCGGGGCGCCCATTGGCCAAGCCGCGGCTGTATGCAAATGAGGCTCCCAAAGAACGCCTACGCTTCATTGTTGCGTGAATACGGGGAGAGGCACGAGCCTGAGGTCGCGAGAGAGGGGCGGGGGCGCCTGAAAGAGAGGCGAGGTCAAGGTGTTTCCTCTGCCGCTGGTTGTTGCATCCTCTCCCACTGGCTTTTTGCAGACCCCCAAGTCCGTGTTTTCTCATGAAATGAGTATGCCACGCACTCTGGGTTTGGATGCCTGTTTGTCCAGTGTTTTCCTTGTTCCTTCCTTCTGCCGGAATGTGGGGCCGCGGGCAAGTGGAGACCCTCGAGCAAAGAACAAGCCTTTGGCAGCAGGGGCGAGGTAGGGTACGAGCAGGCAGCCCAGACCGGGAGGCCCAGGAGGGAGAAATCCGACCCTGGATAAAGAATAGCGTAAGGGTGCCCTAAATCATCGTTTGTAACGCAGAAAAATGTGCCAGATTCCCACTGGTCAGCTGGTCATGAATTACTCATTTTAAGAGATGCTCAGCCTCCAGACCAATGGGAATGCTGCTAATTTACAAATACATTAAATACGTGTGTGTGCTGTCACACCTAAAGCAGTTTATTCCCAGCTTACTCTCTTGCATCTTATACTGGAAATAGGTAGCATCTGTTTCCAAGCAAATCTAATTCAGTTTAAGTGTTTCCTAAATTGATTTGTCCGGAAATACAGGTTGGGGGAGAGGGAGGAAAGGATGGACATGGAGATGAAGGTATAAGAAGTGGATGGGATTTCCCTAGGGACGAAAGAGAATTGAACAAATGTGGACGCAAAATAAACTAGGTTAAGCCTATTTGTGTGCCCACAAAAATTGTCCTCTGTAATAAAAATTTTTACATTTAAATCATTTCATTCTTCCACTTCATTCTTATGGCAAGGTGCTTCACTATGAAATAGAAATGAGCCTTGACTTCTCCTAGACTGGTAACATCTGAGTTCAAGCTTTCACAGGCTGGAAAGGATCCCGCACCTGGATCCTAGGATCAGTGATAGACAAGCACGTCTATTAGAGGAAGCCTAGCATCCAGAGCTGCAAAGAAGATGGAATCTTCCTCCAAATCAGCTCTCCCAGATCATCCATAGAGGGAGTACCCATACCAACAAAACTACAGATCCTTGCTTTTTCATGTTCGTAATTTCATATTTAAATTTTTGGAGGAAAATATTAGCAGCACAAATCTTTTTTTTTTCATAGAGCTCATTCATATGGTAGGGAACATTTGGGGAGTGTTCAGTTTATTAATCAAGGGAACTGGAGTAAAGAGGCAGCAAAATATTATTTTTAAAAAAATTGTACTTGGGAGTCACAATACCTGGTTTTTAAATGAGTCTTTGCCATTTACTGGCTTTATGATTTTTATCACTTAACCTTTTGGGGCCTCCACAGTTAAAGGAGGGGTTGAACTAAATTGTCTCCAAGCTCACTCCAACTCTAAAGTTCTGTGACTCCACTTTTATCAGTATCTAGTGATAATTAATAGCTTTGCTTTGTTAATTAGAGATGTACCTCGATTCAGTATGGGAGCATGATTTGAGGTCAGTTTAACAAAGTACTTTACAAAGCTTTGCATTGTTATATCAGACTTACCATATATGACCTACATGAAATTTCTTAAGGAGGCAATTTACAAATTCTAGTTTCTCTTGCTCCTCTCCCTAACACCCTGAAACATAAATGAAGACTGTTCATAGTTTCCACCATCAGATAGTTTTATAAACTTTTAGGGCATACATACCTATTTCAAATATGTTTTAAAGTCCTCCCCTGTTCCCTCCCCCTCCCAAAAAAAATGGAGAGAATAAAGAATGTTGAAAAATATCAAAGCTTGAGGGCTGGTATAAGCAAAGAATCTAGTATCCAAGCTCTCCAAAAGCACAGTGATTTTCTCTGAAATACACATTTCAGAGGTGGGAAACTGCCCATTCCCACCTAAATAATATGGAAGATTTGTTTTACATCTACCTTCTCAAAAATCTTCAGTGGCTCCCCACTGCGTAAAATTCAAAATCTTTAGACTCCAGATTGTAACACTGGCTGGCTCCCTACCATCTTCCCAGCTTCCATTCATATTTCCCTTCACAAAATCCTATTATCCAAATGAAATTGATGACTAACAGTTTCACCAACCTGGCATACCATTTTTCACTATGCAAACTGCACAAGCCACCTTTTGTTTGTGGACTCAGTTTATAGGTAGGTAGATATAGACAGACAGATATATATATATATATATATATTTATTTATAATCACTTATGAGATGTCTCATCACAAAGGATCGGTACTCTTGGTCTTTCAGATCCAGCAATCCAAAAGCCTTCAGTGCCTTACTCTGGGACCAGATGCCGTACTTCCCCAGAGTTGCTCAGTCAGGAAGCTGCACTAGCAGTGAAGGTCACAACAGAAGGTTGATATGCAATCCAGACTGTTTGAAAAATACATCACCCTTCTTTCTAAAAAATATTAAAAGCCTAACCAAAAAAAGACCTTAAATAACAATCCCCCATTTATATGGCCTTTTAAGATAATCTTTTAAGATTTACTATGTTGATGTTTCTCACCTTATCTTCAAAACTAGGAAGATGAATTTGAATGAATGTGCTAAAATGTGCTAAAAATCTGAAGAATGTAGGCACCTTCTGATAAAGGCCTCATTTCTAAAATATATAGAGTCAAATTTATAAGAATGCAGGTCATTCCCTAACTGATAAATGGTCAAAGAATAAGAACAGGCAGTTTTCAAAGGAAGAAATTAAAACTGTCTATAATCATATGAAGAAAATTCTCTAAATCACCATTGATTAGAGAAATGCAAATTAAAACATAACACCTATCAGATTGACTAACATGATAAAACAGGAAAATTGGAACACTAATTCATCATTGGTGGAGTTGTGATCTGATCCAACCATTCTGGAGAGTAATTTAGAACTATGCCCAAAGGGTTATAAAACTGTACATACTCTTTGATCCCCATATGTATAAAAATATTTATATAACTCTTTTTGTGGTGGCAAAGAATTGAAAATTAGAGGATGTCCATCAGTCAGGGAATGATTGAACAAGTTGTGGTATATGAATGTAATGGAATATACTTTTGTGTGTATGTGTGTGTATATATATATATGTGTATTGGAATACTGTTGTTCCATAAGAAATGGTGAGCAGGCAGGTTTTGGAAAAACTTGGAAAAACTTGCATGAGTGAAGTGAGCAGAACCAGGAGAACACTGCACACAATACCAACAACAATTGTGTGATGACTGGCTTTGTTATAATTAGTTCTTCTGAGCCGTGCAGTAACCTAAGACAGTTCCAGAAGACTTTATGAAAAATGCTATCCACATCCAGAGGAAAGACTTGTGGAGTCTGAATCCAGGTCAAAGTGTCAAAGTATTCTCTTTTTTGTTTTTTTGTTTCTCGTTTCTCGTGGTTTTTCCCTTCTGCTCTGGTTCTTCTTTCACAACTGGACTAATTTGAAAAGATATTTAATATGATTGTACATGTATAGCCTATGTCAGATTGCATGCCATCTTGGAGAAGAGGAGAGGAAGGAATGAGGAAAAAAGAATTTAGGCACCCTTTCTAATTAGTTAAGATAGGATACTATCCAATCAGACTTTTTAAAAATATTATTTTGGTTTTTTTTCCCCAATTGCTTCTTAAAATAATTTTTTAACATAATCACAGACTTTTAAAGCAAGGGAAAATACCTTAGATTATTAGATCCACCTCTCTCATTTTACAGATAAGGAAACTGAGCTTTAGAAAGATCAAACAACTCATGTAAGGGGTCATAGTAATCAGCAAGTTAGGGAGCTAGGACTAGAACTCAGGTCTCTTTCATTCTTAGTCAGTGTTCTTTAGGGAGCGGCTCTGAAAATATGCTCGAAATTTTAGTTCCGGAGAGGGTTTAGGAAGAGTGGCTAAAGAAGCCGGAACCTACAAACAAGCACTTCACAGCACCTGCTCCAGCCACTTTCATGGCTATTGGAATAGGTTGTTCTGACCATTCTGCCTAGGAAAGTCTTCACATCCCCTTATCTCACTAACCAGTTTGAGACCTGCTGGTTACCCTCACCCTGCAGGCTATAGCTTCTTGGAGCAACAGGGCAAAAGTGACCAGAGGACACCAAGGGCTGCAGGCCTTCCCATCGGAGGTGTTAGTCTTCCTCAAACACCCCATACTCAGTGAAAGGCACACAGGATTTGGGGAGGTAGATCCTCTTCCCTCCCTCCCCAACACAAACCCACCAGATAACAGAACAAATTTTCAAATTTTTTAATGATAAAAGTCACTGTTAGGCAAACAGGCAAATCAGCAAACGGTAAGCATCTGCAGTGGGGTAGGCCCTGAGTTAGGTGCTGGAAATGAATATAGCTGAAAAAATGAACTAATCTCTACTCAAGAAGCTTACATTCGACTGGGGAAGACAACATGTGCATATATAAGTGCATACAAGTCAAATCAATAAGCATTTATTAAACTCTTACTGTGTGCCAGTTGGGGCAGCTTGATGGCAAAGTAGAGAGAGTACTGGGCCTAGAGAGTCAGGAAGTCTGAGTTCAAATCTGGCCTCAGACACGTACTGTGTGACCCTGGGCAAGTCACTTAGCCCTGTTTGCCTATTTCCTCATCATGTAAGATGAGCTGGAGAAGGAACTGGCAAACCACTCCAGCATCTTTACCAGGAAAACCTCAAAAAGGGTCACAAAAAGTTGGACATGACTGAAAACAAGGACTAAACAACAAAAGTGCCAGATACTGTACTAAGCATTGGGAATACAAAGGAAAACAAGAGACTGGCTGCCCTCAAGGAACTCACCATCTAAGGGAGGAGACAATGTACAAGCTACTCTTTAAGAATAAGGTATAATACAATAAACTGTAACATCTGATTTTCCGCTACCTGCACTTCTCCAGAACTTCGGGACTGACTTTTCCACCATGCCCCAGAAAGCTCATTTTTCATCTGTTTTGAACTACTTCGAGATTTCTTTCACTTTTCCAAAATGCCTCCAGGAAACTCATTATTGGGAAAATCTGGTAATTTAGCAAGATACCATCAGCCTTAGTACTCCACTTCATCCCTCAGCTAGCTTCAGTTTGATCGATGGGTGGAGCCATGAATTACAAAACCTTAGAACATTTCATTTCTCAGCAGACTAGCTCTACTTTAGGTCTCTTTCCACCCACACGAAAAAAAGATGCTTTTTCGTTTTTTGTGTGTATTATATCTCCCCTTTAGATTAGTTTAGATGTGAACTCCTTGAGGGCAAGCACTATCCACTTTTCTGTATGTATATTCCTGGTGCTTAGTGTCTGGCATTTACTAGGTGCTTAATAAATGTTTATTGACTGTTTAAATTGGAGTTAATCTCCAGAAGGACAGCCCTGGCTTTAAGGGGGACTAGCAAAGGCTACTTACAGAAAGTGGTTTTTTTTTCTGAGATTTGAAGTAGGACT
Source organism: Pseudocheirus occidentalis (assembly GCA_028646575.1). Classification (NCBI taxonomy): domain Eukaryota; kingdom Metazoa; phylum Chordata; class Mammalia; order Diprotodontia; family Pseudocheiridae; genus Pseudocheirus; species Pseudocheirus occidentalis. The sequence continues at coordinate 93,052,054 of CM053598.1, read as the reverse complement.
AAGAAACCAGAAGGTAAGGAAGTAGAGAATTCAGAGTATGGGGAAAGGGCAGGTGGTGGGAAGGTGAAGACACTTACTAGTTGTGTGACCCTGGACATTCCTTTTAGACTGTTTGCCTCAGTTTCCTCACTGGTAAAATCGCTGTTAATAACAGTACCTACTTCCCAGGGTTGTCGTGAGGATCAATTGAGATAATATTTTTAAAGCTCTTAGCACAGTGCCTGGCACATAGTATGCATTTTATAACTTTTAGCTAGTAGTAGTAGTAGTAGTAGTAGTAGTAGTAGTAGTAGTAGTAGTAGTGTCTTGTATAAGAATAGCAAAAAGGCCGGTGTTATTGGACTGTAGAGCAATACATACAGGACAGTATGTGGCAAGAAGACAGAAAGGGAAGGAAGAGGCCAGGTTATGAAAGGCTTAAAGTACAATGTAAATATAAGGTAATGAAATACATGGGGCAACTAGGTTGTGTAGTCGACAGGGTATCAGGCCTGAAAGTCAAGAAGACTCAACTTCCTGAGTTCAAATATGACCTCAGATGCTTACTAGCTTTGTGACCCTGGGCAAGTCACTTAGCCCTGTGTGCCTCAGTTTCCTCATCTGTCAAATGAACTGGAGAAGGAAATGCCAAATCACTCTAATGAGGTATATGCTCTGGGACACCCTTGAGCTCTCCTTGAATCTTTGAGGTACATGCTCTAAGAAACCCCTTGAAGTTTGACTGAATCTTCCCACTTGATGAGGCATATGCAGAGGCCATAAGTATTTCATTGTGGCTGGGCTCAAACTTCTGTTACTAGCCTAGCCCTCCATTGTCCATCTACTTTCCACCCTTGAGCCTATCAAAATACCAATTCACCCTTGCATTGACCTCCATTGACTCCTCCTGAAGACCCTCCCCAGACTCTTCCTCCAGACCACCCCTAGATTCCTCTGTATATGAGACCCCATCTTCCCTCCCTGTGTGTGTGTGTATATGTGTGTGTGTGTATATGTGTGTGTGTGTATATGTGTGTGTGTGTGACAGCGACACAGAATGCCCTAGCACAGACTTACTCTGTCCTGCTTGCCCAATGCAAACATCACAGATTCCTAGGCTCATTAAGAGTCTACTTAATATGGCAAACTTTCAATAAACTTGAGTTGAATTCTTTTGGCAGGACCCAGCATGTTGGTATTTTGGGATCTCAGGCAACCCTAACCCTTTTTGGGAAACCTCTTCACCTCCAATATCTTTGCCAAGAAAGCTCCAAATAGGATTGCAGAGAGTCAAACATGACTGAGCAATGACAATACTAGTCCCAAAGCTACCCCTTCTACCAACAGTTTCATTGCTTGGGTTTTATCTAAAGTACTTGGGGGGGGGAGGGAAAAGAAACTGTCTGTGCAAAAATATTTAGAGCTTTTTTTATTGAATAAGAGCATGGGACAAAGCCCATTTTAGACTATGGTATCTTCAGCATGGCTTATACCCTAAGTGATCTATTCATAAATTATAAAGGATACAAAACTGGGGGGTTGCTACTCACAGCTAATAAGGAATATGTGTGTGTGTACATACATACACATATACACACGTGTGTGTGTTTGCATTTGTGTTTGCCCTTTGTCGCTTCTTTAGGAGGTATGAAGAAGTTCCTTCATCAGTTTGACAGAATTATAGAACGACTAGCTAGTTGAATGACCAGCCATTCATACCCCTGGTTGCTTCTGTAAGTGGGACATTCTCTAAGGAGTCAGTTGAGACCCCAAGATCTCTGTCAGAGGATATTTGGAAGTTATCTCTAACAAATGAAGGAGTCTTTCTTGGCATGAGAGAAGAAAACACATTATAGAGAAAGAATCCAGCTCCTGAGAGGGAATTAGCTTTTGGTTTTCCCCTTATGCCTCTCTCTGCCAAACTTAAAGGGGGATGAAAGAGAAAAGAAGGAATTTCTGTGTCTTCTTCACCATAAGCAAGTGCATCCCAAAATGATGGCCCAGCAAAAGAGGTCACATGAGGCAGAGAAGAGGTCCAGAGAGCCTAAAAAGACAGGAATCAGCCCTAGCAGTAAGGAGATGAACTAAAAACCAAACCACCTTCCCTGAAGAAAACATACTCCATCACTACTGTTCATGTTGTATCATTTCAATAAGAATAATTAATTATAATCAATAACTGATTATATTATATAATTAAATTATAATAAATAAACTAATAATCAAGCTAATAATAACAATTATATAGTGCTCAGTGTGTGCCAGACACTGTGCTAAGCTATCTACAATCATTATCTCATTCGATCCTTACAACAACCCTGTGAGGTAGGTGCTGTTATTATCCTGGTTTACAGATGAGGAAACTGAGGCAAACAGCAGTTAAGTGACTTGTCTGCATTTAACTATTGATTTTAATTGTCGGAATTTGAATTTGAATTCAGTTCTTCCTAACTCCAGGACTGGTGGATGCAATCGATGCTATCCACAGCATCGCTTAGCTGCCTAACTGTATTTATTTTGACTTATTTGTTCCTTCTGACTGTTTATTAAGGATAAACATATCAGCGGAGGGCTCCTGGAGTTTTATAGGCTTAGTATTTTACTTCAGACTCAAGTAAGCACACCTTTATTAAGTGCCTACTGGTGCAGGGTTCTCCATTAGACACTACTGCAGGATATAAAAGTGAGTAAGACCTGGTCCCTGCTTTTAGAGGTTAGTCTGAAGGAGTACATGTGCTAAGCTCTTATAACTTCCCACACGATAAATAATGACAATAGATCACACATGTCTGGAGGAATAAGCATCCTGTGAAATAAGCATGATGTTTTGATGGATCTGTGGGTACCCCTTCCAACAGTACAAACCAAAACCATTTATGCCTTCCCAGACATAAAGAAGCACTGGATCCAAATTGGCAATAGAAATTGGCTTATCCACTTGCATTTTCTGCCACCTTTGTCACTGAAGAGCTCAACAGAATGATCTTGTCTAAGTTACAGATGGCATTTCTTCCTATTTCTAAAAGATTGTCTTTGGCATGCTAAAGCTTTTGGTGGTACACCCAAGCTAACCCCCACACTATCAAAGATGGCCATTTTTCTTTTCTTTTTGTTATTGTTTTTTAGCAAAAACTCCCCTATTTAGGAAGGTTGAATAACTTACTCAAGAAAATAGGTGGCATCATGCTAGGTTTTTAGTAGTAAATATTTAATATTTATATAGTGTGTCCAGTATTTTTATAAATCAGACATTTAAAAAATTCTTGCTCATAGTTGATAGACATTCACACATACCTGGCTCTGACAGGAATTTAAAAGCATGGATATTGTTTTGCTTATATTGTAACTTAATAGGCCTTTCAGGAACCCAGTGTTTGAACATCTGGAAAACATGTTGTCTGCTGATCAATGAGGTAACAGAAAAGACATGATGAGTTACAGATGTTGAACATGGCAGTTTTCCTTGGGCCTAGTGGATCACAAATGGGAGCAGATAGACCTTTTTTTGGTACTTGTTGGTTTATATGAAGCTAATAAGAATCATTTGGTCAATTCAAGCAATGAGCAGGGGCTCTTTTCCTTTCAAATGCTGAAGAAAATCTTAGAGCTTCTAAATTCTTTGGAAATGAGGACTGGCACAGGAGTGATTGAAGAGAGTTAACTTCTGCATATTGATAAGGTAGGAAAATTACCTGCATGATATGTCTGACAATACATGATTCTGCTGTTCAGTACACTATAAATACTAAAGTTGAATTCTAGATCAATAACCCCTAATGAACCTGCACTATGCATTTTGTTACAGATGTCCTTATTTCTTCCCAGATGTTTTCATACTTCAAAGAAATGCATATACCAAAAAAAAAAGGGGGAAGCTAGGTAGTGAGTAAAGTACCAATACCATCTTCTGGTGTTACTGGAATTCCTAAAACTTTATGAAATACATCAGCCACCCTTTGTCATTTATTTGTGCTCTTCCAACAATCTCTGGCTAGGAAACTGATGATATAGACTCCTTATTGTTGTCTTAAGGAAACGATCACCAAATCTTTTGATAGAAGGGGACAGTTTACCTGAATAGCATCTGTATGCCTGTTTCAAGAATCTGTGAGGTGTATAATCTAAACAAATTGCTTGTCTTCTCAGGGAAGAGATAGGGGACAGAAGGAGATAGAGAATTTGGAACTCAAAAAAAATTTTTAATGAATTTTTAAAATTCTTTTTAATGTAATTGGAAAAATCAAATATAAAAATTAAGCCAAAAAAAAGAGTCTATGAGAGATTCAGTTCATATGGGGTGGGAACTTGGGCCTATCAGGCTTTTATCATTCTAAACAATGTATAGAGGGCTGTTATAGAAACAGGACTTCAAATCTAACTGATCTTGGAAAAGAATTCTTACTATAATACTCCCAATAAATGGTCATTTTCTTGTCTAAAAAAAACTCTAGCAAGGGGATTTGCTACCTCTTGAGGCAGCAGATTCCACTTTGGCATAGTGCTTACCCTAAGTAAGTTTGTTTGTTTGCTTCTCCTGGATATCAAGCCTAAAGCTGCCTTTTGCAGTTTGGACACACTGCCTCTGGTTCTGCACTCTTTGGGGGTAAACAAAACAAGTCAAATCTCTCATATAAAGAGGAATATTTTATTACCGTGGTATTGTTTGCTTGTTTTGACAATATATCTGCCACTTAAAACTGTCATATTCAAAACTGAAATTCAATTACATTGCAGTTATCTGCCAAATGAACAGGTTGGATTGAATATTCCTCTGTGTCCCATCTGGTTCTATAGATATGATTCTATTATTGAAAAACATTATATAAATTTGACCTCAATTAGGTTAGTGAAGCTGTTACTTTTCTGTTACTGACCCATAGAATAGAGAAATTAAGGTTCAATTTGGGTACCTTATTAAAGTTCTGTGCATTAATGAAACGTTGGAGGCTTCTTTGGCCGTCTGTATGGCCTGCCTCCCAGACGGAGCTTTAACCACAAACAAAATAGGTAGTTCTATTAGTTATTCCCTACCCTTATTGTTGTTGAACTATAACTGTCATAGTCATCTAAACCAGAAAACAGTACAACCATGTTATAGTACCCAAAGCCAGGAAAGGCAAGTACAATTATCATTCAAAAACTAAAGCAAATTTTGTCCTTTTATCCCTGAATGAAGAACCATATACACTGACTGATGCTGATATTGTGATTTCTAAGTCTCATTCTAACTTTAACATTCTATGATCATTATTAACTTATCAATACTTGTACTGTGCTATATATATATAGTGTGTGTGTATATATGTGTATATATGTGTGTATGTATATATATATATATATATATATATACACACACCATATATACTAGGACCCAAGTATATAAAGACATAAATGAAGTAATCTCTACCCTCAAGCAGTTTAAATTCTATTGGTCTCTCCATAATCATAACTTCCTGTCTTTTCACCTCTCTCTCACTGCCTCCTCCTAAATCTATCATTGCTCACTACAAACTCTAGTCCTTCCCTACCCTTCCCTGCTTTCCCAGGCCATCATGGATGCTCTGGCCTCACTACCTTCCCTTCACTATCTTGACTTGTTGACCAGTTCAGCCCGTACATTCTCCTCTACTCTTGAGCCTCTTCTCACCTTCTCCTATCATCCACCACCCATTCCTCAGCAAGTTTCAACCCTGAGTTTTCCATAAGAACCACCATCTCCACTCCTACTTTCATGATCTGGAACACTGCTGAGGAAAGGATTGTAGATTTAGAGCTAGAAGGAATCTTGGAGGCCATTGAGTCTGATTCCTTCATTTTGCAGATGAGAGAAATGGAACTCAGAGAAGACTTGCCCAGAACTTGTCCAAAACCATAAGTGTCTGAGACAAGAATTGGACAGCCATAAGTGTCTGAGACAAGATTCAAACCCAGGTCATTGTGACGTTGACTTCATTGCTCTCTGTTGACTTAGATTGCTCTCTATTGACTTAGCTATCAATCATAACAACTGAGTCCACCAAAAATTTATATAA
>CM053598.1:93016174-93045943 GCA_028646575.1 Pseudocheirus occidentalis | reverse complement strand
ATAATAGAAAATGTCTCTGAACTGTTTCCCAGTTTGCCCTCCTTTGTTCAGTTTTCTGGGGTAGAAATGCTTCTTCAGCTTGATGAGTTTAATCACTTTACTTGTGTATCCTATGGCCCAGCACCTCAGGTTCTATACTTAAACTTACCCAAGTTCAATATGGGGGGTGATCCCCATAAACCATATCCTTTTTTTGCACTGATTATGGTTACTTTATTGATGGCACACAATGGAGGACTCTTTGCTTACCATTCCTACTACAGGCAGGTATTGAGGGAAGTACTGTAAATGGGCTATGAGATCATAATTTAGGGATGTGGGCTTCCCTAGTGGTAGAAATCCTCTTTTGGCCATGGACAAGGATCCACAACTTTACACTTTACTCCTTGGAGGCCATGTAGACCATGAGACTGTCATACCAAGTAATGAGGTTGACCAAATGGTCATTGAGGTCAATACAGTAGCATCATCAAAGGTAGAAGAATGGATATTGCTGTTAAAGTCACAGCATATAATCTGGTCCCCCATGTAGCCCAAGATGCCCAATCTAGTCCTTTGTGTAGCCCAAGATACCCTTCAGAGATCCCTCCATGTTTCACCATTTTATTGAAATCACCATGTTTGGTATGTTTTTCCAGGTGGTAGGAAAAGCCCATAATAGATACATTAGAAGTAGGAACACAGAAGGTCATGCCAGTGAGCTCCCCATTCAGCTCAGAAATGACTTTGCTTGCAGCCTTAGCAGCACCAGCAGAAGTAGGATGCTGATCATCATACCACAACTTGTCACAGGGACCATCTTCCATATTTGGTTAGCAGTAACAGCATGGAATGTGGTCATGAGTCCTACCACAGTACAAAGTTGTCATGACATTGACCAGGGAGGCCATAGTTTGTAGTGCAAGAGCCATTACTGACAATCTTAAGGGAATTATCATATTATCATGACTATGGGTGCGTCATTAGGACAGAGATAATAACACACACTTAGTTCTGTTTTTTAAGTTAGCCCTGATCTTCTCCAAAGTGGGAAAGACCAGACCAGCATCTTCCCATTTAATATTGGTGGGATTGTTCTTCTAAAAGATAGTAATGGCTATTCCACTGATCACCAGTTTTCCATTCTCAGCCTTAATAGCACCCTTGGACTTTCTATGGATGGAATCATATTGGCACATAGAAAACATGGAGTTAAGGTCAATGAAGGGGCCTTTGATAGCTACAGCAGTCACTCTGCCTGAGGTGCATGTAGCCCTGGTCACCAGGTACCCAGAATGCCCAAATCCATTGACCACAACCTTTGCCATCCTGGTGCCAACCTTGGTAAAAATGCTGAGAGCAACCATATCTCTTTGATTCATTTGATCCCTACCCAGAGTTGCCTCTGGGAAATCTCTGGTTATAACTCAAATATAGATCTCAAAGATGGAGTTAAGAGGCTTTCCAATTTTCCATGCAAATACTCAAAGTAACACTGCTTATATCAGGTCTAGCTAAACCCACAGAAAATGCATAAAGGACTCACAGTAACCCCTAAGTAGTTAAAATAATTCTCTTTTTTCCTGCAATCAGTCCTACCTTCTTCCAGACCCTTGTATAATCCCCCAGTTTGTCTGGCAACATAACATGGTTTGAAGAAAAGGGAAATTCTCCTTGGAAAGGAAATTGAACAGGATTGCTAAACCTACCTCTCCACAGCATTCAAAAAGGTTTTACTTTCACACCAGAGGACTAAACAAGCTTCCAACTTTATAGTGCTACACTCAGGGAATGTGCTTTCTTGGAAGGACAATGATCTTGGATTTGCTAAACAGGCAATCCCTTTCCCATCAGACTCTCACTGAGGGAATAACTCACAGTAATAGCAGAAGGCAAAGCCCAGACCTTCTACTCCTCCATGTTATTGCTTAGTCCCTTGCTTAGTCTACCTTCAGGAACCATGTGCACTTGATCTAGCCCAAGAGGCTAGTGCTGCCCAGGAACTCCACTTCTCTCTTTAGAAGTCTAGGTTCCAGAACTCTTTAGGAACTCAAGATTGTCCAGGAAATTCCCCTTCCTTTATCCAGGATTCTGGGGTTCAGAACGGTCAGTCCAAGTGAATAAGAGCAGGTACAACTTCAAAGTACTTCTGCTCCAAGGAAGCCATTAGTGGTTCCTGGGAACCAGATCTGTCCTTGGTTCTGCTGCTCTTCATACCTTCAATGAAGGGGACAAGGGGAAGAAAGTGAAAAGGGCTAACTGCAGCAGTCTTCCTTATATAGATCCAGCAAAAGGAGGTGACTTCAACCTCCAACAGTCAGAGCCAACCAGTCCATACCCAATGAGACTCAAGGTGATGTTTCCATATCAATAAGGTTGGTAACTGGCAAAGAGCATACTTCAGATACTCTAAAGCAGTGAAAGCAGCAGTTCTCAACCTGTAGGTCGTGACCCCTTTAGGGGTCAAACGACCCGGTCCCAGGGGTCGCCTAAGACTCTCTAAAAACCCATTTCTGATGGGCTTAGAAACCAAGACACCGCTCCTCTATCCATCTCCAGGTGGGTCCACCCACATGCAGACACGTACACATATGAGTATTAAAGGGTCGTGGCATTAGGAAGGTTGAGAACCACTGCCCTAAAGGGAGATGCAATCAAAATCCCAAATAAAATCTCGGTACCTTTAAACTCATCTATTCCCGTAATCAACCCTACACTCGTGGCCCTGAATCATTTCTTCTCTCTACTATAGTACTTTGCCTTTCAATCATTCACTCTCTCTCATCTTCCATTACCAAGGAAAGCTTAAAAGTCCCAGTTTCCAAGTTGCAAATTGAGTACATCTCCTGAACATATGCAATTCAAGAACTACTTGGAATTTCTTTATGTCAAAGGGAAGAGAGAATGTGTTGGTTGACAAGAAAGAGGTGCTTCTTTTCTGTTACTTCATTGATCTCCTTAACCTAATGAATCCTTAGAATTTAGGTTTATTGGTTTAAAGACAAGAGCAGCCATTCTTAGCTCCTAGACATGTGAGAGGTCACTATCAAGAATGGGTTCCAATGGGATCACTTTTCAGCCAACCCTGGCCTTGTAATAAGAATGGTTCTCAAGGCATATCTCGTCTGAGTAAAATACATACAAATGAAATTCAAAGTAATTTCAAAGGCAGGGAGACCAATAACAAAAGGAAAAAAAAGACATTTGTAGGAGGTTTCACTTGAGTTGAATCTTAAAAGAAGCTAGTTGGAAGGGCATTCTAGAGATGGGGTACAGCCTGTGCAAAGGTATAGAAGTGGGAAACAGGATGCATGTGGTACACAAGTAAGTGGGTCAGTTGTGGTAACGTGTGTTGGAGCCAGTTTGTGAGGAACTTTGAATTTGTTTTTCCTAGAGACAACTAGGAGCCACAGAGAAGAGTGACATGGTCAGATTGATGCTTTTTTGTATCCCTAATTTGTAATTTCTTTGTTGTAGGGAAATCCTAGTGAAGAACTACTAATATAAGGTAGTAAATTCTATAATTTTAGTCTGAAACTTGATTGAGGTATAGTGACTTAACCAAAGTCACATAGCCCATATATTTAAGAGTCTTCCTAACTCTAAAATAGGTCACCTATCTGCCCTTCCATGCTGTCTCTCAGACATACACTTTAATAAATATCAATTGTCAGCTATGTAAGAATGTATTGAAGAGAGAGTGCCAAAGCTAGGTGGCACAGTGCACAGAGCACCAGCTCTGGAGTCAGGAGAACTCAAGTTCAAATTTGGCCTCAGATACTTACTACTTACTAGCTGTGTGACCCTGGACAAGTCACTTAAACCAATTACCCTGCCTTCCCCCCTCCAAAAAGACATCAAAAAAAAAAAAAGAATGGATTGAAGAAGGGAGAGACTGAAGGCAAGAATTCCAGCTATTGGCCATAGTCCAAACCTCATGTTCCAATCTTTAACCTTTTCTATTTTCACCTTAAAAAAATTATAGCACTTGGGAAAAATGATTTTCCTTAGCAATTATTATCTTGGAGGCTCAGAGCTCCCTCCATTCCCCTTTCTTCCAAAGTTCAGTTTCTTCTTCAGAAAGACATTAAGATCTAATCTAATGGGTCTGTTCTTGCTCAGACTGTTGCCCAGACAGGTCTGGGAAAATATTGATTCTTCCCTATTGTCAAGACAGGTGATAGTGAAATTGATTTCTCTTTGACCATGATTAAGTGCCTAAGTCACTATTGCAAGCCTCATGTTAATATAGCCTACCTCCCAGTGTGTTAACCAATCAGAGTTGATTGGCACCCCTTGGGAACACCCACTTTTCCAAGGATACATAAACTCAGTACCTCCAACACCCAAATCAAGCCCGTTCTGGTCTGATTCCTTTCGGGGGGTTCATTCTGGGCTGCAACTCCCATGACAATGCATGCGTGTTGCCAGCTTGAGAGAAATTAAAAACCTGGACACAACCTAATTTCATTTGTCTTAGAACAAACTCTGTGAGGTTGACAGGCTACAGGAAGTATCCATCAGCTTAGGAAACCCAGTGCACCCCATGCAGACTGTAATTTAGCAGATTAGTCATACCTAATCACCTAAGGCACAGAGAAATTAGGCGACTGGCTCAGGATTACTCGGTCAAGTGTCAGAGGCAGGATTGTAACCCAGGTTTTCTTGATTCTAAGTCTAAAACTCCATCAACTACTTTTTAATTTTTAAAAATTACTTCAGTATTCTCTCTTAACCTAATTAAAGACCTTTCAGAATAGTTTCCATATATTAGTAGGCATAACAGGAGGTAGAGTGGTACAGTGGTTGGAGAAGGAGGAAGGGTTGGGAACAAGCATTATTAAGCACCTACTGTATGCCAGGCATTGGGCTAAGTGCTTTACAAATACTAACCCATGTGAACCTCTAAGGTACTAGGTATTTTTATGATGTCCATTTTTAAATTGAAGAAAGTGAGGCAGATAGCAGTTAAGTGCCTCGCTCAGGTTACACAGCTATTAAATGTCTGAGGTAAAATTTGAATTCAGGTCTTCCTAAACTAAGGCTGAGACCTCTATCTACTGCCCCACCCAGCTGCCTCACTAGCCCTGGGTTTGAATTAGACCTTGTTATTTGCCAGCCATCTGGCATCAGACAAATCTCTTCACTTCTGTGTCTGTTTTCCTCACCTATAAAATGAAGGAGCTGGCTCAAATGATCTCCAAGATGTCTAAATATGTGTGCTTGTCATCTCTCAAAAACCATAGATTATTCCAGAGGTTTACTACTGTCTGCCATTTTGGGACCCGATGGTTTTTTATGGAAATTTAGACAAGTAGAAGTACAGCTTAGAATGGAAAAGGCTGGAAAACACTGCTACAAATACATGACCTAAAATTCATTAAAGTCAATGGTCATGTCTATTCCTTTGACTTCTGAACTGTTAAATGGATGGAAATGCCTTGGTTAATTTCAGTAGGGACAACATTTTAATTGGAGGGTGAATGGTTTTCAGTATATAAAACACAAAAAAGCTAAAGTTGGTTTATGGTTATCTTGCAGTATTGGGACACCATCCAGTTTGAGGAGACCCAAGGCTCAATTTGAGGACTTCCAAGCCTTTAGGTACTTAAACAGTGGTATCCAAGAAAGATACCTCTTAGCAATCTGAGCGTTTGGGCATGTCTGTTGATGTCCTGAGCAGCAATACGGGTTTTTCAACTTCAGACATGGCCAGAACTTTTTTTTTTAATCAAAGGAAAGGAGGAGGAGAAGGAAGAAGAATCATAAGATCATAGATTAAGATTTAGAAGGAACTTCCAAGATAACTAGTCCAATACCCTCATTTTATTTTATTTTATTTTATTTTATTTCATTTTTTGCTTTTTTGGAGGGCAGTTGGGGTTAAGTGACTTGCTCAAAGTCACACGGCTAGTTTTTGTGTCAAGTGTCTGAGGCCGTATTTGAACTCAGGTCCTCCTGACTACAGGGCCCAGTACGCTATTCACTGTGCCACCTAGCTGCCCCAAACACCCTCATTTTACAGATGAAGAAACTAAAGACCAGAGAGCTTTAATATCTTATCCAAGGCCACACAGGTAGTTGGTAATTTAACTTGGATAGAAACCCAGGTCCTCTGACTCTAAAGGCAGTTTCTTGTTTTTGTTGGATTTTGTTGCTTTGGGATTTTTTGTTGTTGTTGGGTTTTTGTTGTTGAATTTTGGGATTTTTCCACTGTACCATGTGTAAGATATATCAGGTGTTCTCCTGCATCTCAAATTGCTAACTGGTTGAGTGGCCATAGAATTTTAGAATTTAGAATTATAAGGTAGCTTAGAGATCATCTAGCCAAATCCCCTTCATTATACAGATGATAAACTAAAGCCAAAAGAGCTTACATCAATTACCAAGGACACACAAGTAGCACAGAGAATCAGGATTCAAGCCCAGGTCCTCTGAATCCTCATGTTGTTTCTTCTAGAAAATGTCAGCTGGCCAGAAATAAGATTATAACCAATTAAAACCTTTGTTGACTAGTCTGATGCTGATTGGACACCTCCTATCCTCTGTAGCAAGAAAAGTAGACTACATTTGTGCATATGTGTATACAAATATATAGGAATATATATAGATATGTATACATATATGTGTACACATGTGTGTATATATGCACACACCCAGATATATATCTATATATTTGTATCTATTGTTGTTGTTATTATTTGTCTTTTGTTTTCAAAGAGGACCAGTGACATCATGAGGGTGATGACTTGTGTTTGAATTGGATTTAAATGAGGCAGAGTTGCACAAAGTCATCAGCCTCACTCTGTCTTCCAAAAATCAAGATGACTGGCAATGGCTGGGGATACAGCGGATGACCTTGGCATCATTGATGGGTCTGACCAAGCTCTAAGCGCTCAAGTTATCCTAATAGTAAAATATCAACTCCTGTGCATGGGGAAAATGAAGTATACTTCTGAATTTCAGGGTAAGATGAAACCAAAAATACTGGGTGCTATAATGATAGCACCAAGCCCAGGGCAGTTCACATAGTAAGAATGTAATGTTTGTTGAATTAATGAAATTGCGTTCCATAGCATTATTGATATAGGACATTTATAAAACAATGGTTTATCATCTTAAACAAAAAAAATGCATGCATCTTAAGTTAAAAACAGCATTAAATCTTCTTTAACTACTGATAATCATTACAATTAGTTACAGTAAATGACAACACTAAAATATTATTTAAAATTGTTAGGTCTCTTTTGCTGAAGATAAAACAGGATTGCAGGTAAGGATCATAGGTTTATATCTGGAAATACCTGGCTATCTAGTCCAACTCCTCTAAATTTGCAGATGGGGAAACTGAGGCCCAGAGACATTAAATGCCTTGCTCAGCATCATTCAATAAGTATCCGAGCTAGTAGTCATCTTAATGACACAATCAGCAAGTGAGTAAACATTAAGACAATTTTTATTTCATCATTTTTCACCTCCAAGAAACAGTAAAGTAGAATGTTCACTGGGCTTAGTGTCAGAAAATCTGCATTTGATGCCCAGTTTTGACCCTTAGCAGCTGGTGGCACAGTGAATAGAGTGCAGGCCTGGGGTCAGGAAGATTAATTTTTCTTGAGTTCAAATGTGACCTCAGACACTTACTAGCTGTGTGATCCTGGGTGAGTCACTTAACCCTTGTTTGCCTCAGTTTCCTCATCTGTAAAATGAACTGGAGAAGGAAATGGCAAAACACTCCAGCATCTTTGCCCAGAAAATCCCAGGTGTGGTCACAAAGAGTCAGACACGACTGAAAACTATTGAACAACAATGAAAGCTCTATGACTATGACCATGTATCAGCCTCTCTGACCCTTAATTTCCTCATCTGCAAAATGGAAAAATAATGCTTATACTACTTCAGAAGATAGTTGTAAGAAAAGCATGTTGCCAACCTAAAAATTAAAGCCAGTTATTATTTATTTCATTCACTATATTGCTTTAATACTTGTTGAGTTTGTATGCCTACTTCATCAAAGCCACTTAATTATTTTTTATCCGTTCTCTTAAAAAAAAAAATTCCAGTGGTTTGATCCCTTAATTTAATCTCTGTCAGTGAAAGATTAAAAAGAGAGTAATAATAAAAATATGAAGGGGGAAATGAGGACAATAATTTACACATCAAAGAGAGTCCTGAAGCTAATGGATTTTTAAGAAAAACAGTCATTTGATATTCAAAAGAACTTGCCCAAACAAGAGAAAGGGCCTAGCTGTCAGACAGCGGGATGTTAAGCCCTGGGAAAATAAAAGGTGACTTGAGAAAAACACTAATGGAATGACCAAAGTTTTAAAAATTGTTTAGGTTTTCACTGTTTCACTCACTTATTTTAGATTGATGATGGTCACTGTTGGGACACTGATCAAAGATCTAAAAAGAAAATTACTTCCTAAAATCAGTGATTCTGCCAGCAGGCCTGCAGCCTCAAAGCTGACCTTGACTCTTCCCTGTCCAACATTCTGCCAGTTTACCAAGTCCTGTGGGCTTGAGCATTTCCCATCCCCTTACTTCCATACACGGAGCCTTTCACCTAGTTCAGACCCTCCTTGCCTCTGGCCAGGACTATCATAATGGGCTCCTAACTGGTCTCTCTGCCTTACGTTTGTTTCTTCTCTGATCCATCCTCCACACAGATGCTGAAATAGTCTTACTCAAAGCACAGGTCTCTCATTCCCTGGCTCAAGGGGCTTCAGAGGCTGCCCATCACCTAGAGAATAAAATACACACATCAGTTTGGCATTTAAAACCTTTCACAACCAGGCTCCAGCATCTTTCCAGATGAATTTCATAGAACTCTTCTTCGCACACTCTATTTCAACCAAATGCCCTGCTTTTTCTTCCTGCAAAAGAGACTATTCCAGCCCCCCTTACCTGAAGGCCATTATGTTACATTTCACCCTTTCCCCCAGGATTCTTCTTTACCTTTAAGGAGGTTTGTGATATCTGTTCTGTCATTGGCTCAAGCTCCTGCCATGTGGTTCTCCACAATTCTAG
The DNA here is from genome assembly GCA_028646575.1 of Pseudocheirus occidentalis. Taxonomy (NCBI): domain Eukaryota; kingdom Metazoa; phylum Chordata; class Mammalia; order Diprotodontia; family Pseudocheiridae; genus Pseudocheirus; species Pseudocheirus occidentalis. The sequence goes on along the minus strand of CM053598.1, from coordinate 93,036,937 downwards.
AGTTCCTTTGTACCTCAGTTCTATTAAAAATACTTAATAGTCAGATTAGTTTTTGCAAAGGAATATTTACTTCAGAGGTATAGTAAGAGCAAACATACAAACATTCTCAGCCCCTATCCCATACCCAGCACCCAGAGGCATAATCTTCCCTATACCCCCATTGTGTCTGGAAAGAGGAGAGGGATTATGTTTATAATTTAATTTAGTTCTTATATAACATGGTATAATGGTAGGTATATAGCTACCAGTGGAAAGAGGGCCATACCTCCATTTGGAAGATTCATCTTCCTGATTTCAAATCTGGCCTGAGACACTTACTAGCTATGTGACCCTAGGCAAGTCACTTAGCCCTGTTTACCTCAGTTTCCTCATCTGTAAAATGAACTGCAGAAGGAAATAGCAAACCACTCCAGTATCTCTGCCAAGAAAACCCCAAATGGGGTCACAAAGAGTCAGATATAAATGAAAAATGACTGAAAAACAACAACAAAGACTTTTAATAGGGTCCCAGCAAGTTCTAAATCTAAGTCACCCTATGCTTTCATCCCGGTACCATCCTTTCTCAGGGATTCCCTGCTAGACTGGCAGCAACATCCAGCCTGGAATCCTGCTTCCAAAGGTTACCATGACTTGAACTCTGGGTATAGAGACTCTACAACCTTCATCTAGAACTGAAAAGGTCAAGCAAACAAACCAAAACCCCAAGCCCAATTCCTGAGACCACAGGGCCTTTTAAATAGCAAAGGGACTAGACAGCTCTTTTCCCACACCCAGTTCAGCACATGGTACCTAAGCGTTGAGTGAATGGAACCTTCATCCCCTGCACACTGCCAGTGAAAAAGACTGTCCCAATCTAGTAAACGCATTGTGACTGCAACCAATGCTTTGAAGAGGCTGCCCCCACTCACAGTGGAAGAAAACAGGGCATCTTTTCTGAGAAGCAGGGCTCTGATGCCTTCCACATGGATGTCTCTATCTTAGGTGATCTGGACACAGGCCAAAGCGAGGTTCTATTCTCAAGCTTGACATTTTACCTCCTATATCCAGACTTTTACACAGGCTTCTCCCAAGTCTATGCTGCACTTCATTCTCACCTCTGCCTAAATTCCTTAGTGGCTTTCAAGGCTCAGCACATATACTGCTTCTTAAAGGAAGCCTTTTCTTTTTTGCTTGGTCAGTGTTTTCTCTTTTGTATATCCTAATAGAACTGTTAAAAAAAAAAAGCTCATGAACTGTTAAAAAGAAGAAACATGAGCTCCAAAAGGGGGTTTACACATGTTATAAATATATTTATTTGCCTGAAAAGAAGCTTGTAAGCTGGAACAGTGTCAAAATGGAAGTTCATTTTTCATCTGTGTACCCCCAGGAACTAGCAAACTGCTTTTCCCTTGGCAGGATTTTAATAAATGTTTATTGTCTAATTGAATTGAACAGGTATTTTTCAAACATCTCATTCTAGCATTGTATAAGATACAGATTTAGCTCACAAAGACATGACAGTAAAGATGGGGCAAGAACGTAGTAGAGCATAGTGGGTAGAACAATGGGCAAGTCAGATTATTTGGTTCAGTTCCTGGCTCTAACAGTCACTAGCAGGATAATCATTATAATGAAAGTCACTTTCTTCTCTTCCCCCCCCTCGCCCCCACCTCAACGTCCTCCTTTATAAAACAGCGATATAGCAATAGTATACTACTACACATTCACTGTCAGAAACACATTTTGTCAGACCTTGGCACTGTATGAATGTGAGCTGTTATATGTTGACTAATTTTAAAAGAGGGCACAGTAAAATGCTATTTGTGCAATATAGATAATTTTGAAATTGTGGATAGCTTTTAAGCATTTCTTATAGAGCCAAACGTAGATGTGTTTATAGAAATCCAACTTTACTCTTTATGCTTCCAGTTATATGAGGTCCTCCCCCCTTGTTTACAGCTCTTTAGTACATACTTCATTTCAGATTCCTATTTAAGTTGTAATGGGACCCAGTGATACAGTTCTGAAGAATTTAAAACATAATTTATAGTGAGTGTAAGTGGAAAGAGTGCTGGATTTGGAGTCAGAGGCCTGATGCAGAGCCTTATTGAAGGACACCAACAGAGAAAGTCCTTCAACCCTACCTGTTGTGCAAACCCTACAGGCATAACAGGAGCATAGATTTGAAGGTTCCTTAGAGTTTTTCTAGTCTAATCTTATCGTTTTATGGATGAAGACACTCAGGCCAAGAGAGGGCTATATGAGTTGGCCAAAGTCATAGAGGTAGGGGCAGCTAGGTGGTGCAGTGGATAGAGCATTGACCCTGAAGTAAGGAGGACCTGAGTTCAAATCTGACCTCAGACACTTACTAGCTATGTGACCCTAGGCAAGTCACTTAACCCTGATTGCCTCCAAAAATACAGTCAGATAGGTAGTACTCACATCTTCAGAATACAAATCCTGTGTTCTTGCCATTCTACTGAACACTGCAACTTAATCAGTAAAATGCCTGTTTAAGAAATGCCTATGGATACATCCTAGAGATTTGACTAAGACGTAGAGGAAAAGTGACCTACCCAGGATCACACATCATTCAGAGGCAGCATCAGAACCAAGTCTTTCTGACCCCCAGCCCAGCATTCTACCCATTTTGCCACATGGTCCCTATCACCATCATCATCATCACCATCACCATCATCATCACCACCATCGGTAAAAAGGAAGATAACCATGAGAATAAGTGTAGGTACAAATCTATAGGAATAACATAAAAACTAGCTAAAAAGTAATCATGAAATTGAAAGTTTCATTTGTTCCTTCAAGTAATAGTTAACAAACACTCATTAAATAGAAGAAATTGTGCTGGGTGAACATTTTTGATAGAATGAACTTCAATCATTAAGAATTTTTTTGCCTTTAACAAAGTATTGACTTAATAAAATGGAATGGCAAATCTGAGAGAGAACTGATCTTGCCAAGACACTAAATTAAAAGAAAAAAATTTAAGAAAAAGAATGGTTTTTCCGGGGGCCTTTTTCTGCCATAGCTATGGAAAAATTTAACTCATTTTTTCATTTTTTTCCCTTTTGAATAACTTTTTTACTTCATTCCTAGAATATGTAACCACATGTTTGTTTTAGGTTCTTCTGTATCATTGTCTTCACAAAGGCAGCATCAATATGCTTTCGATCTAGTTTTCCAAGAATTATTCCACTTGAGTGGATTGTGGTCTAGAACACACCCTATACAGTTCCAAGTAAGGTGCCAATTGATTTAAAATATGTACATACATACACATATATGTAGATTAAGAATTATTCTAACTCTAATCAATAGGGGGCAGTGGCCCACTACTGTAACAGCAGAACTTCAAATTAAAGAATAAAAATATCATGTAGATCCATTATGATTGAGTGAAAAGCAAATTTCAAGTCAGCTAAAGAAACTGAAAACATTTTTATTAACATTAATGAATGATTCAATAATTAATCTTAAGTAGTCACGAATTCATACTTTGTTTATAGGCCTGCCAGAGACTTCTTAGAATTTGATTTACATGCTACTATTTACATAAGTAATATTGGTCTAGAAGTTAGTGTCCTGAAATGGAGATGAGAAAGCCTGAGTTTTATTTAAAATTTCTTTTCAGGTAACAATTTTTTTTTCTCCTTCCTACCTTCCCTCATGGAAGGAAAAAAAAAAAATCAAAACCCTAATGGTTAGAGTTCCATTCCAAGTTTTCTGTTCCTATACATGTTAACTAGGACTAATCCTGTTCATTATCATATCAGAAAGGCATTCCAGCATCCCAGGGTAATAACAATACTTTGCATTTGTGAAGTGTAATTTTCAAAGTCTTTCCCATACACTTTCTCATTTGATCCTAATACTGCCCCAGTAAAATAAGGAGGTTAGGTATATTAATTATGCACTGGGAGGTTTCTTTAGGCATCCAGTGAGATTTTCAAATCTACAAGTTTTTATTAAGCACCTATGGTGTGCAGAACATTATTATAAGTTCTGGGAGGAGTTGTTGTTATTCACTTGTTGTTTTTCGATGGTGTGCAGCTCTTTGTAACCCTATCTGGGGTGTTCTTGGCAAGGATGCTAGAATGGTTTGCCATTTCCTTCTCTAGTTCATTTTACAGATAAGAAAAATGAGGCGAACAGGGTTAAGTGACTTGTCACTTAGATATAGATATAGATATAGATAGTCTGTAGTCTGTGCCCTCAAGGAGCATATAATTTAGCAAAGGGGAAAAGACAACAAAACAAGCAACTTATACACACACACACACACACACACACACACATTATAGGCTAAGTACACCAGAGAATTATTTAACAAAGCTCTGTCTTAGGTCTGAGGAGGAAGATGGGAGAAGAGTGTGGATCAAGGAAGGCTTCACAAAAGTGTCACTGGAATTGGTCTTTCAAGGATGCACCAGAGGTCAACAGGTAATAACAGGGAAAAGAAGCTCTTCAGACATAGGGAGCAGCATGAGAAAAGACACAGAATTGTGAGAATGTTGGGTATTTAGTGACACAATTCCCTAGTTTGGTTGGAAAGTCATGTCTAGAGTACAATAAGGTAAGTTAAGGATGAAATGGTAAGATGGAGCCAGGCTTTGAAGGGCAAAGGAATCTGAACTTTATTTGGGAAACAATAAGCGAATAAGGAGTCTCTGATGATTTCTAAACAGAAGAATGTCTTGACTAGAACTATGTATAAGAAAGATTATTCTGTTAAATATATGAAGGTGGGATTAGGAACGAGGAACATTGAGGAAGGAAGACCTATTGGGAGGCTAGCCCAACAGTCTAGGTAGGTGAACTGAGGTGATAGCATTGGGAATATTGTGGTATCCCCCAAGTTCAGTACATAATATAGTTTACATGTAGTAGGTATTTAATAAAGATTTGTTCAGGTGGGGTGCAATGGGAGACAAATGCAAGAGATGTTATAACTACAACATCCAAGGTTATGCAAGGGCCAGTTAGGAGTTTAAATATGGGAGGTGAGGGGAAGTGAAAAGCCAAAGACACTGCTGAGGTAAATCCTGTAGAGATACTACAGATAGTAATAATGAAGTCAAAAAGAGAAGAGTGTTTAGAGAAAAAAAAGACAGGGAACTAAATTCTGATCATGGTCAGTTTGAGGCACTAGTAGGAAATATAGGAGGTGATGTACCTTGGGCAGTTGGAGAGCTTAAAAGGATGTTCAGGATTTGGGAGTTATCTGCACAGATATAATATTTAAAGCTGCGGAATGCCAAGGGACAGTAAGAAGAAGACCAAGTACTAACTGAGAGGAACACTCACATTAAGAGGGTGGTAAGGGGAAGAAGAGCCAAAGAAGGAGGGAGGAAGGGAGAGAGAGAGAGAGAGAGAGAGAGAGAGCAGCAATCATTTCCAAGTCAGAAGACAAAGATTGGGATAGAAAGGAAGATTATGAAACAGGCATAAGAATAAGACTCATTAAAAAAAAATTATGGAAATGACCTCCAGGTCAATAGATGACATTGGTGGGTAATGAGCAGCACAATTAGACTGAATAAAATCCTTTAGAGAAAAAAGTATTGAGGAGGTGGTGATAGAGGTGATAGTCTGGAAGGAGCAATGAGGATCAAGGAGTAAGTTCCACCCCAACCCCACCCCTTCCAACGACCCTCCTTCAGGCCCAGTGAATCAGAGGTAGTTGGAGAAGTGATCACCAATGGAGTGGGCAAGAAGGGACTTTGTATCCTCAGGGAAAAAAAACGGATTTCTGTTCAGGTGAGAATGTAGAAAGAATGCTGGTTCACACGGTTAAGGACAAGGCATATTGCTGACAATACAAAATGGTCTCAGTAGTGAGTGAGTTGAGTTGGAGTGGAGTGAAACTCAGGAGAAGCAAAGGCTCTTAGACTAAGGGAGAGTTTGATAAGTGGTCCTATGGGCATGTTGTTTGTGCCATAGGTGGTGGTAAACTGGAATGACAGAGATTAGGCAGTCAATATAGGGACCCTGGCACACTATTTCAGCATCTCTGAACCTATAGAAGATTTCCAATTAATCTTCCCCATAGTTGGTGATGGAATGAGAAATTTAAAACCTTGGCGATTTCTCTTTGTAGGAGTGGGGGGTGGGGGAACAGGATTGAAAGGGGTGGTGCTTTAACCTAGTTTCTCCTCCAGGTGTGCTGTGTTTGACTTGATTTTAAGAGAGTGAGAGCTTTGGGTGTCTGAGTTCTAGGCTTCCTAGCCCTAGGTCAGGGAGGGAGGAAGTTTGTTGAGAGGATGAAAGTCTATATATAGTGTGGAAACACTTTTCTTCACCAGCATTTCAAAATCAGTTTCTTTGATGTCTGAATGACAAGGCAGATGGTTTTGTCTGCCTGAGCAAGGCACAGTGTAGCCTGCATCCTGTTCATGAACTTACTTGTGTCACCCAGGGCCATATAAGAGCTTAGTTAATAAATATGTCTTATCGAGCAGAGTCTAGTTACCCAGAGCTATTTCTTGGACTTCGTTTTCACCTGTGCCCTATGAATATGGCAACCATATGTCCTAGATTTTCTAGGATGGTTTTGATTTTAGAAAAAGAAAGGATATTTTTAAACAAGGCTTTGCAGAGGGAATATTTTTTATCAGAGCACGTGTCCTAATTTTGGAGTTTGGAAAATATGGTTGTGATATGACTGCTGCCAATAACAATAAAAATGATGATAATTCATTTCTACAGAACTTCAAAGGTTTACAAAGCACATCCACAGAATTTTGGAATTTCGGAGTTGGAAAAAAAAAACTTCCAAGGGGATCTAGTTCAATCCATACCTGCACAAAAATCCCTCCATCATATATATGTATATGTGTGTATGTACATGTGTATATGTACATATATATGTATATATATATATATATGTATATGTGTAAGTGATCATAACTGCGAACCAGAGGGGCAAAGTGATTCACTCAAGGCAACAATAACAATAGTAATAGCAGCTAACATTTGTATGGCACTTACACTGTGCTAATAGCTTTAAAGTTATTATCTTATTTAATCCCCACAACAACTGTGGGAAGTAGGTACTGTTACCCATTCTACAGATGAGGAAACTGAGAACTGACTTGCCCAGAGTCACTCACCAAAGGTAGTAAATGTGACTGGTGAAAAAGGTAAGAATTCCCAACCAACAAAATCACTGATCATTTGAAATAGTAATCTATAGATTATATACTACATACATGTATTTTGTGTGTGTGTATATTATATATAAATCTGGAGGAAAGAAAGGAGGAAAGAAAGCAATGTAAACTTGGGTCCCTCTAAATTTAGTCTAATGTAGATTTTTAGGCAGGCTGCTCCATTAAACTCTATAAATCGTCCATCTTTCTATCAGCCAGATGCACCCCTCACAGTATTACACATACTCTCTTCTCCTTTTCTCCAAAATAGATTTATCTCCAATGTAATGAGAACAAATTCATATTTTTTCCTTAAATTGACAAGAAACATTATTTTCTCTTTTAGAATAAGATACTTCCTAAAACTTTCAGTTGACTAATGTTATTTTAGAGAAAGAATTGTAAGTTAATGTTTTTTAATTACCATGACAACATGTTCAGAAATGGCAGGAAAACTTGATATCAGAAGAAATATTTATTTAAAAATAGTTTTGTTGATATATTTTGTTTCTTCATCACCTATACTTTCCAATGTATTTCTTCTCCTATCTCCTCTTAGAGGATAATTTCTTATAACAAAAAAAAAAAGGAAAAAATCAGTTCAGCAGAACTAACCAACATATTAAAAAAAGTCTAATTTTATACATACCGTTTACACATTTATAGTAAACAGCAACTCACTCTAATAATACCCTAATACCAACCTCGGGCTTCCCTGGCTTCCAGGGTCTTCTCAAACACCAGCCAACCCTAAGACAAAAGTCCTTTTACCTCTCACCCCCAGGGCCTTCTCCAGTGCTGACTGAACAACAATACTGCCTTACCTGATTCCCATACATAATCTTTTTTTTTTTTGGAGGGGGGAAGGCCGGGCAATTGGGGTTAAGTGACTTGCCTAAGGTCACACAGCTAGTAACCAGATTTGAACTCAGGTCCTCCTAACTCCAGGGTCAGTGCTCTAATTCACTGTGCCATCTAGCTGCCCCTCCCACCCATATTCTTGCCCCTGCCTTCTGTGATGTGGACTTCATAGGGCTTCACAGAACACATCACCACTTGCCCTACAGGTGGAACTTGAGGAAGGACCTCAAGCTGTCTAATTATGTCTAATTATGTCCCTCCCTCAGTAAACGTTTTTCCAACCACTGATACTCTGCCTGAACTCATTCCTCATTGGTTAGTCTACTCTAACTTCCTTTTATTCTCCCCCTCTTAGTGATTCTGAACTCTACAGTCCAACTGCCCACACTCTTAGATCCACTTCAACCCAACTCCCTCAATGACCCAGTCCAAATCTCTCCACCCCTTCAGCTTTGCATTTTGGAATGCCTACTTCATTGGAAGGGACAAATTTCTCTTCATCTTAAGCCTCTTCCTTTCTTACTCTTTCATCTTCTGGCACTCAAAGAGAATTGACTCTCTCCTGGTGACTGCTTTCCTTGGCACCTACTCAGTATTTGTTGCACTTTCACACAAACCCGCTGGCCATCACCCTTCCACTCACTGGCCATGGTGGTGGGGGACATCAGAACACTCCTTTGTTCCCCACTGTCACTTCCAAACTCTCCCTCTAAAATTATCACTCAGCACCTCCTTTGAGGTTTATGCTTATCCATATTTATCACACAATGCAGATCCTGGTGGCCATTACTTATCCCAGGACATTTTCTTTCCTTCCTTAATGAGTTCAGTGCCTAGTTCACAGATTTCCTCTCTACTACAAATCCTGCCCTCATAATAGGGGCCTTTAACATACATATTGATAGGTCCTCAATCAACCAACCAATCATTAAACATTTGTTCATTAAGTACCTATTCTGTGCTGGGTCCTATACTGCACAACTTCCCAACACCAAAATCTTTTTAATTCATATGACTTATTTATTACTCCATCTCAACTACACACAGAGATGGTCATGACCTTGAATTTGCCATCACCTACAAGTTTTCTACTCCCATCTTCACAAATTTCAAAATTCCTTTATCCGATCTTGACCTTGTATCATTCCATCTTTCTCTATACCTTATGACCCCTAAGGCTATTTCTTCTTCTTCATTATGACATCCACTCCCTCTGTTGTACAGAGAATAAGAGCGAGCTGAAACCTGGGTTCAAGGTAAATTTAGGTGTGGATTTATTGATCAGGTGCATGACTACCAGAGTGTTCACTCAAATTGGTAGTAGTTCATTGAGGGTACGGGCATTGTTTAAAAAGGCTAAAACCACAAAAACCGCAATTAGGGAGGGGAGCCAGCAGAAGCAATGACATACAGAAGCAAAAGAACAGCAATTGGTTAGATCTATAGCTCAGGGCTAATTTGGGAATATGGTGCAAGAGTACAAGGGTAGAACCTTCCTGTGACATGGGGGTCTCTCCTAGAACAGGGTGGAAGTCGAAGGGTAGAGGGTCGTAATCAGCTTCCCAGAGCAGGGTGGAAGGGTCATTGGTTAAGGGGGACTGGAATTCCCCAGAACAGGCCAGGGTCATGTTCTGGGCGAAGGTTGTAGGGACCCTGCTTGGTCAGCAGAACAGAACAGGGTGGTCTCTACATAAGATAGTCTTACACCATAACCTTAGGCTGAACTTTGTACACTTATGCTGATTCAGGGAGAATATACAAAATGCTCATAAAGGAAGGAGGGGAGTCAGGGGACTACACCTTGGGAAATACTCAGGACTATGCCTTAAGCTGTTTCAAGCTATTACAGGGTGTAGGATAGAGACAGAGACAAAAATATAAAGGAGCTTAATGGTGGGCCACAAATCAGGTGGTATGTAGTCACCTGGGATTTGGGTTTGGGTACAACACCCCCATCCCTCAATTCTTTTCCAGGGCATTCTTTTTCCCTTCCTATCTTTACCTCCTTGTGAACCAAACCAGTTCAACTCTATACTGCCCTCCACACTTGACTACCTTGTCTCCTTGTCTTGTTGCCAGTCCTGACTTGACAAACCCTAGCCTTGGATCAATCCCACCATTTGCAACATTCACTCTTATTCATATGCTAAATGTATTCATGCTAAAGGTAGTTGGAGAAAATCATGGGATACTTCTGACTGAGCCCACAACAAATTTGTGTTACATAAATTGTTTGAAGATCCCTTTTTCTTATGTAAGTAAGCAGGTATTTAGCCCTTTTTAACTAACCAAACCTTTGAGGCTAAGAGGCAGAGGGTGTGAACTCTGTCTCCTGATATAACAGGAAGGATTTGGCTGAAACAGGAAGGATTTGGCTGAAACAGGAAGGGTTTGGCTGAAACAGGAAGCCAATGCTTTGTGTGTATATAAGAAGAGGGCCAGAAAGAGACAGTCAATTAGAATTTTTGCTCCTGGTGGAGGAAGCAGAATTTTCACAGCATCTGGGAGCTGGGCTGCTACATGCTAGACTGAGAACTGAGTTGGAGTTTTCTTGAGACCAGAATCTGCTGAAGGCTAAAGTTACTGCCAAGAAGGCCACCTGGAAGGCTGAGATTTCTTCTGGGTCCTAGGGCCAGCTGAACTGCTGGAGGACTGAAGAAGCATGACCATGATAAGACTTTGTTTGTTCCTGGCCTGGTTGATCCTTGAGCTCCTGGCAACAGAAGTGGTGAAGGGTTTGAGATGTGCTAGACTCTGTGAACTTCAGTGTGTAGCAACAACTCCCCAGAGAACTGGACAAGGACCTGGGAGATTTCTGCCTCTGAATCCAGGTGACTGGTGGATTCAGGTAGGAGCTGGGACCATGGAAGGGGATCCAGGGAATCTGGGAGTCAAGATGAAGAAAAGGCCTCTCCTGGGATATTGAATGTGGTGATGAAATTGAAATTTACTAGACACTGAGGGGTGGAAGCTTTGTGTAATTTTCTAATGATTGTATTTAGTAATTAACAATCCTTAGTGACTGATTGCTAGATAAGTGACTGATTAAGTTAACCTATGATTGTCCCATGAGTGGAAGATTGACTATTGTATTGTGAGATGACCGAATAACTGAGTGAGGAGGCAAACCTCCTTAGGAATATCAGATGATTATTCTTTTGTTCTTTGTTCTTAATACTGTGACCACTTTGGTGAAAACTATGTGGCCATTCTAATGTTAAGATGTTGTAAACAGTATATTGTGATTTTCTATGATAAGATGTGATGCTGTGAATATGATATTTTGATTTGTTGTGAATGTTTGCCTTGATTTGTTGTGGAATAAGTGGAGTGTTCACTATACTGTGTAATCAGAACCTTAAAAGCTCTTCACAGTAGCATTCTTTTGGGAAGCTGCTTGTACATGGCGTTACAATAATCTTAAATGGAGTTAGTCTAATCCTCACTTCAGCAATGTAATCCCTTTATACTTCTCTGAGAACCTTGCTTTGTACTTCACTGGGAAAAATCAGGCCATTTGCCAAGTTTCTTCTTCTCTAATCCTTCTCTTATCACTCAGCCATCTATCTTCCCCCTTTATCTCCTCCTTCAATCTGATCTTTGGCAAAGAAATGTTCCTTCTCTTGGCCAAAGCCAAGCCCTACATGCACCCTTGATCCCATCCCCTATCATCTTGTCCAGCAGATTGCCACACTGTCATCTCCATGCTCATCTTTAATCTCTGTTTGCTGACTTCTCAGCTGCCTACAAACTCACCTATGTCTCCCCATCCTTAAAAGATCCTCCCTTGATTTCACCATGTTTGCTTTTGTCTTCCATCACCTCTTCTTAGCTAAATTCCTTAAGACAGCCATCTACAACCAGTGCCCCTCAGCACCTGATTCAGTCAGGCTTCCTTCCTCATTAAACCCCAAGCCACTCTCTCCAAAGTTACCAATGATTTCTTCATTTCCAGATTGAATGGACTTTCATCAGTTCTTGTCCTTCTTGACTTTTCTGCAGTGCTGGACACTGAGGAGCATCCTATCCTGGATACTTTCTTTTCTCTACCTTTTGTTTCATTGCTTTCTCCTGGTTTTCTTATTACTGCTCTGACAACTCCTTCTCAGTCTCCTTTGCTGGTTTTTCCCTCTATGTCACACCACTAACCAAGGCTCTGTCCTGGGCCCTCTTCTCTTTTCATACTCTCTGCTATCTAACTTGGTGACTTCATCAGTTCTACACATTTAATGATCACCTCTAGGCATAATACACACATATTATATATACAGCATATTTACATACATGTAATATGTGAATATACATGTATGCATACATGTGTATGTGTGAACTGTATGTATACAAGTATGTATATACAGTCCACATCTCTTCTGAACTTCAGTTCCACATCGCCAACTGTCTTTTGGACATCACATTTTCCAGAGGCGTCTCAAAATAAAAATATCTAGAACAGAATCCATTATCTTTTCCCCAAATTGCCCTCTACTTCTAAGGTTCCCTATTATTTTCTGGGATACTAGAAGGAGCACCAGAGCTGGAGACAGGAAGCCTCTTCTTCATGAGCTCAAATCTGGCCTCAGATACTTACTAGCTGTGTGACCCTGGGCAAGTCATCTGGTTCCCTCACTTTCTTCATCTGTAAATGAGCTGGGGAAAGACAAAATGCAGGTTAAAATAATAGTAATAATACCTATCCCTTGGATAATATTTTCAGGTTTATCAAGCACTTTACAAATATTATCTCATTATATCCTCACAATACCCTAGAAGGTAGGTACTATTATTATCCCCATTTTATAGATGAGGAAACTAAAGCAAACAGGGGTTAAGTGACTTTTCCAGGGTCACTCAACTAGTAATTGTTTGAGGCTGATTTCAACTCAGGCCTTTCTGACTCCCGGTCCAACTCACTCTCCACTGTACCGTCTAATTACCTCTAGGAAGCTTCCGTGCAATTTATAATCTTAAACAGTTTCCTAGAGCACTGAGAGATTAAGTGATTTAGCTAACATCACAGAGTCAGTATGTATCAGAGGTGGAATTTGAATTCAGGTCCTCCCATCTTTGAGGCTAGCTCTTTATCCACTATGTCATGCTCCCTCTCATGTCCAGCTATGTACCACAATTTTTTTCTGATCAATTAGCTTAAAGTGCCAATGATCATGTCTCCCAACCTGTCCTCTTCCTGACAGCCTCTGTTTTCAGCCCTCCAGTTTATTTTTCTGCTTTTGGAACTTTTGTTTGCTGATTCAGGTCTTTTTTCAGCATGGGAATGCCCCCTCTAGTGACCGAAAAGTGAAATTATAAGCTATTTTGAAAACTTGGCCCTAAGGTCATAGGAAGGATTTTGAAAGCCTCTACTCAATAAAAAGAAATTTGTTAAGAGATAAAGAAGGCATTAATTCAGACTCCCCTAGACTAGAACATTTTTAAGAGACTTGGGACAGCCAAGTTTCTCCTAAACCCTCATAAATTCTAAGGCAAATAACATAATAATTAATTAAATACTTAATGTTTACTTTTAGCAAGTATATTAGTCTCAGGCCAAATTTATGACATGGTAGAGTTGTATTTTTAAGTTCTCTTTATATACTTTATAGCACATGTTATATTATATAATCAATATGTACTTTTATCCCTGTTTTTATAGGAGTTGGAGGACTTTATTATTTTAAATTATTATGGAAGTTTATAGTTCTTCTGTCTTTGCTTTTATGACATGACAGTCATAGCTATGATTTATTTAATGCTGAGACTTTGTTTAGAAACGCAACCTCCAGGTATGACATTCCTCCTGGGGAAAAGTGAGATCTGCTTTATGATAATCCACTTTCTTTTCCTTTTCAAAATTAATTGGCTCTTTTTTTTTTCCAAACAGCAGATAATTCAAGCCATTTTGTAGTACAGTGGATAGTGGACTGGGCCGGAAATCAGGAAGACCTGAGTTCAAATGCAGCCTCAGACACTTACTAGCTCAACAACTTTTTAATGACCTCATTAGTGAAGACTAGAGTGATTTGAGTTTTTGTCCAAACTGTTACCACCTCCAATTGCTGCCTCCTTGAAATGCTAATGAGATGAATGACTGTTCAAGTTCCAAGTCCTTTACTCTTACCTAACAATCTGTAAATGGTATAGCAACCACAACTCTTTGGGGGAATTATTCCAGGTACAGTACATAGCAGCCTGAGTAACTTGGAGGATGGTTCAGTTCAATTGTTTTCCAGTTGTGTTGGGTTTTTGTGACCCCATTTGGGGTTTTCTTGGCAGAGATAATGGAATAGTTTGCCATGTCTTATTTGTAGAGTAATTTACAAATTAAATTAGGGTAGGATTGCTATTTTTGCTACAGTGGTATGGTTCAGCCACAAAGATTGAATATTGTCCTATTTCGTTTTTTGTTTAATTCTGTAAAAATATTTTTGTGGCTATGTATTTTTTTTAATTATTAGTTTATTTTAGTTTACAAGATTCAGTTCTAGAATCCTTTGCGTTTCAAATTTTCTCCTCTCCCTCCCCCTGCCTCCCACCCCCAACCATTTCAGCATGCACTCAAGTATAGGATCTGCAGATACTTTCACATTGGACATTAGTCTGGTTGTATAGAAGGGCTATAACCAATGGAGTGAACAATGGGAAAGAAGAAACAAACCCAAACATGGAAAAGAACGATAGCATGTAGATTGCTTCAGTCTCCATTTAAACTCTGTTCTTTCTAGCTCTTTCTCTGAATGTAGATATCTCCTTTCATCCTGAGACTTGTAGAGTTGTTTTATACCTGTGTGTTGCTGAGAAGAATCTAGTTTATCAAAGCTGGTCGTCACACATACGATGTGTATGTCATTGGTGCTGCTCTTCTCACTTAGCATCAGTTTGTGTAAGCCTCTCCAGGTAAATATGAAGTCCATCTCCTCCCCATTTCTTATAGCACAATAGTATTCCATTACATTCATATACCACAACTTGTTTGGCCATTCCCCAATTGATGGGCATCCCCTTAATTTCCAGGTTTTTGCCACCACAAATGCGGCTATATTTCTATAGGGTATTCCCCCAAATCTCAAACTTTAAACTTTATTAACTTAAAACTACACTAATTCTTTCAAGATACCCTATTTAAGTATAGTGTCTGTATTGCTAGATTAACTCCAAGATATTTAATGTATTTTGTTGTTATTGATTTATTCCTTTCAGTTCCAACTAAAATTCTGCCTTCTATAGGAAGCCTTCCCCAACTCATCCTAATTCTAGTACCTTCCTTCTATCATTGTTTCCTATTCGTCCTGTATATAGTTTGCTTTCTAAATATGTGTTTACATGTTGTCTCCCCTATTAGATTATAAGCTCCCCAAGGTAACAGGACTTTTGCCTCTTCTCTATCCCTAGCATGTGGCATATACTAAGAATAAATGTTTAGTGATTATTGACTAACTTAAATAAAATTTCTCTTCCAACATCTTTTTCTTCAGTTTAGTAATAGAAATGCTAATTATGTTTTTGGATTAATTTTCTATCTTGCAACTTTAATGATGCTATTAATTATCTCAAGCAATTTTAGTGTTCTTTAAGTAAACCATCATACTGTTTACAAATAGAGAATTTGCCTATGTTTACTCCCTTAATTTCTTGTCTTATCTTATTGTTATAGTTAGCAGTTCTAATAATAATAAATGACAATTATAATAGTGCTTTAAGGCTCACAAAGTAAAATATATACAATATCGTGGATGATGCTCAAAAACTCCTGTGACACAGGTTCTATGGGTGTTAATATTTACATTTGCCAGATGAGGAAATAAAAGTTCCTAAAGAAGAAATCACTTTGCCCAGGCTCACACAACTAGAAAGTGCTGAAGGCTGAATTCAAACCTAGGGCTTTCTTGCCTCTAAGTTCAGCATTCTATCAAATAAAAATGGAAAGAATGGGTATCCTTCCTTCACCTCTAATCTTATTGGGAAATAATCTGGTTTTTCTTCCCCATAGATAATACTTCTTTGGGTTTTAGGTAGAAATACTTTTGATCACGTTGTGTATAGGTCCTTTAATTACTAAGCTTCCGTCTCTGTGTGTTATGTTCTGTTTTAACATAAATTAGTACTGTTATTTTATCGAGGGCTTTTTTATGTGGGTATAATCATGAGATTTCTTTTCAGTGGTACGGGGGAGTGGGAAAGAAAAAAAATAAATTCTTGTTAATTGAAATTAATTTAATTTTAAAATAGTTTATGTAGCATATGGATTACTTGTACTTCAAATATTTGGTAGACATAAATTCATTAGGACTAGAAGTTTTTTCTTTGGGAGTTATTTCTTGGCTTGTTTGATCTTTCAGATGATATACATGTAAAGTCTTTTTCAGATTTTACAGCACTATATATTTACTGTCATTTCTGATAATGTCTAGATTCTCTATGTCCTGTTTTGTTAATTTGTACACTTCATATTTTTGTGTATATTCATCTCTTTCATTTAAGTTTTGTTTTTTTTTCATATAAACAGGAATAATATATTTTTAAAAATTTCTTCTCCTTTACAATAAAAGGAATTCCTCCTGATCATTTTTTTTTCCTGATAAGATCTCTCTTTTTTTTTCTTTCCCTT
This sequence comes from Pseudocheirus occidentalis, assembly GCA_028646575.1. Taxonomy (NCBI): domain Eukaryota; kingdom Metazoa; phylum Chordata; class Mammalia; order Diprotodontia; family Pseudocheiridae; genus Pseudocheirus; species Pseudocheirus occidentalis. The sequence continues at coordinate 93,020,329 of CM053598.1, read as the reverse complement.
CTCTTCTCTGCTGGAGGTAGCACTTTAGAGTTCAGGGGCCTGGAGTTAGAAAGACCTGAGTTCAAATATGAACTCAGACACATCCTAACTAAATGACCATGGGCAAATCATTTAAACTCTGTGTCAGTAACAACAGTACCTACTTTTCAAGGGGGTTGTGAGGATCAAATGAGGTAACATTTATAAGGCACTTAGAACAGTGCCTGGCACATAGTAGATGGTATATAAATGTTTATTCCTTCCTCCCTGCCCTACCCCCACCTTCTCTCCCAAATTAGTCAATATTGTTTGGTTTTGTTGGGTTTTTTAAAATCAAGTTAACTGTTCTTTTTAAATGTTTTATCAGCTTCATGCTCTTTGATTTCAATGCTCCTAATCTCTCCTTTGATTTTAAACATGTCTATTTTTGTACTTACTTCACTACTTCCAATTTGTTGATTTTCTAGTTTTTGAAATTGTACACTTCTTTTCTTTTCTTTATTAATATGAACTTTCATAACTATAAATGTTCCGCTATGAACTACTTATTTAACTGCACCTCATATTTTGGCATATTGTCTCAGTGTCATCATTTTTATATAATTGTTTATTCTGTAGCCTCCATGAAATATATAATATAAATAACATCTAATACATATTATTAAAATTTATTAAATATTAATGATATAATATTATGTAATTTTAAAAAATAAATTACATAATGAATGTAAATACTAATATAAAACATATCTTTTAAAAATATTTCACATACTGATTTCATTTTTAGTTGTATTATGTTCTTTAAAGGACATGATTTCTACTTGAGCTCAGTTCTCTGGGACTGGGTGACTACTTTTTCTAGATGAGTTATCCTAGAGTACCTCTCTGCTAAATTCTTTCTGTTTAGACTTTGCTATAAGAAAAATTCTGGCCAGTTTCTTATAAGATTTTCTGAAATATGGCATTGTTTGTTGTTGTTTGTTTCATCATGATTTTCTGGGAGATCAATTATTGTTAGATGGTCTTGCCAATATCTGAAAAAAGAAAAGGCAATTCAGAGACTGAACCAGTGATTCTTATCAGTCCACTTCTGCTTTGGAGGCTGGGTTAGGCAGGGAAGAAGCTTACTCAGGGATAGTGCTGTTGTTGTCCCCTAAATTCCTACCCTGGGGCAAAACCCTGATGATTTGTACTGTAGTAGACCAGACTTTCAGGGATCCCCTGGCCCCTACCCCCATTAAGGAAATGCTCCCCTCTTCCATGAGGTCACTAGGCAGATGTGCAGGAAGAGTATAACCTTGTTGGATGGATGCTTTCATTGGTTCTATGAATATCTAAAGAAAGTACAGGGTAGTTAATTTGCAAGTCTTGTTTGTGATTCCCAGTTTGTTTATGCCTCTGGACAAGGTCCTAGGATGAAGACTTAATGAATAATTAGCCTTGGGCTGGGGTATGGAATGGTGGATTCCAAAGGAAGGTCCTTGCATTCTGGTTAAGTAAGAATTTCTGCTATAGGGAATATATAAGTCCTATGATTTCCTTGTATCTTTGGCTCTGTATGAAATGGTTCTGTAATAAACAGACTATTGAATACATCCCCGTCTCTCTTTTTTATTCAGCTAGTAGCTAGGCCATACAACTGTGCTGGACACAGTATTGTACCATAGTTACATCTCTGATTATACAGCCTTAGTGTTAGGACAAAAGTAAGAAAATAGATTGACAGACTCTGCTTATAATTAGTGAATCTATTCAAACTTTTTGTGTACTGATCTATATTATCAATTTGTATTACTTCTTGAAGTCGGTGTACCCCATGAGTTACTGCCTGCAGCATCTAAAACCTTTCATTTAATCTTCTTAATTTACAAGCTTCTAGTCAACAAATTGGTCAGTAAACATTCATTAAGTGCCTCCTATATGCCAGGTACCATGCTAAGTGCTGAGGATACCCAAGTGAAAAAGAACAACAGTCCTTGCCCTCAAGGTGCTGATAAATCTAATAGTAGAACAATGAAGTTTAAAAAATGGGTTAGGAGGAAATGGGAAAAAAAAGGTACCTGTGCTGCCACGGGTCCCCTGTGCTGCATAGGAGTTCTGTGGGTACTGCTGTTGCTGGGGCCTGGTTCAGTTAGTTACTAGACATTTATCATTTCACTGGCATGCACCTAATCCTTCCTATATTTGTCCTTTGTAGTGAGGAGGAAATTATTACTTTTAATCCCCTAAAATTCAATTCCTCCTGACTTCTTTGAAGGTAAACTGAGCTCTGAGTAAATCCCCTAGTAGAGCTTGGAGAAAGCTTACATTACCAGGCTCATAGGCCCAGGAACAACAAAGCTGAAGGGCCTAAAAGGCAATTTACTGTGATTATCTTCAAAATGCAGTTTTTAAGGATATAGAAAATATCCACATTGCTCTCTTTGATTTTCCCCCCTAAACTGTCACACACAGTTTAGTGTCTAATCTCCCAGAATAGGGATGGGGGAGAGAGAACCTCACAGTAAGCAACCTCTGTCTCACCAGGCATCACCAGAAGTGCCACCAGAAGCATGAAAACCAGTGCTGTCCCACCTTCTTCTACACTGTCCATCCCACATTTCAGCAGGCTCATCATATTTCAGTCCTGCTGATCATGGCAATTGTTCAGGCAGTGGAACAGATTCAGACCCATCCCCTGGTAATTTAGTTTTGATATTAGAACGAAAGTTCACCAAGAACTCCCTCTTCTCCCCTCCTCCTTATCTCAGCTCACTCAAATGCTTTCTGACATTCTCCTCCTTCACCCCTGTCTCCCATAAGGAGATGACTCTTTTCCTTGCCAAGGTAAACTCTTCTATCTGCCCAAGCGATCCCATTCCATCCCATCTTCTCCTGGAGACTGACCCCTCTATTATCCCCTCCTTCACTTATCTTCAGTATCTCCTCATCTTGTCTCCAGGATACTTCCCTTTTGTGTACAAACATGCCCATGTCTCTTCCATCTTCAAACACCCCTCGCTTGATCTGTCCATCTGTCATCCCATTATCTCTCCCTGAGATGGCCAACTGCAATGAGTGCCTCCATACCCTTTTCTCTAACTCCTTTCCAAATCCTTTGTAGCCCGACTTCATCTTTCAACCAGAACGCTCTTTCCAAAGTTATCAGTGATCTCTTAATTGCCAGATCTAATGATCTTTTCTTAATCCTCATTTTATGTCTCTGGAGCTTTTAACACTATAGAGCCCCCAGACTGTCTCCTCTTGGTACCCTTTCCTTTCTAGGTTTCCAGGACATACTCTCTCCTGGTTCTCTTCCTACCTCTCTGACTGCTCCTTCTCAAGTAGTTTCCTTTTGCTGAATCTTTATTCAAACGGCATTAGTTAACTCTGGATGTCCACTAGGGCTCTGACCTAGGACTTCTTTTTTTTCTTCTTCCTCTAGCCTACACGATTTCACTTTGTGATCATCAACTCCCAAGGATTTAATTCATATCTCTATGCTGATGATTCTCAAACCTAACTTCGTTGACCTCTAGTTCCAAATCTCCAAATAGCTATCTCTAACTGGATGTCCCATAGATATCTTAAACTCAACATGTCCCAAACTGAACTCTTATCTTTTTCTCAAAACCCTTTCCCTGCCTTCTGAATTTTCCTATTAATGTTCTCTCTGTCATCTGGACTTTTAACCTGGGTATCATCCTCAGCTCTTCACCCTCCCCTCTGTTCTGTCCTCCACATCCCTTATCCAAGCAATTATGAATTCCTATCGATTATCTCTTTGTAACATCTCTTGGGTATATCCACTCTGGTGGAAGCCCTTGTAATGGTAATGGAATTTGGAGATGCCCCTGAATTGACTTGGCTTTTGGGTTGAGTGTTAAGACCCAGAGCTTGTGAATCCCACTTGTGGGATGAACTTGTTGACACGAAGAGAGAGGGCTGAACTGGGAGGAGCCATGAATTGAAAAAAAAAGCTCAAGCCCAGAGAAGGCCAGAAGAAGGACTTTTGGGAAGAGCAGTATCCAGTATCATTGAGCCCGAGTTGCTGAGAGCCCATTGGAGTTGCCCAGGACTTTTGAGAACTGCCACCTGGAGCTGCCAAGAACTGAGGAGGCATGGCTGTGATACCAGTATTTTGTCTGTCTGTTTTGATGTTGTTTTTCCAGATTCACCTGATGGTGGACAGTGCTG
>CM053598.1:92994506-93015674 GCA_028646575.1 Pseudocheirus occidentalis | reverse complement strand
ATTTTGATAGGCTCCAGGGTGGGAAGCAGATGGACAATGGAGGACCAGGCTAGTAACTGTTTGGGCCCAGCCACAATGAAATACTTATGGCCTCTGCAAATGCCTCCTGAAAATTCAATCAGACTTCAAGGGGTTTCCCAGAGTATGTACCTCAAAGATTCAGGGAGAGAAAAAGGGGGGTGGGGGGGGTCCCAGAGCCTACACCTCATCACTCTGTTTCCTGGACTCCTTAAAGTCCACTCTGAAAAAATCCAACCTTCAACAGGCCTTTCCTGCTCCACCTTAATTCTGGTGCCTTCCCTCTGTTGATTAAAATTTCCCGGTTATCCTGTAGATATCTTTTTTCCTGTTGTCTCCTCAATTAGATTGTTATCTCCTTGAGAGCAGGGATTATCTTTTGCCTTTCTTTGCACCCATGGCATTCACCATAGTGCCTGATACATAGAAGCTTAATAAATGCTTGCTGACTGACCAAAATGAGACACTCAGCAGTCAACAAATGTAGATTTACCTAGTCATGATAGGAAAAGGATAGTCAAAAGGATGGCATTGAGGGCACCTCAAGCTAACTTAGCTAAACAAAGTTCTCTTGCCTGGGTGGTCCATTGTTTTCCACTGCACCAAAGGTTCCTGGTGTTCCTAGCAGCAGTTTTGGAAGTATCCTCAAAACTTTGAGCCTTTAGCCAAACAAATCTCAAAAGATGATCTCAATGCTCTTTAACAAAAACTAGTCAAACATGCATGATGGAAGGGTTTAGGATACCGTTCCTCCCACAGTCCCCAGTGTTTATCCCTTATGCAAGCATAATGGGTGCTAAACGAATATTTTTTGACTGAATGAATCAATGAATGACTTAAGACTATTAATCTTTTCCCTCTGTTCCCATATGGCAGCCTATCCAGAAACTGATTCATCCCTACAAAAACGTTCACAGGGGAAAAAAATTAAACAATTTCAGTTACTGATACAATAAACATTTGCAAGGTGAGAGGAAGCTAGTAATATTTACCACATCTACTGAATTTTTTTTTTCTTCTCAGGTTGTTATTTTGTGAAAATAAGTTGTGAATAAAATAAGTTCTGAAGTATTTTAAATCTTGATTTAGCAATTTCCTATCCTCATGATGTATATTTCAGATCTGTCAAGTTCTTTTAAAGGACATCTTTTCTTCCTGACACTTGGTGGATGACCTTGCCTTCTATTTTACAGAAAAGATTGAGTCCATCTGGCAGGAGTTACCTTCAAGTTCACCTAGATATTTAAATGTTACCACATTTATTTGCTCATCCTTTTCAGTAGCATCTGAGGAGGGTGTCCCTTTTCTCTTTTACAGTTAACCTCAGTAACTTTAAAATGTGTCCTAAGCCTACTACTTTCCCTCCAGAACACACTGCAATCTTATCATCTCTGCAGGGATGGGGAACCTGTGAAGTTTGGATTCAATCAGAGGGCTGCACTTGAGGACGGAGAGAGCCACATGTGGCCCCGAGGCCAAAGGTTCTCCACCCCTGATGTAGTTAACCCTTCTGTGTATGTAGCCTCCATGTGCTATAAGGAGGGTTCAATGGGGGCCAATGCCTTGCAGCAGCTTTTCATTTACCTCTTCTCCAAGCTTTAATATCTTAGGGTCATTTCACTTCTCAAGTTCTTTCTTTATATGAATATATATATATATATATATATATCCCACATTCCCAGAGCCTCCAATCTGCCCAAACCAAAGTGATGTTTTTGCCAACCTATGGTTCTTCTACTTAAGAAAAAAAGTAAAAGTTCTTGCTGGCTGATAGTGTTATCTTTTGACCTATAGAATCATAAATATAGAGTGGGAGGGGACCAGAGGGCCATCTTGTCCAAAACCTTCATTTTACAGATAAGGAAACTGAGGCCCAAAGAGGTAATTGACTTGCTCAGTGCCAAACAGGTAGTAATGGAAAGAGGTGAGATTTGAACCTGGGTCCTCTGACCCCAAGTCCATTGTTTTTCCTTCGGTACCACATTTCCACAGTTACGGTGGATCCTCTGCCCTGTAACAAATATCTTCAGACCTTCCATCTCAGCCTACTTTTACCTCTTAATAAACCCACTTCAAGTTACTCTTATGCACTGGAGGAATGTATATAACTTCAACTATTCAGCAATTCCCTGACTCTAGAGTTTCAAAAAATTTTCTACCTTTTTATGGTCTATATCATTTTATTGCTATGACCTTTTATCCTGAATGACTCTGGTCATTGTTTTTTATTCTCGTACTATAGTTATGAAAATGAAGAACTGAAAGGGAATTCTGACATCTCTGACCAGTCATAATTAACTCTCCATTTCACAACTCCAGTGATGAGCAGCTCACTACCTATCAAGGAAGCTTAGTTAATTTTTTGAGAGCCATAGTAATTATTTAAAGGATTTAAATATAAAATCTAGCATCTTTCTGTAAATTCTATCCACTTATCCTAGTTTTGCCCCCTAGAATTAAGCAAGACAAGTTAATCCCTCTTCCACATGAAAAGCATTCAAATATTTGAAAATTGCTACCATATTTCCCAAGTTGTTTTTTTTTTCCTTCTTTGGGATAAACATTCCCCAATTTTTTCAATGATTCTTGTATGGCTTAGTTTTGAGTCCTTCCACTATGCAGCCTTTATATCTATCACTATTATATTTTATCTAGTTAGCTTTAATCCTTTGTTCCAGTCCCCAGAGAACTTTCTGGAGCCTGATTCTGACTTTCAGTATATTATTTGTCCAGGAGTGTGCTGGCAAATATTTAACAATGAGCTCTCCAAAAAAAAATATTAATCCTGACATACTTACATTTAATTTGCATTATTAACAATATTCTCCACCACTTCCTTAAGTGAAATCCACACACACAAAAAAATAAATCAAGTCCTAATTTGTAGTATTTGCCAATTTCCAAGGTGTAAGTGATTACACTGAAAATTTAGTCAGTTGTCAGGTACTAGTTAACTCCAGCATAGCCCTGGTTTGATTCCACAGGTCATTCTTTGCTAGGTTTAGCTGCCAGCAAACTCTGGAATGGACTGCAGTTCTTGGGCTTTGGGAATTCTCAAGGTCATAGCCTAGTCTACACCATCTCCAACACTCATTCACTCAAAAGTGAGAACAAATACTACTAATGTAAAAAACAGGGTCACTCTGTGTCTTCCAGGGTGAATAAATAGCTGCCTGAGAAGGCCATTCTCCTTTTTTCTACCCAGATGCCAATAATAGTCCTTATCACCAGGAAAGAAAGACACCTATTGGACCAGTCAGTGACTTTTGTATGTAGGTACACCCCATTCCTGCTTAGCAGCCAATCTGCAGGCTCCTCCTCTGTGCCACGCAAGTAGAATAATCATCGAATTACCTACCTGCACATACTCAGAAATAGTAGAACTAGAGAGCAGGGTCTTCTATTATATGCTCTCTGAAGCAGTCACATCAAGCACACATAGATCTCCTATTTATGCTGCCAGAACTGGGTTCTCATAGGCCAAGCCCTATGTAATAAGCCCCCAAAAGCAAGTTTTTTGGAGGCCTATTTTAAAGTGCTTTACATGACAAACATGGGGAATCTGCCTTTTTACCCAAAGCAAAAGAGAGCCCTTGAAATTGCATTTACGTCTGGCACTAATACAGAGCTTTGCATATAGCAATCACTTAATATCTGCTTATTGAATAGAATTAGTGTGATACCCATAGAGAAGGAAATTATATTTTTTTTGTGCCCATATCTGGCAGCAGCACTGTGCCCTCTGGGCATATGGTGGTTTCTCCTGTGAAGTGGGGAGTTTGATTTCTTTGGGTACTCAGAAACTTTATCAGTAGAATCTCCTTTCTCTGCAGCTGAGACACTTCCTTGGTCGGGGGCAGGGATTCTGATACTGTGAATATGCCCAGAATTAGAGATTTATTAAATCTTATAACTGGAAAAGACCTCAGAAGTCATCTGCTTCTCATAAACAGACCTTTTAACTCAGCAGCCATCATGAACATGTGCCCCAAAGTACCTGAAGGTGGAATTTCGGGCATTTCTCTGCTCCTGCTTCTAGATGCGGAACATCAGTGGAGAAAGTTCAAATTTGAGCTAATTTCACTGACTATTAATTAATGATACATAATCTCAGCTAGGTCCTCAATGCTACTTCACAATCCTTTTTTCTACTCTTATCAGCTTATCGTTCTCCTCAACCCAATGCCAAACATCTTTGGTCTTTCATAAAGTTCTCAGCCACATCTCCACCCATTAGTGCTTACAAGAGTGGTCTTCTTGAAAGCAGGGCCTGGACTTTTTCCTCCCATTTATTTGTATCCCCATCCCTTAGTACACTGCCTGGCATATAGTAGGAGCTTAATCAATTCTACTTGACTGACTGTATAGTCTAGCAAATCTTAGTCTCCTCCTTCAGACTGAGAAAACTGAGTCTAGTTAAAATGAGTTCCCTAAGCTCTCCTACTCCATTAAAAAATAATACAACTCCATTTTATTGTTTCATAAATAAGCACACCTTAGATGAGGTTTTTTTTTGGGTGGTTGGCAATAAACATATCTGCTGAAAGCAATTAGATCATTGCATGAGTTACATAAATTCAATTTCTTTCCCCAAAATATCCCAAAAATAATTTATTCTGAGTCATAAGTTTACAAACCTTACTCACAAAGAAGTAATTTCCAAATTAAGTAATGGACTGAGGGGGAAAATGTATGGAAAAATTATCCATTAATGAATATATTATTTCACTGAGATAAAATTAATTTGGAATGACATTGACTTAATGGTGTTGGGAGAGAAAATTATTCTATAATCTTCCCTTTTAAGTGATAAGACTTTTAAATAAAGATCTGAGAAATGGGAAGTAAAGAAAGATAAACCATTTCTCATGTATTTTGATCTATACTAGAAAAACTTTCAACCATATTCATTTATCAGTCTACTTCCTAACTCTAACCTGGAATAGGATATTTATTTATTTGATATTTGTTCAAATTATAAATTTGAAATAAAAATTTACATATATGAATTATATATATATATTCAAATTTAAAATGTATATACTTTGTTTGACATTTTTCAAATTAGAAGTTTAAAGGAAAATAAATCTCATGATGAAGGTATTTTATTCCAGACCAATAAAGAACAGAAAAACAACATAACCATAATAGGTGTATAATTTTATATATTTAAAACTTTAAAACTAGTTGAAAGACCTAAGTACCAACATGGACCCTAGGTGGTGCAGTAGATAGAGTACTGGATCTGGAATCAGAATGACATCTTCCTGAGTTCAAATCTGGCCTCAGACACTTAATAGCTATGTGACCCTGGGCAAGTCATTTAACCTTGTTTGCCTCAATTTCTTCCTCTGTCAAATGAACTGGAGAAGGTAATGGCAAACCACTCCAATATCTTTGAAGTGGGGTCACAAAGTGGGGTCACAAAGAATCAGACGATTTAAAATGACTGAACAACAACAAAAGTACCAACACCAGTCAAGTGCTTTATGTATAATCAAAATACAAATATCATCCAAATCCTGAAGAGATTATCTGATTACAGCAGGACAAGGACACATGCTTTTTTAGGCTAAGTGTTTGATCTGGAACTTTCAGATGGGTATCAACAACTATGATAAGCCCACCTATACACCAGGAACTGGACCCAATAAATTCTACTTTCTGAGCCATTCTTTTATTACCAGTTAGCAAGTACTTGAAGCATCTTATCTCACCAGCTCAATTTTTTTTCCCCACAACAATAAATTTTTATTTTTCAATTTTTAAAAGTTCTTATTTTATTCAGGTTCTTCAACTGGTGGTTCATAGCCATCATCCCTTTCTGCTTTTGTGCCCATTTCATCTCCTGAAGGTTTTCAAGAGCCACCACCTTCACCATGCAGTTCCATCAGCTTTCCCAATTCAAATTTGGGCTTCTTGAGCATCTTGACTTTTTGGACAAATGCAGCACAGAAAGGGTAGATGGACTGGCAAACCTTTTCTATATCTTTTCCAATGCTGTCTGTTTATCAATAACATCTTTAAAGTCATTTGTCTGCACCTCTCAGGTCATGATTTCCATCCTTTTCTGACTAATTTAATGGACTTGTTGGTACTGGGCATAAGAGGTCTTATGGATTTGACTGTTGCACTTTTTGGTGAAACCAACATAAAAGAGGCCGAGCAAGTACCCATCAGTAGTTTTGACATCAACATGGGCTTCAATCATGGTCTGCCACTTTTTGATCATGGAACACATCTTGTCCTGTGGTCCATTACATGGAAATTAGTCAAACAATTTTTACCCAAAATATCTTCAATAATTAACAAAAAGCAGCTTCATCATTCTGCAGATCAGCAAGGCTCACTTCAAAAACTTGACCTTTAAGACCAAGACGATTTTGTTCCTTGAGTCCTTGTAACCAGTGTCTTGCCAATATTGCAAATGTTGAACATAGCTGGTGCTTTTACATCGTACCGATCCTTCTTCAAAAATGGGTCAACCACTTTCTTCTTGGCTTCTTTTTTGCCACATTTAGTGAGGCACTTATTCTTGCCCACCACCATGATCCCATTCTGAAAGCCAAAAGATTACTAATTCAATTTTTTTTTTTTTTGCTTTTTGGAGGGCAATTGGGGTTAAATGACTTGCCCAAAATCACACGGTTAGTAAGTGTGTCAAGTGTCTGAGGCTGGATTTGAACTCAGGTCCTCCTGACTCCAGGGCTGGTGCTCTATTCACTGCGCCACCTAGCTACCCTTACCAATTCAATCTTAACCATGTTAGTGGGGCTCTGAATTTATAATTTTAACCAAAGCTACTTGAATAAGAAATTAAGTATATAACAATAGTATTTGATGAGTTAAAGACAGTTAAAAATAAATAAGTGTTATTGAGTACCCACTATGTGCAAAGAGCTTTACAAGTATTATCTTATTTGAGCCTTACAACAACCCATTTTTCAGTTTAGAAAATGGAGCACAGTAAGTGACTTGCCCAGGGTTATACATCCAGTAAGTGTCTGAGGCTAGATTTGAACTCAGGTCTTCCTGATTCCAGGTCCATTGGGCCATCTAGTTCACTGTAGTTCAAAATTGAATCAATTCATTTTTCCTGTTGTTTCTAGTTACTACCTTGGTGGATGATCAAATAAAGATATTTATTAATTTAGATTCCCATCATTGGGAGAATGGGGTTATATCTTTCTCTGCCAAATGTTGGTGCCATTTACTGTTTCTGTATGCTTGAAGACTTTCTAGATGTCATGTAACAGGAACATGCTGGAAAGAACTAATCCATTACCCATTGCCACAGAATAATGTAGCAGTAGTGAATCTAATAATAGGAGTTAAAAAAACAATTGTATCAGAGAACAGGCAAAGACAGCACTTAAACCTGCTCTCATTAATGCTCCCATGCTTAGAAATTTTTATTTGGAGCACATTTGGTTACAATATAAAGATCACCCATGTCTGCTGTATTCCAAGTAAATCTGAGGATTAGAAGGCCACCCATCAAATTCGAAGAGGTCACCACAGCACCCATGATGTCAGAATGGAGCATCCAAGAAAGATACTTTAGGTCTAGATTCTAAGACAGAAAAGTGCCTGATTGGTAAGACAACTACTGTTCTACTGTTTGGTCATAGCTGACTCTTCATGATCCCATCTGGGGTTTTCTTGGCAAAGATGCTGGAGTGGTTTGCCTTTTCCTTCTCTAACTCATTTGACAAATGAGTAAACAGAGACAAAATGGGTTAAGTGACTTGTCAAGTGACTTGTCCAGGGTCACACAGCTGGTAAGTATCTGAGGCCAGATTTGAATTCATTAAGATGAGTCTTCCTGATTCTAAGCCCAGTGTTCTATCCACTGTGCCATCTGCTGCCCTTGCTAAGGCAAGTGGTGCTGTTAAAACAGTGTTACTTGTGAAATACATGTAATGTGAATTCTCTCTTTTATCTGCTGTGACCATATTATAGCTTTTTCAAAATCTCCAATCTTATTAGAAATTTCCAGAGCATAGTAGCACTCTAAGACCAACAGCAGCAACTCTGTCAACAACCATTTTTTCCATCTGATCTATTTTAAACACTTTTTGATGGTTCAAAGGTTGTTTCTTTCTATCCTTGGGCAGTTTTTCCATGCTGGGTCACAAATCTTTGTGCATCCCTGGTGTAGAACAAGCAATCCTGATTTGCCTTTAGAATAGAATTACTCCAAACAGGTGAAGTCTGGGAGGAAGAGTCCTGTGAGTTCAGAGACATGTTCAACTTGCTGCCAGCATGGTGTCGAAACACATTCACCAGTTATTTATGAAATACCCTGCTGGTCATCTTGGCAGTGGAGCTTGTTAGAAACCCACACACTGGGCTCTCCGCCCTTGCCTCTTCTCTTTTTTTCTCTCATGTAACTACCTATTCTATCCTTCTTCCTAGTCTATCAGATATGACTCTTTACCAAGTCTAATTCTTCTGCTCTGATCCCTGATCCTTGATCCCATTATCTCCTCCAGAAATTTGCTCCAAACAACCATCTTCTCCTGTGTATCTTTATCCTCTTCTTGTTCACTTCCACTGTATTTTTCTCATCTATCTATAAACATGCTTGGGTTACCTCAATCCTGAAAAAAAAAAGAAATTAAAAAGAAAGTCCTCAATCCTTCTATTTCACCTAGCTATTTTTCCATCTGTCTTTGACATCCAAGCTTGAAAAAGTCATCTGCATTTGACACCTCTACTTCTGCAACACCCACTTTCCTCAGTGATTTGCAGCCTGGCTTTTGTCCTCACTGTTGTATAAACATTTCTTTCTTGAAAATCATCAATGACCTCTTACTTTGCAAATCTGATGGACTATTTTCTGCCCTACGTTTTAATCTCTCTACAGCAGTGGATGCATTTGCCTACTATCCTCCTTTATTCTCTCCTCCTTCAACTTCTGAGGGAACATGATCTCTTGGTCTTCCTCCTACTTATCTTTCTTCACTGGCTCTTCTTTGTTTTCCTATCCACTAATATGGTTATACCACGAATTCTTTTCCTAACCTTTTTTCTCTATTTTCTGTCCCAGAGTCCACATTGTCCTGGTTGATGACTGACTGACTTGATGGTTGTTTTAGCAAGAAGCCCAGGACAACTACCTCCTTACCCTGGAGAAAGCCCTGCCCTTCCTGATTGGTCAGTTCTTGCACAGACCACTGTGTAGCAACTGCTGTGGATGTGCAATCAATCAATTAACAAGTATTTATTAAGGACTATGAAAAACACTGGGGATAAAAATAAAGAATAAAATCAGTCCATGCCCCAGAGAATCTTGCATTCTAATGTAGGAGACAACAGATATTCAAAATATAAACTATAACTTCAAAATAGATGTGAGGTAATCTTAAGAGGAGATGACCCAAGCACCTAGGTGAACCAGGTTTAGGGCAGCTTGTAACTGCTCTGAGGAGTTGACACTGGGCTCGGAAGGAGGAAAGTTAGGAGCTTGCACAGGAATGGAAAGAGATACACTTGTATTGTGTTGGGCTGTAAGAGGTGAAGGATGGTTATGGTTATGTTGGAGACATGATTGGATATTATGGGATATGATGTATCTGCCCACTCTCTAATTGGCTAGCCAATCATTACCTCTTGAGATCATGCCACACCCTCCAGTTTTGAGACTACAGGACTAAAGAAGAGAAGACTTAATAGAAGAGGTAATATGGAGACATACTAGCAATCTTAAAATATTTGCAAAGTTGATATTTGGAAAAGGCATTAAAACTTGGTTTTTTTTGGCTCCAGAGGCAGAACTAAATGCAATGGTAAGAAGGTGGAGGAAAGCAGACTTAGTCTCGATGGGAAGAAAACCTTTCTATCAGTTAGAACTATCTAAAGTGGAATGGGCTACCTTGGGAGGTAATGGATTCCTCCTTCCTTGAGGTCTTCAAATAAAGGGTGAAAGACCCCTTTTCAAGGGGTTGGTAGAAGGTATTTGTCTTTAGGAATACATTGGGTCATTGGCCTTCAAATTTCCTTCTAACTATAGGATTCTGTGATTCTATAAAAGGGAACAGAATTTGGATCTTGAAGAAATGTATTCAAAGTCTGGTTCTATTACTATTGGTACTTGATCACTTCTACTTTTAAGTTTCCATTTCCTCAACTGTAAAATGAGTGGATTGGTTTGCGTTACCTTTGGAATCTCTTTTAACTCAAAAATCTCATAACTAAGTGATTTGTTCAAAGTCACACACCTTATTAATGATGGACACTTTGCCAAGAAAACCCCAAATTGGGTCACAAACAACTAAAAATGATTGAACAGCTGTACAGTGAAGCACTAGCAGCTTTCCAGAAGAATTCTACTGTGAACAGCTTTTAAGGTTCTGATTATACAGTGTAGTGAACACTCTATTCCATAACAAATCAAAGCAAAACATTCACAGGAAATCAAGGTACAGCATTCAGAATATTATAACTAATCACAGAAAATCAAAATATAGCATTCACAACAACTTATCACTAAAATGGCCACATAGTTTTTACTAAAGAAGTCACATAGTTTTTTTAAAAGTACATTCATTTAGTCAATCACAAAATCCTTAATTCAATCACAAAGTACAAAAGTCAAAGTTCTCTACCCATAGGTCACAGTAAATCATAATCTTCTCCGTCAGTACACAGTGTCCAAGTAAAGTCACCTTTCAACTTGACTTGAGGCTGGCTCTCAGCTTCCATGGTCCCACTTCTATGGTCCCAGCTCCAACTGTTACCTGGGTTCAAAAGCTCCCAGTTCCTTGTACAGCAACTTGTCTAGTTCTTCATCCAATTCCTGTTCCATATTGAAACTCAGTTTCTAGTCCACCTCAAATTCTTCACAGTTTCTGTTTCTGGGAGAACAAAGCTTAACAGAGCTACAATAATATTCATATACATTCCCAGCACCATCATCAATTCAATATCTGCCTATGAAATCAACTTAGACACACCAACAAGGTCTGAGAACTCAATACAAATCATCAACATAAAAATCAACACAGACCCACAAACAAGGTCTAAGAGGTCAGCACAAATCATCAGTAATGTCCTAGGACCTCCAAAACCCTCCTCCAGGACTTCTGTAAACAGACAACCAGAAAATCCTCTTTCAGGGCTTCTGTACAAAGTATCACAAACAAACATCAACACAAACAGAATAGACAGAGTGCCAGGATACCACAAGTTTTCTCCTTCTTGACTCTGCCATCACAAGAGTCCTCTTCTCAATTCTTCCAGTCTCTAGCCCTGGGGCTCTCCTTATATAGTCATTAGCACCCCACCCCCAGGAGTTCACAAGTTCTAGGGTTCACAAGTTGTGGGATTCACAAATTCTGTTTCTTAACAGACTTGATACAAAGCTCAAAAGAAATTTGAACTGAAACAAGGTGTTAATTCAATAGGTGAAACAAGGTGTGAACTACTTCTGTGCTTATCATTACAACAACAAACAACAATAGGACTGAACCCAGGCCTTTCGACTGCCAGTCCAGGGCTGTTTTCACTACATATATTGCCTCTGAAATCATTAGTTAACTCTTCTATTGTTATCCAACTGTAAGAATTCTCTTATGACTTCACTTCACTATGTCTTCCTTTTCCCCATAGTGTACAAGTAGAAAACTTATAATTCTAATTCTTTTTCTAAAATTTTCTTATAATTCTCATTCTTAAACTTTCCATTTTAGCATGTGCTCAGCCATCATTCTTCTACCTAATTTCAATTCATAATGATTTAAATGAAAAATGAGGCATGCATTTTTGGTCATGATCAATGCAAGAATTTGTTTTGCTTGACCATGGATATTTATTAGAAGGGTATGGTTTCCCTTTTTTTGATGGGGTGAATTGGAAGAGAGCAAAAACTAAATGCTTGTTACTTAAAAAGTAAAGACTAGCATTGTTGGTAGAGTTGTGAACTGATCCAACCTTTCTGGGGAGCAATTTGGAACTATGCCCAAAGTACTATAAAAATGTACATAACCTTTGACCCAGCAATACCACTTCTAGGTTTGTATCCCAAAGAGATCATAAAAATGAGAAAAGGACACACATGTATAAAAATGCTTATAGCAACTCTTTTTGTGGTGGCCAAGAATTGGAAATTGAGGGGATACCCATTAGTTGGAGAATGGCTGAACAAGTTGTGGTATATAAATGTAATGAAATACTATTGTGCTATAAGAAATGATGAGCAGGTAGACTTCAGAAAAACCTGGAAAGACTTACATGAACTGATGCTGAGTGAAGTGAGCAGAACCAGGAGAACATTGTACACAGTAACAGCCACATTGTGTGAGGAATAATTTTGATAGACTTACTTCTTCTTAGCAATGCAAGGATGTAAGAAAACTCCAAAAGACTCATGATGGAAAATGTTGTCCACATCCAAAAAAAGAACTATGGAGTGAATATCAAAGCATATTATTTGCTTTCTCTTTTTTTGGTTTTGTTTCTTCTTTCTTGTGGTTTCTCCCATTCCTTATAATGCTTTTTTACAACATGGCTAATGTGAAAATAGATTTAATATGAATGTATATATAGAGAGCCTATATCAAATTACATGCTATCTTGGGGTGGGGGGGGAAGAGATGCAAGACAATTTGGAACTCAAAATCTTATGGAAGTGAATGTTTAAAGTTAAAAATAAAAAAATTAATTTAATTTTGAAAAAAGGAAAAAAAGAAAAAGTAAAAGCTACAAAAGGCAAAAACGCATATTTATTTAAGGCACTGGTCAAAAGAAAACAAAATCATGCAAAACAAAATAAGAAAATGATCTTTTATATATGAATTTTAGGTCAACCAATGGCTGATAAAGTCTTTCTTGGGATTGGAGGAATACTTGCTAGGAAACTGAATGGTTACAAGTATAGATTCAGTCAGCTGTGGAAGCCATGTTGGATATTTACTGACGCATGGAAAGAATCAATGTTTAGCATTTCAGATAAATGCTAATGAAAATGTGCTCAACAAAAAGAGAGATTAGATTAATTCATTGTAGCTACAGAGAACAGAGTATCAATGAATGGATTCCTAGTGAATCTAATAATAGTAATAATAATACTAATAAAGTACTTTGAAGTTTGCAAAGCATTTTACACTTAATATATATTATTTTTGTATTATTTTCATGTAGAGATAATATTCTTCTATGAGACTATAAGCTCCTTGAGGTCAAGGACTGTGTCTTATCTACTTTGTGGCTCTCCCAGTACCTACAACAGTTCTCTTGCCAACATCAGGAAAAATTCATATAATATCAGAGATGCAAGAGTGTTCAAAGTTCTTATCTAGGAATTTACTGTGTATTTTGAGTTAAACTGAAGATAATTAAATTATTTGTCTTTGGATGTTGAATGTAAGTAGGGTTATCTTTCCAAAAGATTGAATTGAAATTAAAGATTAAAAAATTAAGTATGACATTTGGCATCATTTTATAGGTTTGGGGTTCCAAGGTCATCCCTCAGAAGGCTTCCATATTTTCTTCAAGTCAAATACTTGTAATTAAGATACTTGGTCACAAGGTATGTAGTGATCATTTGGTTGTGGCCTTGTGGTCCAAAAATCTAATCTCCTTAAGTGTGATTAACCAATATGGTATATGAATGCAATGGAATTGTACTGTGCTATAAGAAATGATGAGCAGGCAGTTTTCCAGAAAAATCTGGAAGGATATACATGAACTGATACAAAATGAAATGAGCAGGACCAGGAGAATATTTTACATAGTAATAGCAACGTTGTGAGATGATTGACTATGAATGACTTAGTTCTCAGCACTACAATGATCCAAGACAATTCCATGTTGGAAAATGCTATCCATATCCAGAGAAGTAACTAATGGAGTCTGAATGTAGATCAAAGTATACCATTTTCACTTTCTTTTTTTGGGGTGGTTTTTTGATTTTGATCTGTTTCTTCTTTCACAACGTGACTAACATGGAGATATATTTTACATGATTGCATATATATAACCTATATCAAATTGCTTACCTTCTAGGGAGGGAAAAATTTGGAACTCAAAATTTTTTAAAATAAATGTTAAAAATCATCTTTATATGTAATTGGAAAAATAAAAGACTACTTTTTTTAAAAGTGTGATTAACCAAGAGAGGGTATTTAATATTATTTTCTAATGGTTTATAGTTTATGATGACCCCTTCCAATAGTTTTCACCTTTCTCAATTAAATCTTCACAACCTGGCTTCAATCAACTTTTCCAATCTCATTATACATTACTCCCCATAATATACTCTATGGTCCAACCAAACTGGATTTCTTACTTTTCTTGATTAACAACTGTCTCTCTCTCCCACCTCTGTGTCTTTGCTCTAGCTGTCTCTATGCCTATGTATTCCTTTCTTATCTCCACTTCTTTTTTGTGACTTTTTTTGTCTTTATTAATTTGTTTACTTTTAGTTTGCAAGATTCAGTTCCACAATCCCTTGAATTTCAAATTTTCTCACCCTCTCCTCCCCACCTCTTCATGGCAGCATGCAATCAAGTATAGGATCTTTCACATTAGACATTAGTCAGATTTTATCTCCACTTCTTAAAATTTTTTTGTTTTTTTTCAAAACTTGGCTCAAAACTTTTCCTAATTGTACTTTGCAGATGCTAACTGATTCTTCCCCTCCAAAAAATTACCTTGTATTTATTTTCTAGATTTTATGTGCCTACATGTAAATATATAAATATTATTTTCCCTTATTCAATTAAGCCCCTTTAGAGAAGAGATATTTCACATTTGTCTTTGTATCTGAGTGCCTAGAAGAATAACCAGCATTTAGTAGGCACTTAATACATGCTTGCCAATTGATTAATTATTTCCTAGATGACCCTGGGTTACAACTGAGCTTTGAAATTTCAACTTGTGACCTAAATTGGGATGGAGAATCAGCCCAATATCCCCAGTTTTTCAAATACTGCTGTGATAGGCAGAGCCGAGATGGACAACTAGTGTTTTTGCTGCCACCATCTTAGCTCCTTACATCTTCTTGGTGCCAGTGGTAATGAAGTCAGGATGTACATGCTTCTACAAAGTAAAACAGCACAGCTCAGCTGAATTTCCATTCACAGAGTTAATCTTGATTGTAAGCATCAGTTATTTCATTCTGTCTTCTGGAAAAAAAATTATAATCCCAACATAGGGAGGAAATGTTATTTATATCATGCCTACTATGTGACAGGCATTGTGCTAGGCACTTTTTTATGAATATTATCTCATTTGATCCTATAACAACACTGGAAGGTAAGTGCAATTATTATCCCCATTTTATAGAAGAGGAAATTAAGGCAAACAGAGGTTAATTAAGTTGCCCAGGTCATACAGCTAGTAAATTTCTGAGGCTGAATTTGAACTCAGGTCTTTTATCTGCTGTTGTCACCAGCTTTCTCAAGTTTGAAATATTAGTTTCACATTATCATTTGTTATATTATAATTATATGTTACTGATTGCAGAAGTCTTGTCAATATGTGCCTGTGAGAGTTTTATGTGAAGTATTTCTTTTATGGGTAGAAAATAAAGAACTGTCCTGATTTCCATTGTTCATTGAGTACTTGCTCTTTGGGGAAGATCCTAGAAAGGAGCTAAGACTCATTGAGTACTTTTTTCTCATGATGTTGGGGGTGCAGTGTAACAGGCCAAAAAAAGAGTTGACTTCTCTTTTAGGTACTTTTAGATACTCAGGCATCCAAAGGACTGAAATTTTTGGACCATCTGAATAGATCCAGAGCAGAAAGTCACCTTGGTAAAAAGGAAAAAGATGCAGCAAACCGGCTTAACAGACCAAGCAGTGGTTATTATTGTTAAACTAAGGTCCTATGACCCTTTACATCGATAACTGTGTGAGATTAGTTTCATTTATGGTGCCAGAAAAGCAGTACAGGAATTCAGAGGAGCAAAGATCACTTTTAGTTAAGGGGGGATGGAGGAGATAATGGTCAGGATATATGGTTCATTATGCAGAGATGAATGGAAAAGTGAGAAGAATATGAAAAAAAAGGCAAGGGGATGAGCAAAAAGGCATGTAAATAATAAAGGGTGATGAATATAGAAAAAGAAGTTATTGAGTTTTGTTAGAACAGAAGAGAGAAGAATCAAAATAGATAGGAATTGAAATCTTAATTGTAATTTACAATCTAACAACCTAAGGACTTTATAGTCCTCCACTAAAGTCTACTCTGATGCCTCATCATGGGGTAGAGAAGAGTCTAGATTCTTGAAGGCTATTTCAATTAAACATAATCTTCATCAGGTCCTTCCTAGGTAGAAAGACTGAGTGTATAGGGCCCAATGATGAACTGATGTCTTTTGACTAAGAATCATCCAAGCTAAGTTCAAAGAGGCTCATCCTCAGACTGACTACAGGATGATGATTTCTTAGGGGGAACTTAGGGACTCAGCTATTCTCAGAGACTTTCTACTAAGCTGAAGGATACTTTTGGTCTGTGATTGTGGAGCATATAACCACACAAATAAAGTCACAGGTTACTGAAATATTAAAGTATTTCTATAGTGCCAATTCCTATAATATCTAGTATATACATTTATCCATGTGACCCTTATATATAGGTCTCTGAAAGCAACAAGTGCATGAAATACTTTGGGTCAATATTTACTAAAAATCTGCAGCTTATCAACCCCCACTGAGATTTCTCTTTTTTTTAATCACATCAAACCAGAAGACATTAATTCAGAGCAAAGGCACTTAATTAAAAAATAGCAAAGTGATTAATAAGGAAATTCCCCTCATCTTCCCTAGATTCCTAAGAAGAAACATATGTAGAAAATACATGTAGTACAGGGAGCATATGTAGCCTGGATAACTTGTATTTACGATTCTGTCTCAGAAAGAATACCTTTCTACCTCGGAATCTAGTATCTGTTAATTTGTTGCAGAACTGCTGGTATCATCCTGGTCATGATATCTACTTGTCTATTGTGCTGCCACCTGACAGTTCTTCACTGAACTATAACTGTGTGAGTTCTGTCCTAGGGTTGAGTGATTGGAGTTCTTTTGGGAAATAGCCAAGGGCTAGTTCAGTTCTTTTGTGAGTCAGACTCATAATCATACCCAGCCAGCCACTAAAAGTCATTAGGTCAAGTCTATCTTTTTTAATAGCTTTGCTTTTGCCTCAGCAACCATCTCTTCCCGTCTGCTTGCTATTTGGATGAGAAAATTCCTTTAAGTTACCATCATGCCCCCAGTAACTAGAACTGTCCATATAGACTGCCCTTTAACATTACTATAGTAAGATTGGAAAGGTATGGCAGAGCTGGCAACCTTTGTCCTACATTCCTGAAACTACACTCAAATCATAACTTTCTCTATAGGTGCTTTGGCAGGGAAACAGTTTTGTGTTGGGGGGGTTTTTAAACACGCTGTTTCTGGAAAAGACATGATAGTGTGAAATAAAGATTGACTACCAGAAAACAAACTCTGTCCAATTCTGTCTTTTGTTTAAAACAAAACAAACACTACCATAATACATTTTTATGGGCACAATGGCTCTAATTTAATTGCTTTGAGCATGGACTCTTTTTCCACAAGCTAGGAGAAGAGATTGGCACAGAATTCTAAAAGCCAGTTGGTATCCTCAACCAGTCACAAGCATTGAAGTTATTATGCTGCTAATAGAAGAGTGAACAAAGGGCCCTTGTTATAATACTTTGAAAATGTGGAAATAGTTACTATTTTGACTTTTTTTTTTAAAAAAACCACACAACTGGGAGCTTTTCCCACTTTTAGTATGAAATTGAAATAAGGCCTCCCAACTAGAAAATATTCTGATTATTTTAACTGATGATATTGTTGCTCATCCCACATTGTCTCTAATTTTTTATCCCTTGGAAATATACAAAAGTCGGACTTCTTTTTATTCCAACTGGTTGTAATCATCTTAGTAAGTATTTGTTCCATCATTCCTAATCTGATGGAAGAAACATCAGTACTGTTGTACTGGGAGATTATCTGAGTTAAATCAAGCCAAGGATCCCATTCCATTTCAACCAAAATTTAGATAAGTGAGTATTGCTGATAATGCTCCTAATAATAGTGCTATCTGCAAGTGTGTAGAGGAGACTAGAAAAACTAAGTGTAATATTTGCCATTATTTTATAGGTTTGGGGTTTTAAGGCCAAACCTAAGGAGACTTCCACATTTTCTTCAAGGTAATATTTGTAATTAAGATACTTAGCCACTAGGAACATAGTTATAAATTGACTGTGGCCTTGTGGTAAAAAAAAATCCACGGTCCTTAAGTGTGATTAGCCAAGAGAAGGTATGTAATATTATTTTCTAGTTGTTTATGGTCTTTCCCCCCAAAAAACCACCCCTTTAAAAAAATCTGACCATAGATAATAATGATTTTAATCAGTTACTTAGGAAGATGATAGATAATTCAGAGTATGATGAGCACTAACTGAGAAAATCCTTTCTTCCTGCTTCCCCTACATTCTCACCCCTATCCACCCTCAAGCCTACTTCTCTAGAGTCTATATAGTGCTTTGTCTTATCATTCTCACCAGGACACCTGATATTTTATTGACAATCCTCCTTTTATCCTGAATCTCTTCATCTCATACTTGTTCCATTTTTTGGTACTTGTGGGTACATCATGGAAGCCTAACTTTCTCCCTGGTCACCCTCTCCAGTTTCTCATTTCGCAGTGAGACCTTGGGAAGTAAATTTGTTCCTTCCAGACCTTCCCTCTGCTACCAACATTCTATAACCTTTCTTTCTTTGAGGTTCACTTTACTTCACTGTTATTGCCAAGTTGATAACCTCCAGGTTATTCTCCCTGTATTCATACTTGAACCCTTCACTACACATGGTTTTTTTTTTAATATAAATATTTATTTGTTTTCTTGCTTACATCATTCATTTCCATGAGATTTTTGAGTTACAAATTTTGAGTTACAAATTTTCTCCCTGTCTTTCCCCTACCCCAAACCCCAAAATAGTGATCCCACTATAAAGCCCCTCCCCTGATCTGCTCTCTAACTTTCTGGTAGGGCAAGGAGGATCTCCCTACCCCAGCCCCTGTATATCTGAATTCCTAGTTGCATGTATTGCAGAGCTTTAAATTCTGGATTCTTTTGGTTCCTCCCTTGTCACCCACCCCCACTGGAAAGACAAGCAATTCAATACAGGCTGTGCATGTGTAATTTCGCAGGACACCTTCCCATTGGATTCACTATACATGTTGATGTCACTCAAAATGCCCTGGATGCCCAATCCAACAACCTCCTCAGCTCCCTTGACCCCACCTTTACTTGGCTATTGATAAGAATGGTGACATCTATTTTGCCATCACCTAATCTCCATGATCTCGAATTCTAAAATTCTCCTGTTTTATCATAATCTCTTCTTTCAACTTTCCCTCTTCCCTACTCTTCCTATTGTCCTCACAATGACCCCTGGTCCCTTCATTCCTCTCTGGTGTCTTTCTTTATGACCTTACTTTGGACTCACATTTCTTTTTCAATATTTTGACCCAATAACTGATCAGTTCAATTAAGCATGCACCCAGTGGTTTGTTGGTAAATATTTAACAACTGACTCAAATAAATGGATTCACAACATACTTTTAAGATTAATTTGCATTATTAGCATTTTCTATCACTTTCTTAAGTCTAGATAATCAGCAAAAGAATAACTCAAGCTTTGATTTGTAGTATTTGCCAATTTCCAAGGTGCAAATGCTTACACTAAAAATTTGACAATTGGTTCTCAAAAACTAGGTCAAGTTAACTCTAGTATACCTTTTCCTTGAATGCTTTGCCTACTTGTGCTACTGCTATCAGTTGATATCCTACCCATCCTCAAAACTGGGTCACCCACACTACCTTTGTATATGCCTCTATGTTGGCATGCTATTTTTCCCAGAAGAATACTGGAACAATTTTTTTTTGTCTTTCTATTCCTGGTACCTAGCATATATTAGGTGTTTAATAAATGTCTATTGAATGACTGATCTTCTTTTTCTACTCCTGGAAAAGATTTGGTAATGGGTGGAGGGAAGCATGATAGCTGTCTTCAACTATTTGAAGGGCTACTACATAAGAGACAGATTAGACTTATTCTTGGCTCTTGGGCTAAAACTAACACAGATGTATGGAATTTGCAAAGGAGCAAATTTAGGCTTAATATGAGGGAAAACTTCTTTGTCATTAGAAGTATCCAAAAGTATAATGGACTGCCTTGAGATACTCTCACATTTAATCACTCTTCCTGTTTCTCAAATATCCAATACTTGGCTCATATTCTTCCTTTCCAATTCCTCTCTGTCATCTTCAATCTCTCCCTTTTCTGGCTCCTTTCTTGCTGTCTGAAAATATGCCTAGGTCTCATGCATGCTGAGATAACACACACTTAATCCTATTATCCCTTCAATGTATCATCCTCTATCTTGCTTCCACATTACTGTCAAGTTTCCAGAAAAAAGTTGTCTCTCAGTTCTTCCATTTCCTTACCACCTAATCACTCCTCAACCTTATATAATTAGACTTCTGCGCCTACTACTTTCTTCAAGATTAACAATGATCTTTTGACTCTGAATCCCAATGGTTTCATCGATACTTACCTGGATTCTGAAGAAGCAACAAGAAGTGTTGTAACTAGCAATTTTGGTTCGTGAAGACAAACAACATAAAATGGTACTTGGGGCAAAGAGAAGTAAACATATCCTTAAATCAACTATGAGGAAAAGACTTAACACAGCCTTCATTGGAGGAAAGGAGAGACATTCAAACCAGTCCCTGAGGGAGCCCATGGGACATTGTGTGATCACTGTTAAGGATACTGCCACTTATGGATGGCCTGAATGGAACTGTGACAGGGACAAGTTTTCATGATAGATTGCCAATGGGACAGGCGGAGAGAGAAGAATCAAGACAACCGGTACCTTCCAAGTTTAACTATTGTTGCCAATCAGTTACACCATATTTGAAAGAGTATATAATATATAATATTAGTATATTAATATTAATATAACTACACCTACCCAGCAAAACTGAGTATAATGTTCCAGGGGAAAATATGGTCATTCAGTGAGGTGGAGGACTTTCAAGCATTCTTGATGAAAAAACCAGAACTGAACAGAAAATTTGCCAGTCAAACACAAGAAGCATAAGAAGGT
>CM053598.1:92948320-92985393 GCA_028646575.1 Pseudocheirus occidentalis | reverse complement strand
TAGAACTCAAAATTTTATAAAAGCAAGTATTGAAAACAAGAAATTAATTAATTAAAATAAAACAAACACCAAAGTTCAAATTCCAGCTGCCATTTGTTACCTATGTGTTCTTGGGTAAGTCACCTCACTTCTCTGGGCCTCAGTTTTCTCCTCTATAAGATGGGGGAGTTGGAAAAGGTAGCTTCTAAGGTCTAGTTCTAAATCTGGGATCCTATGACACTATTCCCAGGGTATATACCTAAATGAATAGGACCCAGAGAGAAAACAACGATCCACCTAAGGAGATTGGAACTGGGTATGGAGGAGGGGTAGGTAGTGACCAGCAATGTCAGGGGAAGGGGAGAAGAAAAGAGATTTCCCACATCATGATTGTGGAAGACACTAATTTTCACAGTCCTACAAAGTGGTTCCACTTGAGGAATTCATCACTTTTTTTATGTGTGTGGGTTGAACATTAAAAACATTTTTTTAAATTATTTTTAAAAATTGATTTATTTACCTTTAGTTTACAACATTCAGTTCCACAGTCCCTTGAGTTTCAAATTTTCTCCCCCTCCCTCTTTTCCCGCCCCCCACCCCCATCATAGTGGCATGTACTCAGATATAGGATCTACAAATATCTTCACATAAATCATTAGTCAGGTTGTAAAGAAGGATTATAACTGATGGAATGATCAGTGGGAAAGAGGAAACAAAACAAAACAAGGAAAAGGAAACAGAGCAAGTGGTTTGTTTCAATCTGCACTCAGACTCCACATCTCTTTCTCTGGATGTGGACATCTCTTTTGATCATGAGTCTTATAACCTCACATTGCTGAGAGGAGCCCAGTCTATTGAGGTTAGTCGTCATGCATAAGTTGTGTCTGTGATTGTGTACAGATTTCTCCTGGTTCTGCTCTTCTCGCTCAGCATCAGTTTATATAAGTCTCTCCAGGTTATTATGAATTCCATCTGCTCCTCATTTGTTATAGCACAGTAGTATTCCATTACATTCATATACTACAACTTGTTCAGCCATTCCCCAATTGATGGGCATCACCTTGATTTCCAATTATTTACCACCACAAAAAGAGCTGCTATAAATATTTTTGTACATGTGGGTCCTCCTCCCACTTCTCTGATCTCTTTAGGATATAACCCTAGAAGTGGTATTGCTGGGTTAAAGGGCATGCACTTATTTATAGCCCTTTGGGCATAGTTCCAGATTGCTCTCCAGAATGGTTGGGTCAGTTCACAACTCCACCAACAATGCATTAGTGTTACAATTTTTCCACATCCTCTCCAGCATTTGTCATTTTCCTGTTTTGTCATCTTAACCAATCTGGTAAAATGCAGTAGCTCAGAGCTGTTTTTGATTTGCATTTCTCTAATCAATAGCATCACATTTCTTAGTCACAACATAACCTCCAGTGGTGAAGTCAAGTGGCTGTCAGAGTATGAGTATTAAGATTTGTCTTCCCCTGGGCCTTTATTGGATCCATTGGATCATGTGGAAGGGAAGTATAAGCTGATGAGTGACCCATCCCAGCTGCAGGACCATAGCTGCTTCCCTTTTCTTGAGCAGCACTGGCCTACTTGCTTCTCCCCTCCCCTGCTCAGTCCTTTGACAGTTTACTATGTTGAACCTGTCATATAAAGGGTAGGGTTACCTCCCAGGTCACAGGGGCTTATTTTGATAGTCAACATAGTTATAACAACAAAACATGGCATTTATACAATGCTTACAAGTTTGCAAAGAGCTGTCTCCTCACAGCATCTCTATGGATAGGCCATGCTTCCTCAAGACTTCAATGACCCTGTAATTTCACTCATGCGGCAACTCCATCCAAAGATGCTGATCTCATCCCATCCTGTGTGACTCTCATGAATATCCTTCCTTAAGGTCACATCACTCCAAGGCTGGTCTTCTTCTAGATATCTTGATGCTATGCAGACACCAATGCTGCAGATGCTCTTTCCATCCATCATACTTCACTCTTCCTGTATAATGCACCACCTTTTCTAGTCACATCTCTTAGATGATCTCTTTTATGGTAGACAATACAACTATTATTTCCCTCATTTTGCAGATAAGGAAAATGGAGCTTGAAGAGGTTAAAGTGATTGGATTCAAATCCAAGTGTACACTGATTTCAAGTCCAGTTTTCTTTCCACTGACCTGTGTAGTCTCATTATTTTATAAAAAGGGCAGTTGCATTTTGTTGCTGCTGTTGTTGTGGAAAACCCTTGTCTTGCTACTGTCCACCAAACATCCTCATGAATACCCCAATGTATGTGACCGTGCTACATCATCAATTCATGTATACAAGCAATATGGTACTAAGGCCAGGGCTGATTCCTGCTCTGATGAAACAAGGGATTTAGACTACATGATTTCTAAATTTCCATCTAGATCAGTGGTTCTCCACCTTCCTAATGCTGTGGCCCTTTAATATTTGTATGTGGGTGTGTCTGCATATGGGCGGACCCGCCTGGAGATGGTTAGAGGAGCATGGTGTATTGGTTCCTAAGACCATTGGAAATATGTGTTTTCCAATGGTCTTAGGCAATCCCTGTGACCCCTGTGAAAGGGTTGTCCGACACCCCTCCCCAAAAGGTCACAATCCACACATTGAGAACCGCTGGTCTAGATCCTAAACTTTATGAATCTCTAAGAAGCCTCTGACAAATGATAATCTATCCTGTGCTTGTATCTTCCAGTGAGGGTCTCTAGAGGTAGAGGTAGAGGTTGACTGGCTTTTTCCATTATTGGACAGCTCTGAGCTACATTACAAAATGGAGCTCATTGGTAATGATGTACAAGAAAAACTGAAGGGAAGAAGGACTAGGGATTATTATGAATCACATGAGAAAAAAGCATTTTCACTACTTTATAGATACAGTTTCACTTTGAATGAGAATAGTATATCACTCATCTCCCTATCCCCATTTGTTCACTAGAGTTGGTTCTGAATGACATTTGGATCTTTCTAAAAGTCAAATACATCTTCAAAAGAAAAGGAAATTCCAAAGAAGATGCCTCAGGCCTTGAAGGCAAATCCCAAAGAGCCAGAATAAACCTCTATTGAATAATGGAGGCATCAGTAGAATTAAGTGTCTAGTTTTTTGAGGCCTTTACTTTGAAAGGGGGAGTATTCATTTAGCTACTTAAGTTCTAGAATATTTGTTTAAAAATCAGTTTTATTACCTTATAGTCAGATCTCATATAGATATTTTCATCTTCCTTCATATTTCTTTTAAACATGAAATAACTTTTGAGAGAGGAATAAATGTACTGAAAAATCAATAGTTCTCCCCTAGCTGAGCTGACTTCAGATAAAAATCAGATTCTGCCAATGTCCTATGCTTACATTTAAAATTTCTAGGTTTTATTCCCTATGGTAGATCTCATAGCTATCTGGCTAGTTCACATGACATAGATGGATTTTGTAAGCTATGTTTTATTTTTATTTATTTTTATTTCATAGGCTATCCTATGGTTGGATCAATATTCTGCACCAAATTTTCAAGTGTGGATATATAAATTCAACATGTGATTCCCTTCTCATATATTCCCTGATATATTCTTGGTTTGAAATAATGCCTACATAATGAAAAATATAGGGTTCTTTCCATCCTTGGAGAAACTAATTGACTTTGAGGTGATAATGGGATTTGTGGATTGTGAAAAAGAAGGAGTAGGTGTAACACCAAGGCTCAATAAACAAGCACCAGAGCTCTCACATGGGAATAACAAGTAGTCTAAGGGATCAGAGGCAAAGACTAGGAATCTGAGAACAGTTCAAAAGGCAATTGTAGGTGTTATAAGAAAAGTGGTAGACCTGGGATCAGAAGACATGGCTTTAAGTCCTAGCTCTGACACTTGATTAGTTCTGTGACCATGCACAGAACTCCTAATCTCTGTGACCATCAGTTCCATCATCTAGAAACCTGAGATAAGAGACAGTGCAATATATGGGAAAGACTGCTAGACTTGGGGTCTGGGGACCTGAGTAGAAAACATACTTCTAATGCTTATTAGTCAAGTGAAATTAGGCTAGTTACTTAACTTCCCTGGACTTCAGTTTCTTCATCTACAAAATGAGGGAGAAGAGAATGGCAGACCACTCCTGTATCTTTGCCAAGGAGACTCCAAACTGGGTCACAAAAGAGTTAGACATGACAGAAAAACAACTAAACGAAATTAGGGACTTATCTAAGGTAGTCTCTGTGTTCACTTCTAGGTCTAAATTTATGATTCTATCACCTATTTCATAAGGTTGTTCTATAGAGGTTGTTCTATAAATCTTAAAGAACTACAAGTTCTTACATAAATTGTATGGTCACTGGAAACATTCAAAATGTAAGATGTGCTTTC
Organism: Pseudocheirus occidentalis; assembly: GCA_028646575.1. Taxonomy (NCBI): domain Eukaryota; kingdom Metazoa; phylum Chordata; class Mammalia; order Diprotodontia; family Pseudocheiridae; genus Pseudocheirus; species Pseudocheirus occidentalis. The sequence continues at coordinate 92,981,036 of CM053598.1, read as the reverse complement.
CTCCTAGAAGTCCTAGGAGATAGCTCCGGTAAATATAATTTTCCTCATTCTACATATGAAGCGACAGTTAAGTGACTTTTCTTGTTTACAGAGTTACTGGGTCACTATGCCTCTTACTTTCCACACAGGCAAATATATCATGGAAGAAACTAATTTAGATTTCAAAATGACTGCCTGCAGGTTGGTTCAATATTAAGAAAACTATTAGCATAACTGACCATATCAAGAACAAAACTAACAAATCATAAGATTATCTCAACAGATGCAGAAAAAAAACTTTGGACAAAATACAACACCCATTCCTATTAAAAACACTAGACGGCATAGGGATATATGTAGTCTTCCTTAAAATGATAGGCAGCATCTATCTAAAACCATCAGCTTGCATTATATGTAATGGGGATAAGCTAGAAGCATTTCCAATAAGATAGAGGGTGAAACAAAGATGTTCATTATCACCACTATTATTCAATATTGTACTAGAAATATCAGCTTTAGCACTACAAGAAGAAAAATAAATTGAAGGAATTAGAATAGGCAGAGAAGAAACAAAGTTATCACTCTTTGCAGATATGATGGCATACTTAGAGAATCCTAGAGACCAAGTAAAAAATTACTTGAAATAATAAACAAATTTAGCTAAGATAAACCCACATAAATCATCAGCATTTCTATATATTACTAACAAAGCCCAACAGCAAGAGATAAAAAGATAAATTCCATTTAAAGATACTGAAGACATTAGAAAATATTTGGGAGTTTACCTGCCAAAACAAACCCAAGAACTATATGAACACAATTACAAAACACTTTTCATACAAGTAAAGTTATATCTAGATAATTGGAAAAATATCAGTTGCTCATGGGTAGGCCAAGTTAATATAATAAAAATGATAATTCTACCTAAATTAATTTACTTATTCAGTGCCATACCAATCAAACTACCAAAAATTATTTTATAGAGATAGAAAAAACAATAACAAAATTCATCCTGAAGAACAAAAGTTTCAGAATATCAAGGGAATTAATGAAAAGAAATGCAAAGGAAGGGGCCTACCTCTCCCAGATCTTAAATTGTATTATAAAGCAGCAATCACCAAAACTACTTGGTACTGGCTAAGAATCAGAGTGGTAGATCAGTGAAATAGGTTTAGGTACACAAGACACAATAGTCAATGACTAGTAATCTACCATTTGATAAATCCAAAGACTCTAGCTTCTGGGATAAAAACTTACTATTTAACAAAAACTGCTGAGAAAACTAGAAAATCGTACAGCAGAAACTAGGCATAGACCACCATCTTACACCCTATATATACCAAGATAAAAGTTAAAATGGGTGCATGATTTAGACATAAAGGCTGATACTATGAGCAAACTAGGAGAGCGAGAGATAGTTTACCTGTTACATCTATGGAGAAGGGAAGAATTTATGACTAAACAAGAGATAAGAGAAAATTATGAAATGCAAAATGGATGATTTTGATTACATTAAATTGAAAAGTTTTTGCACACAAGTAAAGCCAAGCACAAGCAGCTTTTCAGAAGACTGATGCTGTGAACAGCTTTCAAGGTTCTGATTATACAGTATAGTGAACACTCTTATTTATTCAATAACAAATAGAGTAAAACATTCACAGAAATCGAGGTACAGCATTCACAATGTTACAACTTATCACACAAAATCAAAATATAGCATTCACAACAATTTATCACTTAAGATGGCCATATAGTTTTCACCACAGTGGTGACAAAGTTTTGAACAAAGTACATTGGTTTAGTCACTTAGTGATTTAGTAACTCAATCATTCAATCATCCTTAAGGAGGCTTGACACAAATTACAATACTCAAAGTTCTCCACTCATGGGACACACCAAGTTACAAATCAATTGCTATTCAGTCAACATTCAGTATTCAATCATCAGAAAATACACAAGCCTTCTAACCCCTAGGTCACTAGTAAATTACAATTTCTCAGTCAGTACACAGTATCCAAATAAAGTATTCTTTCAGCTTGACTTGGAGTGGTTTCTCAGATTCCCTGCATCCCCTTCCATGGTCCCAGATCCTACCTGGATTCAACAAACTGTTACCTGGGTTCAAAGGCAGACAGCTCCTAGGTCCATGTCCAGCTCTCCAAGCACTTCCTGTTCCATGCTGAAGCTCACAGCATCCAGTCTACCTTAAATCCTTCACAGTCTCTGTTACCAGGAAGTTAAGGCTTAACAAAACCACAAATAGGTTCATGCAAAGTGCTAGCATCACAGTCATGCTTCCTCAGTCTACAGCAGCTTCAGCTGGCCCTTGAACATCTTCAGCAGTTCCCAGAAGCTCCAACTGGCCCTTGGACTCAGTAGCTCCTCAGCAGAAGCTCTAGCTGGTTCCCAAAATCAAAATCACTTCACTCAGGTTCTGAAAATCAAAATCATTCTCTCCAGCAGGGGGGGTGGGGTGGGGAGTGTGCTTTCCTCTTCAACCTGGTGGCATCAGCTTCCGCCTACACTAAGCTTGCTCCAAGAAGATCTGTCTGACCCAGCAGGGACTTCTCCTTATATACACACATAGAATTAGCTCCTTCCTGTTTTAGCCAACCACCAACCCCTTCCTGTTACATCAGCAACAGGGGGTCATACCTTCTGTTTCTTTAACAGAGGCTTGATTAACTAAGTGCTAAGTACCTTTCAGCTTAGCAATACAAAAAGAACTTCAAATTTCATTACTATTATGACAAACAAAGCCAATGCAACCAAGATTAGAAGGGAAGCAGAAAGCTGAGAAACAATTTTTACAGCTGGTGTCTCTGATAAAGGCCTCTTTTCTAAACTATAGAGATAACTGAGCCAAATTTATAAGACTAGAAGTCATTCCCCAATTGATAAATGGTCAAAGGACATGAACAGGCAGATTTCAGAGGAAGAAATTAAAGCTATCTATAGTCGTATGAAAAAATGCTCTAAATCACCATTGATTAGATATGAAAATCAAAACAACTCTGAGGCACCACATCATATCTATCAGATTGGTTAATAACAAAAAAAGGAAAATGATAAATGTTGGAAAAGATGTGGGAAAATTGGAACACTTATGCATTGTTGGCAGAATTTTTGAACTGATCCAACCGTTCTGGGGAGCAATTTGGAACTATGCTCAAAGGGTTATAAAATTGTACATATCCTTTGATCCAGCAATACCATTTCTAATCTCAAAGAGATTATAAAAACAGGAAAAGGACTCATATGTACAATATTCATACCAGCTCTTTTTGTGGTGGCCAAGAAAAGAAAATTGAGGGGATGTCCATCAATTGGGGAATGGCTGAACAAGTTGTTATATATGAATGTAATGGAATACTATTGTGCTAGAATAAATGATGAGCAGATGGACTTCAGAAAAAACCTGGAAAGACTTATATGAACTGATGCTGAGTGGAATGAGTAGAACCAGGAGAACACTGTACACAGTAACAGCCACTTTGTGCAATGACTGACTTTGATAGACTTAGCTCTTCTAAGCAATGTAAAGATTTAAGACAACTCCAAAAGACTCCTGATGGAAAATGCTATCCATATCAAAAGAAAGAATTTTGGAATCTGAATGTAGATGGAAGCATACTATATGCTCTCTTTTTGTTGTTGTTTTGCTTTATTTCTTCCTTCTTGTGGTTCTTCCCATTGGTTCTAATTCTTCTTTACATCATGACTAACATGAAAATATGCTTATTATGAATGTATAAGTACAGTTTATATCAGATCGCATGGCTTCTTGGGGAGAGGGGAGAAGGAGGGAGAGAAAATTTAAAACTCAAAATCTTGTGGAAGTGAATGTTGAAAACTAGAAAATAATTATTAAAAAATTTACTTCCTGCAGTTTTTGTGTATGCTACAGTACAAAATCTCATCTTTCTGAGCTCTTAATCTTAATTTCTTTTATTGTTTTAATGAGCAAAAATCTATTTTCTCTTCCTTCCACGGAAGAGGAGGAGGAGGAAGAAGAGGAGTAGAAGGAGAAGGAGGAAGAGGAGGAGGAAGAAGAAGAAGAAGAGGAAGAAGAAGAGGAAGAAGAAGAGGAAGAAGAAGAAGAAGAGGAAGAAGAAGAAGAGGAAGAAGAAGAAGAGGAAGAAGAGGAAGAAGAGGAAGAAGAACAAGAAGAACAAGAAGAACAAGAAGAAGAAGAAGAAGAAGAAGAAGAAGAAGAAAAAGAAATCTTTGTAAGTAAATATACATAGTCAAGGAAAACAAATTCTGGCATTGGCCATAGAAAAAAATCTCATTTTACCCCCAGAGGCCAACACCTTTCCACCCTCATAGGTTCTCTGGAATCATAGCTAGTTATTGCTTTGGTTAGAGTTAGTAAGTCTTTCAAGAGTGTTTGCTTTTTACAATGTTGCTGTTATTGCATAAAATATTCTCCTGGTTCTGTTCTCTGAGCTTTAGAATGTGCCTTGTAACACTCCCTCATGCCACCCCAACTCTAGTCAGAGGTGTGTCTGCCCTTTCCTACATTTTAAGATATGAATGCACAGTTAGCTCTCAAGGGGAAAAAAGCCAGGCTATCTATAGCTATATGAAAAAGTGTTCCAAATAACTAATATTAAAGAAGTTCAAATTAAAGCAATTCTGAGGTTCCACATCACACCAATAAGACTGACATAGGACAAAAAAAAGAAAATTACAAATGTTGGAGGGGCTATGGGAAAAACAGGCACATTATCTGCCATTAGTGGACCTGTGAATAGGTACAATCATCCTGGAAAGCAATTTGTAATTATGCACAAAAATTTGCTAAATAGCACATGCTTTTCGACCCAGTTATAACACCATTAGACCTATATCCCAAAGAGATCAAATAAAGAGTAAAAGATCTTCTATGTATAAAAAATATGTATAACAACTCTTTTCAGTGGCAAAAAAGGGGTTGCTCATCAATTGGCTATTGCTGAATATACTACTGTGGCATATGAATATAATGGAATATTATTTGTTCTATGAGAAATAAGGGAAAATATGACATCAAAAAGACATGGAAAGACCTGTATGAACTAATGAAGAGTAGAGTAAGCAGAAACAGAATAACAATTTATAATATCAATATTATAAAAATGAACAATTTTAAAAGACTTAAGACTACTGTTCAACTATATGATTAACCATCATTCCAAAGCACCAATAATGAAGAATGCTACTCACCTCATGACAGAGATGATGGACTAATGTGCAGAATGGGAAATGCATTTTTGGACATATGTTTTGTTTGATTCCATTTGTGCAATATATATGTCTTTCTCTTCTCTTCTTTCTCTTCTCTTCTTTTTTTTTTACCTTTTCCTCCTACCTTTCTTCTTTTTCATCCCACCAAGTTCATGTCCAAATGTGGCATCAATGCCAAATGAGTCCTTTTTCAGCTTCCCTTCCCTCCCCAGAAGGTCAGTCCTTGTTCCTTGGGGTAGATGCTAGGCTGACTAAAAACCTGAACCAGACTAAACTCCCAGACTCCTTAACATTGGTTGACTCATTTTCCTGACTTTTCAAAACTTAAAAGGTCGTGGCTTCCAGACTAACCTTCACCTAAAAGGAAAGAACAAATTCTGAGGCAAAGAACAGGAGGGATATTCACGAGCCACATGTCAGCTTCCCATGGGAAGGGTCCAAGATCATGCCCCTCACACTATTGTCTGCCTTCTCTCACCAGGACACCAAATGAAGGAAGGAGTCAGTCTAAGCAAAGGGCTAAGGTTTTCATTTTCTTGTATCTTTTGAAGGTATTTCCAGTTCCAATTCTACAACTATAGCCATGCAAAGAGATTGCTGTTTACCACATAGTTAGAAGACTGAAACCAAGTACATATTTACATAAAGTACATATTTACATATGGTCCAATCTATCATTGTGACTTTGTCAGAATTAGGATCTCTAGCCTCTTCCATGTGGGAAATTACATCAGTGGCAATCTGTGCAGGCTTATAAGGATTGGGTTCAATGGTCAGTCCCCTATTACATAAAATAATTAGAAATATGAAGGAAAAAAACTACTATTTGGCTCTTAGAGTATCTAGCAAGGAGGAAAACTGCTGTGTAACCAAGGCTACATAAAGCAGCTGCTGTTTTCAGCTGTATTTAAGGACATTAAGTGATCACTGGTACTTATGTAGGTGTAGCGATAGAGGCTACCAGGGGTGGGGAACCTGCAGCCTTGAGGCCACAAGTGCAGGCCTCAAAGGGCTCCCCACCCTGTTGCATGGTTGCATGAAGTTTGTACAAGACACAAAGTAATCAATGCTTTGGGTGGAATAGTTAAGGAGAGATCCCTAGTGTGAATGAAAAAAGAGAGAATATTTTACACAAGAACCTTTGCATTGCAAGGGATTGAATAACTGTGAATCTAGAGTAGGAAGAATCAGCCTTGATTTGAGAGAATGTGAAGACAGTATAGATGTCAATATAGATGCTTACACATTGAGCCTTTAGAGCAGTGATTCTCAACCTTCCTAATGCCTTGACCCTTTAATATTAGTATCTGTATGTGGGTGAACCACCTGGAGACGGATAGAGGAGCTGTGTCTTGGTACCTAAGACCATCAGAAATATGTGTTTTCCAACAGTCTTAGGTGACCCCTGTGAAAGGGTTGTTCCATGCAGTCTCGACCCACAGGTTGAGAACTGCTGCTTTAGAGATTGTATGCGAGCTCTGGATCTCAGTGTCCTCCTATTCAACAATACCAGTTGGGATCAAGAAAGAGAAAGGTATTTGTACAGTTGTACAATTTGTATAGTCTAAAGACCCAGAGCTTGAAATGTGAATGAAACTAGTAGCAATAATTTGGGTCTGTGACTTTCTGGTCTTGAGCTAGGTAATGCCTAAGCTTTCCAAACTAATCTTTAACTCCAGTTCAGATGGCCTACCCTGGTCCATGATTCAGACCAGGCTAGAAACTCCTGCTGCTGTGTCTGGTCCTCCACTTGCCCTAGAAAAGAACTTTCTTTCCCATCTTTTTCTCTTTTCTCCCAGCCAATTTGATATTCATTCACCTAGGCACACAGAATCAAACTCATTGGTTCATTCTATAATCCCAGGATAATATTCAGCTTACTCTTAGGGAGTCAGGAAGCTTCCTGATGGAAGGTTAGTGCATGTTCTACACACAGCCTTGTCTAAGCATTGACTATCTGATCTCCCCTCTTCCTCTCCTCCCAGTCTTCTTCTACATCATTCCCTTTCACAAACTCTCTGGTCCAGACATACTGACTTATTCACTGTTCCTTACTGTAATGGCAAGCAGAGTAGTACTTTGCTGCTTGTTTTAGTTATTCAAGTGCCTTTGAGCCTCACCTTTGATTTTATCAAGAGTCTGTGTTGGAAACCATATACATTGTGTTGCCCTTAATAGGCCTAAGAGAGTTTGAAGACCTTCCCTGACCTTAATAGTCCTAATATAATCATATGGAGCTCATGGTGGGAGGAGCTTGCCGAAATTGCAGAACAGGAAGGGTGGAACAGGAAGGAGCAGAGCAGAGAAAAGCTCAAACAGAGCTGGGAGCAGGCTGAACTGAGAGAGAAAATACTAGTGATTTTGGTGCTCCGTTGATGTGTGTTACTTTCTGAGAGAGAATGTTTGTGATGTCAGCACTCTATAGCACTCTGTCTGTTGTTCTGTTAAACAGAAGCACCCTATCTGTTGTAATTAGACAGACGTCCTGAAAGAGGGCTTTACTGTTGATTTGTGTTTGTTTTCCTAGAAACAGAAGCTGAGACAATCTTGGAGTGGAGTTGTTCCTATGAGTTGAGATATAGAACCAGAGTGAGAGCTGTGAATCCAGGCAAGAGTTGGGAGCAGTCAGCCTGTGGAAGAGGAGCCATGGGGTTTGGAAGCCAGCCTCACGTCAAGATGAAAGAAGACTTTACATTGGATACTCTGTATTGACTGAAGAGATGGTGACTTACTGTGATCTGGGAATGGATGGTGTTTGTACTTTCTGCTACCCTTAAGGGTGATTGGCTTAAGGATGATTGGAAACCAGCCTAGAGTCAAGATGAAAGGACACTTTGTATTGATTGAGGAGATTGTGATTTACTGTGATCTAGGAGTAGATGTTTAAGACTATGTGGCCACCTTAGTAATAAGTTGTTATGTTATATTGTTGTGAAGGTTGTGCTTTAGTTTATTGCTGAATAAATGGAGAGTTCACTGTACTATGTGATGAGATCCTTAAAGTTATTCACAGCAGCGGTCCTCGGGAGAGCTGCTCGTGCTTGGTTTTATACACTCACATGATGTGCAATGTCTCATCTCTTCGCCTTTGCACTGATTTTTCTCCTGTGCCTGCAATATTCTCCTTCATTTCCTCTACCCCTTAGAATCCCTCACTTCCTTAAAGATTTAGCAAAAGCACTACCTCCTACAGGATATCTCCCCTAGCCCAATTGCTAGAGTTTTCCTCCTTACCTTACATCTATTCTGTATCTTGTTTATAGCTATTTATGTATATGCTGTCTCCTTCATTAGACTATAAGCTCCTTGAGAACGGGAATTGATTCTGTTTTTTCTTGCATCTTCAGAGTTTAGCACAGTGCCTGGCACATAGTAAGTACTTAACAAATGCTTGTTTGTTTTATTATGGAGAACTTTAAATTCTAGGTTAAGTATTTTATATTTTATCCTCCAAGCAATAGGGAGCCACTAAAGATTGTTGAGTAGAGGAGCAACCTGGTCAGATCTGCATTTTGGGAATAACAATGAGGAATCTGTGTGGATGACAAATTTCAGAGGAAACAAGGTAAGCAGGAAATCCAATTAGGAAGTTATTACAACAGGCTAACCTATAAACTAGGTTAGAGGCCATATGAATAGGGAAAAGGAGATGGATGCTAGCTAGACATGCTGTAGAGGCACAAGGGACAAGACTGAAGCACTGATTAGTATGGGAAGGTAGAGGGAAAAAGAAGAGTCTAGCATGAGTCTCAGATTATGATGTCTCAATAGAAATAGTTTGGGTCTTAGTTCCCAACCACAAAGTAAGATCCTAAATATCAAGGTCTAGTTCTTGTATTTCCTTTTATACCATCCCCCTAACCCCAGTGTTTACTACAGTACTGTGCTCATAGCAAGCACTCAGTAGCAATTTTCATGTGTACCTCGAACTGTGTTGATCATTAAACAGATAAGTGAACAATGAAATCAAGTAGAGGGAAGGAAGTAGTTTATGTTTCCAGTTTGGTTTAAGCCTTTTTGGCTTAACGTCCCACATAAGGGGCAGCTAGGTAATGCAATGAATATAGTACCAGTTAGAAAGATCTGAGTTCAAATTTGGCTTTACATACTAGCTGTGTAGCCCTGGGCATATCACTTAACCCTGTTTGCCTCAGTTTCCTCATCTGTAAAATGAGCTGGAGAAGGAAATGCCAAACCACTTCAGTATCTTTGCCAAGACCTCAAATTGGGTCACAAAGAGTCAGACACGACTGAGTCAGCTGAACAACAATAACCAAGTAATTAATTATCATATCAAGGAAAAAAGATTAAACAACTACCAAGGAATAGAAGCCACCAGAATAAGGAGTTTGGCTTTGAGCTCTAGAGCAGGAAATAAGAGATGGAATTTAAACTGAACCTGACAGGCAGATGATTGTAACATGTAGATTATAAAAGGAGATTCATTATAGAGGGCACCAAGAAAGAGGAGAGCCAGCAATGGGATGCTGCTGCCAGCAATGATACTCTTTCAAGCTCACGAGTTCTTCAGTCAGAACAAGTCAAATAATCACTATTCCCTGACTCCATACATTTAACATTGTTTTTAGAGTTCCTTAGGATGAGTCAGAATGCAAGCTTTGTTCTTCCAGCTCTGCAGCCCAGATGGGAACATCTGGCAGACTGCAGGAAAGAAAGCCCTAGGTCCCATTCCTCCATTGTCTTTCAAATCTGAAAATAAGCCAAAGATCTCACTTGAGAAAGGCCATGCTCCCCTACCTTGACAAAATGAATACCCAGGTTGGGACACCTGCACTGGTGGAAGAAGCAGTCAATCTTGTGCAGCTGAAGAGCCCTAGAAAGGCATCCATTATCCCAGAGTGCTTCCAGCTGGCTAACACTGATTGGTCAGCACAGAGCTGGGGCAGAGGGCAGGGACTCTAAGTGAGAAGGTAGGTGAGCAGGGGAATTTTGGGAAACATCTCAAGTCAAGCCAGGATCAGAAAACACCAATCTCAAGTCAACAAGCATTTGTTAAGCCCTTACTTTGTTCCAGACTTAGTATTAAGCACTTAGAAAATAAAGAAAGGCATTAAAATCCTTGTCCTCCAGGAGCTTGCATTCTAAAGGCATTCTAAGGACTCTATGAAATTGGGGTGGGGTAGGAGCCTTTTATCTCAGGTCAAAGGTAATGTTGAGAAGCATAGTCCCCAGACAACAGAAAACAGATTTGTTTAGGGCCCAGAGCTGAATCCTTTGTATAAATGACAAAAGAACAATACTCATGAATATCAAAGAGTTTGGGAATGTATGATGTAATGGAGAGAATTAGAAGCTTGGAGTTAGAAAAGCCAGGGTTCAAATCCCATCTCTGACACTAGCTGTGTGACCCTGGGCAAGTCATTAAACCCTGTTTGCCTCAGTTTCCTCATCTGTAAAATGAGATGGAGAAGAAAATGGCAAACCACTATAGTATCTCTGCCAACAAAACCCCAAATGGGGTCATGAAGAGTTGGACATGACTGAAAAAAACTAAACAACAAAAAATCCACCTCTGATGTATTCCTGTATGTGAGCTGACTATCTTACCTGGAAGAGGTTTCTGTTAAATATCATTCTCTAGGTTGGAAAGGTGCTATAAAATATTAGCCAACTATTACTTACTCTGCTTGGCAGCTACATAATCCAGTAGATTAGAATGTTGGGCCTGGAATCAGGAAGCTCTGAATTCAAATATGGCTTCAGATAATTATGACCTGTATGACTAGGCATGTCAATTCACAGCTGTTTGCCTCAGTTATCTTAACTGCAAAATGAGCATGATAATAATATTCAACTCAACTGTTGTGAAGATGAAATGAGATATTTATAAGGCATTTAGCCCAGTGCTTAGTACATAATCAGTACTATCTAAATGCATATTCCCTTTTCTCCCTCATTGTAGCAAATAGTTTCTAAAACTCAGCGCCGTGCTTCCAGAGTCAACCCCAGGGCTCACTGGGTTTGATGATTTTCTTAATCATGGCACAGACTCACCCATTCAGAGCTGCGGATGATGCTCCCTGGGCATCATCTGAGCTGACCATCTTATACAAACTTCCTTCTTAAGGTTCCTGCATGTTCCATTTCATTGCGTTCCAAGTTCTCGTGACAATAAATTTGAAGTAGACTTACTGTTTATTAAATCTTAAAATGTGACCTGGCTACAAGCAACGCCCATCCTAACACAGCTCTACTGAATATGTGCTAGAAGGAAGGGACGAAGGAAGGGAGGAAGGAAGGAAGGAAGGAAGGAAGGAAGGAAGGAAGGAAGGAAGGAAGGAAGGAAGGAAGGAAGGAAGGAAGGAAGGAAGGAAGGAAGGAAGGGAGAAAGAAGGAAGCATCTATTAAGTGCCTGCTACATGTTTGTCACTGTGCTTGACCTTTTACTATCTCATTTGTTCCTCACAACAAACCTAGGAGGTAGGTGCTATTATTATTCCTATTTCACAGGAGAGGAAACCGAGGCAGACAGAGATTAAGTGAGTTGGCCAGGATCACACACGTAATAAATATGAGGTTGAATTTGAATCCAGGTCTTTCCTGGATTGTAGGATCTAGGTCCGGTGCTCTATCCACCCAGCCCCTGTGTGAAGACTAAAGAACAAAACAGTACCCAGACAGTGAATAGTATTTGTTTCTGTAGTACTTTATGGTTCAGAAACAGTTCCTTTTGACATATCTAATTTTGGTCCTTTTATAGATCAGGAAATTAAGGCTTGTCAAAATTCAGTGACTTGTCACCAGAGCCTAGCCTGAGCTCAGGTCCTCTGGCTCCAATTCCAGTGCTCTTTCTATTACATACCAAATTCCCTTGATAGTTATGTGGCCCCAGATGGGATATCATACTCAAGGAGAAAGGCAGAAGATCAATTTAAGGACCATTGACCTCAAGAGAATTTCCAGTAACTAGAAAGCAGCTTCAGCCATTAATGACTATGCTGACATGCAGACATGAAGAATGGTGATGCTCTCTTCAAAACAAGGCTTCAGCGGTGATCATCCATCTGGAAGGGTCCCAAAGGACAGAACACACCTTAGAAGTCAGCTCAGTCATGAAATGTAGGACAAACATCCCACAAACTCAGCATGGAAAGTACTTCCACCCCTGTTCCCTTGATCTTTTCAGACACACCAATCTAATTCACTTTTAAGGAGACCACACTTAAAAATGAAGGCACATACTGAACATAGAGATAGATACAGAATACATTTTATAGAGAGTGGTGGGACAGTCCCATTCCATTGTTATTAAGCACTTTGCCAGAAACTTATGTCATGATAGGTAAAGGAAAATCAGACAGAGATTTTCATTCTACCTGATATTTTTTGCTTAGCTTCATGCTCTCTAAACATGCTCAAAAGTCTTCTGCTCCTAGGCCCCATATGTCCAATTATATCAGTGCCGCTTCAAAGCCACACAGCATCAATGTGACTCGGGGAAGGAGCCTGGCCTATAGTGCTTTACACTTCAAACGTTTTTTTGTAGTATTGAGACTGAACAAGAAGGACGGAGACCCTGTTTTCGTTTTGTTTTTGTTTTTGTTTATTTACTCGTCTAGTACCTACATTATTGATTTGCATAAAGTAGATGCTTAATCAATGATTGTTGACTTTGAGTTTGAGTCTCTTGGATTTTTGCTGTTGAACTAATTTGTTATCTACATTGGCCCCAGAGCTTTAGTACATATAGAAGCCCCACATGCCTAGTCCAGTCACCACTTACATTCCTCTTCAGTTATCAGTCATTAATTCAAAAAGCATTTCCTTTAAGGGCAAGGATGGGGGAGGGGACTGTTCCTGAAGAATGACACTGCTAGTCAAGGTTGGCACACATGAGAAAAGGGCAGATGCATATAGGAAACAGTAAAGATCTCCCTTGCCCCTCACTTCCAATTCCACAGATAGACTATAATTGCTTGGGCACTCCATAAAGTACATGCTCTAAGCTACTTAGGGCTCAGACTTACAGAGTTTTAGACAAAGAGCTGACTGGGCACTAATAGGAAATTGTCCCATTACCCATGGGGCAAGGCAATGAGTCTAGTCTATGAGTCATATTAGTCTAGACCCTTGAAATCAGGGTATTTTTTGAGTTGCCTAATAATGAAAAATGAGGTGAAGAGACCCAAGAAACTCTGTGTCATAACAAATAAATAATTAGGGAGGGTACAAAGCTTGGTCTAAGCATTCAAGCATCCTACAGATTGGAGCTATACCTGTCGAACTGTGTTGTTGTTTTTTTTAAACTAGTTCACAAGACCTTATTTATGTCAGGCACTGTGTTAAATGCTAGGGATATAAAGGAAGACCAAAAAAATGTCCATACCTTCAAGGTGCTAACATTCAAAAAAAGAAGACTGTGTAAAATAACTAGACATACAGGATACATACAAAATAGACAGAAGGAATTCTCAGAGGGGAAAGTTATTATTCATTTATTCAATTACCCAATATTTATTCAAGCAGCTACTATATGCTGGGAACTATACTGTGTACTGGTGACTCAGACAAAAAAAAAACAAGGAAATCAAACAGTCCCTGCCCTCAAGTAGTTTATGTTCAACTGAGGGGACATCACCATGTACACAAATAAATAAAAACAAAATACGTTCAAAGTAGATATAAAGTCATAGCCAAGGATGAGATTGAGCTTTTCTGTTGGACTCTTTGTAGAGCCCTATCCATACTCAGTCTAAGCTTGGCTCTAGATGCAGCCATTGCTATGATATTGGTTTCCTATTCACAATTTCAATCAAGGGGGCAGAGTGTGGGAGGAGGCCAAGACCTAGGTCCTGTTCTCTGTTCCTCCCCCACCCCAAGAATATTCCTTCTCTTATTGTTGTTTATCCTTCATTTTCAAAGAAGACCAAGACATCAGGAAGATGAGGGCATGACTTTCAAGTGAATTGGATTGAAGTGACAGAGGGCTTTGCAAAGTCACAGCCTCACTTTCTCCTCTGGAGCCATTTGGATCCAATGGCCAGATATACATCAGGACAATGGCCCCACACATTCCTTCTCTGGGATTTAACTGGAATGATCTCTCCTTTCCACATATTAGAATTTCAATCTCGTGTGGTTTCTGAATTGGTTTTCTATTTTATAGAAGATTCACAGGGCATGTTCAAGTTCCTTCAGCTAATCACAACCGATTTCTTGCACAATATCACTGGTATTTCTCTACTAGCTTTCAAGGACATCTTAAATTGGTCAAAGACTTTTTATACTTAGTCTTCTTGATGACAGGGACTCTTTTTTTGGACAAGTACTTGTCTTTCTTAAAATTCCCCTGGGCTTAGCATAGTATCTGGCTAGAGTAAGTACTCCATAAGGGCTTGTTCACTAAAGTACTTAACTGGTTAACTTGATGGACATCAGTGTTTCACCTCATTAAGAGTTTAGCATTTCGTCATTTTCTTAAAACCGGGTTGAGGGACTTGATTGACTTATTTAACTAATCCCTACCCACATACATACTACAATTTTCAAAAGAGGTGAAAGGTAACTTTTCAGGAGGCCCTGAAGCCCCAGCTAGGGAAACCAGGAAAGGCCTCTTGCAAAATGTGGTGCTTGAGTTACATCCTGAAGAAAGCCAGAGAGAGATTCTAAGAGATGGAGATAAGTAGGAAAAGGAATCCAGGTTATTGGGTGACAGGAAAGGCACAGAGCCAAGAGATCATCATGTATGAGGAACAGTAAATAGGCCAGTATGGATAGATTGTGTGGAGGGGACTGGAGTGTGGGTAAAAAGATTGGAAAGCTCCAAAGGGGCCAAGTAATAAAGAACTTTAAAATGCCAAACTATGAAGTTTATAGTTGATCCTAAAGGGACTAGGGAACCACTGGAGTTTATTTGAGTAGGGAGGTGACAGTCAGACCTACAACTTTGGTAAATAATCAACCTTCCTCGGCCCCTCACCTAGGCTTCTGGGGAGTTAAAAAATGATTTGTATTATTTTGAAGGTATCATTAATCTACCTTCTACTTCATCTTTTCTCCCTCTCTCCCCCCTTCTATCATGCAAAAATTGCAAAAATTTAGCTAATACACCACTGATATTACCAAAGTCACTTTCAGGCCACTGGTAGTGAACAAGAAGCAGCAATTTTCTAAGAATATAATAAAGGACATCCACTTTGCTTCTCTGAGGTGACATTTCAAATAATTATTAAATTGCTCATCTAGTTCTTAAAAGCTTATTTTACGTAGAATTAAGGAAAGTTGTGGAGCTATGTAAGTTTGCCCTTCCTAGACCTTTAACCCATTGAATTTAGGGTGGGTGGACAACCTCTTTGTTGGAGAGCTGTAGTGCACTGCTCAGATTCACTAGAATCCATTCTCACCTTCATTTCAGTTCTTTGGTTCTGGACTCATCCAAGATCTCAGTAAGTTATGGGGATGAAGTTTTAGGGGCCAACAATCCAAGGCAACAGCTTCAATTACAAATAATAAACATCTAAAGGAAGGCCCTAATACATATTTAATGAAAAAGAAAAACCTGGCCTTAGTTTCTCTAGGTATAAAATCAGATATACCTCCCAAAACTTTTGTATGGAACTAACCATTCAAGATAATTGCAAAATGACATACAAATATGAGTAATTAGGCAAATATGTTTCCAGACACTAACTACCAAATCAATATGATGGTGTTACTAATTCATTTAAAAGCACAAATGCTAGCTAAGTAATAATGATCTGAACTCTCTGGGGCATTTCATGGTTCTAATTTTCAATCCTGATCCCTTACTCCCACAGTGGTTGAACTGTTCTATCTAATTTAGGCACAGCAGGGTAGCCAGCCTTGGGCTGGCCTTATCTGCCCATGTTGTTCATAGAATCGCAAACAGCGTGGTCAAAATAGTTAAAGAAAGTGAGGCCCCAAGAAAGCAACTTAGCCAAGGTCACATTGTAATAAGAGGCAATGTCATCTTTTACAGGAGCTCTTCCAAGCCCTCTTAATTCTAGTATATTCCCTTTGTTAATTATTTCTTAGTTATCTTGTAAGTGGCTTTCTTTGTATATATTTGCTAGTATGTTGTTTTCTACATTAGATTGAAAGCTCCATAAAGTCAGGGACTGTCTGTTGCTTCTTTTTATATCCCCAATGCTTTCTTAGCACAGTACCTGGCATACAGTAGGTAATTACTAAATGTTTATTGATTGTCCATATGTCAACTCGTATCTCTTGACTCCTAGTTTGATGTTTTTCCCACACTGTTACCTTACTTCATGGTCTGAAGTTGTGGGGGAGAAAAGTCATAAAAAAAAGTTTTTTTATTGGGTTTCCATAGACTTTCTTTTCTGCCTGGGTACTGAAACTTCCTGGAAATGAAGATTATGAAATTTAAAGTAGGTAAGAATCCATTAGTACTTGATGTGCTATGCAAGTGGAAATAGGAAGTTAAAGAAGAAAAGTTAGACCAGGCAAAATACACACAGAAGGAATTTATGCTGAAGGTGACACAACATTGACATCAGCAGCGGACCAATTTTTAAAATCTAAACTATTCTCTATTTCTTTTTCTTCCAATTCATTTTTGAATTTAAGGACAGATTGATTTTCAAGATATCTGAAAATGGAAGAAATACTAAATTATTATATAAATGCTACAGATTATATTATTACTTGGAAAGGCCAATTTCGACAGAAGGCATCAATAACTACCATAGAGGAAGTTTGTAACAAACACCTCTAAGAGGTAGGAAATAAGTGCCTACTTTCTCATCTATATAAAGTCTTTCTGAAAATATACATGACTACACATGTATTGAGGGCATCCTTGATGAAAATATGAGAAGAGAACAGTTCATGCTCACAATTCGCTATAGATAGGTTATTTGCTGTCACACAATCGAATAACATTTGTAGAGAAAAGAAGACAGCACTATTAATTAAAAAAAACAAAAGGCTTGGGGGATGGCTAGGTGGTGCAGTGAATAGAGCACTGGCCCAGGAGTCACGAGGACCTGAATTCAAGTCTGACTTCAGACACTTAACACAAAACTAGTTGTGTGACCTTGGGTGAGTCACTTAACCCCAACTACCCTGCCTTCCCCCTCCAAAAAGCAAAAAAAAAAAAAAAAAAAAAAAGCATTTGACTTAGTAATACACAAGACAGCTTTGCAGGATTTCCTTCAAAAAAAAAAAGGTACCAGTCATGCAACTGTCAAGATTGTAACACAATTCCTCAGGAGATGCAACCATAGAGAAAACTGTTCAATGACCTCTAACTATCACTATCGAGCAAGTCATCAAAGAGAGAGAGCTGTGGTCTCCAAAGGGGGTTCACCTATCTAAATGGAAAGTCCAGATAAATGAAGGACTCCCTAAAAATAAGGGAAACCTCCAGATGGGTTATCTCATCATGTTCTAGAATGCAGCCTTCTAAATGAAATTCACTGAAAGAGATTGGCCTAACAATTCACATAGGGAAAACCAAATGAATGGAATAATACCTATATCTTGGACGTGCACCTGGAGGGGCAGTTCACTGCATGTATCCTAGATAGGAACTGTAGATGGAAAATAAGCTAGGCCCAGAATTTAATAAGGGGAAGAGATTGGGTTGGATTGCATTTAGGAAACTGTATCATACTCTCAACAATCCCAAGATGCTCCTTGACATAGAAATGCATCCTTTCAAAACCATCATTTTTAGGATATTACATGGCTGCAAATCACAGAATGTCATCTCTGAAGAATCAAAATCATTGATGACCTGAGGGCAAAAGAGGGCAAAAGAGGGGTGCATAGTAAGTGTAAGTAGGCTAGAGTGTATTACCTATGATGATGTGCAACAAGGAGCATAAAATACATTATTCAGGAAATATATGATTAAAGAAGGAGGTGGGCAGGACATGTTGTGAGAATAGAAGATAACAAATAACCTGAATGCTGCACAGAAACCCACAAATTGTTCAAAAACACACAGAGAAAACTGTTAGCCCACGGACTACCCTTTGTGAAGGGTCTATGGGAGGACCTGGACAAGAATCACACAGGATGAAAAGGCAAGAACAAGTTGCAATCTCTACCATTGGAGGGTCTTTCTACATGGGTGAGATTACATATCCCTCAGAGTACTGAGGGAAGGAATCAACTTTGCCCATTCTGTAAGTTATTGTTGTTGCTGTTCAGTTGTTTCAGTTGTGTCAAACTCTTCATGACCCCATTGGGGGTTTTCTTGCCAAAAATGCTGGAGTGATTTACCATTTCCTCTTCCAGCTCATTTTTATAGACAAGGAAACTGAGGGAAAGAGGGTTAAGTGACTTTCCCAGGGTCATACAGCTAGTAAGTATCTGAGGCTAGAGTCAACTCTGGTACTCCTGACTCCAGGGCCAGCAATCTATCTACTGTACTACCTAGATACCTTTCTATTTCTAGTATCATTCTTTAAATGATGATGATGATGATGATGATGATGTTGATGACCATAGAGCCTGCTAAAGGGTTTTATTTAGGTCACCTTGTGAAATTAAGTCTTGTATTTATCTCCAATATTATGAATGTAGCATAGGAATTAACAGATTGTCCCCTGCAATGGTCATTTTGACTTTATCTACACAAGGTTGCTAGCTCAGTCACTTTGATTGGACTGACCAGCCATTTGACTCCCAGTCATTCATTCAGATTCTATTATTGTCCTACCATCCAGATCAGTTTTGCACAGAGAAAGTGTGCTCCTGCCTGCCCCCAAACATCCTTCTCCATTTATATACTAGCTCTTGCATGGCTTTTACATAGCAAAGGAACTGTTGGTTAGGAAGTCCATCATACTCATAGGTCCCTTCCAACCCTTCTTTTTGATACCTTTTCCAGCATCAACTTGACTTTTACTGATGATATCTTAATTCTGAAATTTAGCGGCCTTTTCTCATTCCCCATCTCATGATCTCTGCAGCATTTGACACAGTTGGCCAACTTTTCTTTTTGGATACTTTTTCCTCTCTTTTTGATTCCCCTCCCACCTATCTGACGACTCTTCAGTCTCCTTTCCTGGCTTTTCATCTATGACATACCCACTAGCTATGGGTGTCTCCCATGCCTCCATCCTGGATCCTCTTTTCTTTTCTCTCTGTAACATATGTTCTTAATCTGGAGTCTATGGCCCCAGAATAATCTTGGATAGATTTCAGTGGAATCCATGAATTTGGGGAAAAACCTACATTTTTATTTTCACTAACTTCCAATTGAAATCTATCAATTCCTTAAATTTTGGAAGTAGGCAACAAATATTATTTTGAAAAAGGGTCCATAGGCTCCACTAGACTGCCAAATGGCCCCATGACACACACAAAAAGTCTAATAAACCAAGCTCTATACTACCTTATTTGGTGATCTCATCACTTCACATGAGTTCAGTTATCATCTCTTTGAAATGATTCTCATATCTATGTATCCTGCACTAATTTCTCTCCTTACCTATAGTCACGCATCACCAACTGCCTCTTAAATATCTTGAACCAGCTGTCCCATAGACATATCAAACTCAATATGTTCCCCCAAACCTCATTGTCTATCTCTTCAAATCCTCCTATCTTCTGAACTTCCCTGTTACTGTCAAGGTTATTTCTCAACCACCCAGGTTTACAACCTCAATGTCATATACAACTCTGAACTCTCACTTACTCTACATATCTAATCCATTTCCAAATCTTATCTTTTCTATCTTTACAACTCCTCTTATGTACATCACCTTCTTTCCACTCAACTCGCTGTAACTCTAGTTCATGCCCTTCTTACCTAGAATATTGCAATAGTCAGCTGGTTGAACTTCCCATTCCAATCCATCTTTCAAACAGCTGCCAAATTGAATTTTCTAAGGTGTAATTTTAATGTCACCCTCACCTTTTCCCATTCAATGAACTCCAGAATCTCCTGTTTTCTCCAGAATCAAACATAGATTTCTAGGTTTTCCATTTGAATTTTCATGAACTGGTCCTTTCCTACCTTTTCAGTTCTGCTATACTTTATTTCCTTCAATGCATTCAATGATGCATAGCATGGCTACCCTGGCCAACTTGTAGTTCCTCAAAGGCATCACTTGCATCTCCCATCTCTGAGACTTTGCACTGGCTGAACCTCATGCCTAGAGTATGCTACTCTTCATCTCTGCCTCTTAGCTTCCCTAAATTCCTTCAAGACTTGGCCCAATTCCCAATTCCTGTGAGAAGCTTTTCTTGGACCTCTAGCTGATAGTGACTTTCCCCCACTATTCCCTTTCATTTACTCTGCAAATAAATTGTATATACTTAGTTATTTGCATTTTGTAAATTTAGAATATACTCTAGTTAAATACATTTGGAATATATTCTCTATGAAGGCAGGAATTTTCTCTCTTTTTAAATTTCTTTTCTTTCCTTTTTTTCTGCTTTTCTTTGCATCTCCAGAATTTTGCACAATCCTTAACACACAGTAAGCAATGCCCATGGCTCCACAGCTTGTATTATAGGTAAGATATCGACAAACTAGGCTTCCTCCTTCAGAGGAAGGCAACCAGCGAAGTGCTATGTAAGGACTGGTTTAAGAAGACTTCAGAGGGACATGACAGCTGTCTTCAAGTACTTGAAAGACTGTCATATGGAAAAAGGATTAAACTGCTTCTGTTTGTCCCTAGAGGGCAAAACTAAGAACAGAATGGAAGTTGCCATGAGGTAGAATCTGACTGATTACTAGAGGAAAAAAATATTACCTCAAAGCTAGAGCTATCCCAAAGAGCAGCGAGTTGTACTGTGAACATATTCCTACTTGCTGGAGATCTTCCACCACAGGCTGAGTGGCTATTTGGCAAATATATTTTAGAGAAGATTCTTGTTCAGTTTTGACTTACACTACCTGGTTCCCAAGGGCCCCTCCAATTTTGAGATTCTGGGATTCTATGACTAAGTGATAGAATTTACTTTCCTGTGACTAGTGAGTCCTCAAGATGGGAAGATTTTTAGCTGATCCTGATGGACTGATTTTATTTCATGTAAAGGGAAATTTATTTTCACAGAATCCTATGCATATAGAGATAAATTTTGATACCATACTCATTGGATTGTCCTGGGTGTTCTCTGGTTGTATTTCAGAAGGTGATGTATATTGACTTAGACAGTAAAAGACTTAACAGCCTACTTCAAACCAGAGTCAGAACTCCAGTGAGATCTGAGTTCTCAGTGCTAATGCCACTCTATCTTCTTCCCGTCTTCCATTTCAAGTCGAATCTTTGATACTGGTCCGAGCAAGAGTTGGCACATTTTGGGGACAAAAGTATCTGTATAAAAAATACTTGATTGAATGTTAAGAGGCTGCAAGAGACTTTGGCAGGGGAACCTCTTCTATGATCGTGACTATGTGATTTATTTATTTAACCAAATAAGTAGAAGACAATTTTCCACACTGAAAAATATTGTAAGACATTGCCTTATTGATCTGCGCATGGATTCCATTATTCATTCACATTCTGACTCTAAAAGAGGCTCACTTAAAGAATTATCTGCTGGGTAGATGGAATGGTGGACTTAGTCATTTGAAGGCTCCTGTCAGTATGCATTTTCAATTACTGATGATAATATTCCCAAAGAATATATTGCTCTTTCAAGAGAGTGGTCAATATTTGCCTGATCTTTGGGTGTCATCCACAAACGAAGCCCTCTGAGAGTATTTTCAATACAGTTGTGAGAGTGTTTATTTACTTGGCAATTTTTTGCAGAGCTGTAACTAGGGCAAGAGACCAGGGATTTGTGCCAGGGTACCAATATGCAGTGGGTTCTGATAGTACTTCTTTGGCAACTTTAGAAACCACTGAACTTAGCACTTAGTTGGCAAGAACTAGGAAGGTTACAGATTTCCTATTTCCTCCCCTTAGCAACTGCATATCCAGTGAATGCCACTCTGGACCAGCCCTGCCCTGCTCACTCTTTGACACAGAAGCCTCCCTTGCAAGATCCTCTCAGTGTCTCAGGGGTTCTGATTACCCCCAGCAGGGTACTTGGCCCTATGGTCTCTCCCCTTATACGTTTCAAAATCTAAGGTTTCTCTTCAAGTTCCTTTGCGTCCTGACCCTTCCCCGACTAAAGTGAATTTGTCTTAAAATGTTGACGTGAAGGTGCCTTTCATGCTGCTTGCCCCAAAGAACCTTTTGTCACACTTGTCCTGTATACTTAGAATCACTGGTTCTAACTTTCTTTCTGTTATATTACATGCACTGTTAATAGACGAAATATTTCTGTTTGATAGTCCCAGAAAAAGTTATTTAGCTATCTTCCCACTATATCCCACTCAATTAATTAGTGGGTTTCTAAAAATTTGTAGACCACTTTAATTCAACAAATACTTATTAAAAGCCTGTTATAGATGTGAAACCAGAAATTAATCAGCTCCTGGCCTCAAGGTTTTTACATTCTAGAGTTAGAGAGGAAGATAAGTAAATTCAATTCATAGAGTTACTATATATGTGGTATATCCCTTCTGTAGAAAGCAATTCTTACAAAACAAACATATTTTGGGTCATTTTTATAGAATCCATTTGTAACTCTTTACCACGTATGGAGAAGTTCTCCTTGATGGAATTAGAGGGCAGCTTGCTATTGGCTAGAACAGGGGTGGGGAACCTCTGGCCTCAAGTTCACATATGGCCCTCTAGGTCCTCAGGTGTGGCCCTTTGACTGAATCCAAACTCAGATTTGTTCTGTGAAGTTTGGATTCAGTCAACAATCCACACCTGAGGGCCTAGAGGGCCACATGTGGCCTTGAGGCTGAAGGTTCCCCACCCTTGGTCCAGAGGCAGTTAGGAGGCTCTGGAGTTGTAGTACTGTGCCTGGAATCAGGAAGACCTGAATTCAAATCTGGCCTCAGACACTTACTAGCTGTGTGACTCTAAGCAAGTCATCTAACCTCTTTTTATTTTAATCCACTGGAGTAGGAAATAGTAAACCACTATGGCATCTTTGGCAAGAAAACTTCATGGAGAGTATGGTCCACAGGGTCATGAAGAATTTGAACATGACCAAACAATAACAATTTCTATTGGCTGTCCAAAGACTATCACAGCCCTGGTGACCTTAAAATGCAAGCTTGCCAGCTCCGCAATTATAAAAGCATAACTCCTAATAGCAGAAGAGAGAACCAGATATGGAAGAAGAAGGACCTAACTCTTGAAAGGGAGTTGGTCTTTGCCTTTTCCCTTGTGTCTCTACTAGAATACTGAAGGATCTTGGGAAGGGGATGGAGCTTTCTCTCTCCTCTCTTCTCTGCCCTCCACCAGCATCTTGTAGAAGAGATTCTAAACAAACAGGAAATATGGAACACCACCAGAAAAAGGCTTTCAAATTGAACATAGAGGCAGATTTTACCTTTGAGAAGTGTAACCTCTGTGAGTTGGGAAAAAAAAAAGCCAGTCATGGCCATCAATTAGGCATTGAGCTATGGAGAAGAATAGCCCAAGGAACTCAATGGAGCAACCAAAGCAGCAGGGACACTGTGTCCACGGCGAGTGGTACAAGACGAGAAGAGATAGCGAGGGCCTGTGAGCATAAGCTTAGCAATTCCCTTGTGGGCCTATCTCTACACAAACTATGTATTTGTTTCCTATGTTTCTTTCTAAACATACTCTTTATATGAGTTCAGTCTTCCTGTTGATATTACATCTATTTTTAGGGGAAAATGTCCCAGGTTTGTTGAGAAACGTTTTATAGATACTATCCTCTATCTTTTCATCAAATGAGTGCATTGAGCAAATTGTGTCTCCTGGCTAACTACAAACAGTAAATGCACTGATGGGAGCTTTTGAGCTATTGTTTTAGAAATACACACATGAATTACCGTGAACCTGAGGTAGCTACCTCTAGGAAAGCTCAAACTACAAGTGCAAGTGCCAAATTGGGGGTAGGGAATAGCCTTGAGCAGGTGTTACATAAACAATTCTGGTCATTACTCTCAGAATAGCATACTACTGTGTTCCTACGCTGTCCTATATGGACTGAATACTGACAAAAGACCTTGTTTCTGGTCTTGGTAATGCCCCAGTTCAAATCTTCCTTGGATACTTGGTGCTTGTATTTCCATTCCATCTCTCTTATAGGCAAACTTCCTGGCCAAGCAATAGCTAAGACTCAAAATCTAATCCCATTCCCCCATCCCACAGCAATGGCCTTGTTGGACTTGACATTATAGTTTTATTTCTTTAAATCTTGGTCCAAGTTGTGTGTTACTTGGTTCATAGAGGTTAGTTAGTTTTCATGTTTTACTATTTAAAAGAATTTCTTTTAGTTGAAGAATATAATCAAATGGAATTGTGTACTAATCTATGCTCTCAGTTCTTCATGCCTATGAGAAACAACACATTTGAGCCACGTAGGTGGCATGCTGCATAGGACACTAAGTCTTGAGTCAGGAAAACCTCGGTTCAAATCCAGCCTCAGACACAGCACTATATTTTACCAGAAAGGATGTTGTAAATGCTTCCATTGCTGGGGAAAAATAATGAATGTATTCTTAACAATATCACCCCAAAGTATTCTCATCTTTGATTTGCAAGAAAAAAGAAAAGACTGCAGGTTGATCCTTATTTATGTCGGGGGAGGTGCCAAATGCAGTCACAGTATGTGAGACACTGGGGTAGGAAATTGATAGAGATATACAAACATGCCACAGGTGACTCCCACCCCAAGATAATGTTCCAGTTGACACCATCAGAGGTACCTTATTCCCTCACCTGGGCTTCTTGGTTTGCCTTGCTCACAAGGTTTGCTTGAGATGGCAATCGACAACTCCATTCCTTTTGGTGAAATGTAGAACCGGCAGGTCTCACCCTCTGCATCCTAAACTCTTACAGACTTTACCATCAGTCCCATATATATACTCTGCGGTCTCTCAGCACTATGATATTAACTACTTAAAAAAAAAAAACCCTAAGGACCTTGCTATCAGCCACACCTCAGAACCCTTAGGCCTTGCAAGCCTTTTCATCCACCATACAGCTGAATTTCCTTTTCTTTATTGTTTCCCCAAATTAGAGTGTGAGCTCTTTTTAGCAGG
Source organism: Pseudocheirus occidentalis (assembly GCA_028646575.1). Lineage (NCBI taxonomy): Eukaryota > Metazoa > Chordata > Mammalia > Diprotodontia > Pseudocheiridae > Pseudocheirus > Pseudocheirus occidentalis. The sequence continues at coordinate 92,955,784 of CM053598.1, read as the reverse complement.
GTCTGTCTTTTTACCTCTCCTTGTATCTCCAGCACTTAGCACAGTGCCTGGCAAATGGTAAGCACTTAATAAATGCTTGTTCACTGGCTGACTAAGAGATTATCTAATTTGTATCCCTTATGCTTGGCATATAAGAAGTTTTTAATAAATGCTTATTCATCCATTCACTGGGGAAATGTGTAAATACCTACAAAAAGAAAGCTCCCTGAGTTATCCACAGAGTAGTCCCTGCACCCTTTCCCATTCCTTCTATGCCTCTTTGAGTCTATTCCTCTCTCAGCTCTTAGTCCAAATTTGCCCAGATGTGGTAGGGTTGCAATGAGTCTAACATATATCAATAATAGTAACTTCTGTCTTCTTTTCTTTGTCCCAGCTAAGCCCTGGACTCCAAGAGTTGGAAGGGCAGCACAATTATTAGTAAGCCCTTTAGCTTTTCCCCTTTGCTTCTGCAACTCCACTGAGTTTCTCTGGGTATTGAACTAGCAATCAACAATCATCACCATCACTGCTGTCAAGAACTGCCTTTGGCAAACATTCTGACATTGGTCTTTGGCAGGCTCCCACCTCTGCTCTTGGCTGCCCATGTTCCGCATTTGTTGGCCCCTCCTTTCACCCTATGTCTTTTTTCTTTCCCCATTAAATTCTGCTCCAAGTCATCTGTCGTCTTTTGGGAAAATATGACATCCTGTTTCCCACAAAGAATCCTCAACATCTAACCCCTCCCAGGACTATCTGTATTTAATAGGAGATGATGTCCCAAGCCAAAGAAACTGATCTATAAGGGCCAGCCTTCAAGACATCTATGGCAGACCTGTGGGAGAGAGATTCTGGGCCAAGGAAGCCTTTCTGGCATTTCTCTAATTGTGTTGCATAGGCAATGACCCATCATACTTATTTAGCAGATTAACCTTGGTCATCCACATCCTCAAGAAGGGTTGAGTAAGTCTCTGATTGCTCTCAGTACCACATATTTGGGGTCAGCTACTTAGCCCAGTGGTTAGGTTGCTGGACCTGCAGTCAGAAAGACTTCTGAGTTCAAATCTGTCCTCAGACACCTAGTGGCTATGTGACTCTGGGCAAGTCGCTTAATCCTGTTTGCCTCAGTTTCCTCATCTATAAAATGAGCTGGAAAAGGAAATGGCAAACATCTACTCCAGTATCTCTACCAAGAAAACCCCAAATGGGGTCACAAGGAATTGGATGTGACTGAAAAACTGAACTGACTAAACTATGTATTTGACACTATTCAAAGAACTACCTAGTTAGCCTCCTGTTTGTTGTTTGAGCTAAGTAAACACATTGACCAAATGGAGAAGCTCACTCACTGAATTCATATTATTGTCACCCTAACAAGAGAAGGCAGATCGGTTTAAAAGAAAATTGTCAACTGTGATTTTTTTTTTTTTTTTGCTGTTTGCCACTAAGATACAAGTCCCTTTGGCTTCCTGCCTGACTTTAGACAAATGATTAAACTTCTCTGGATCTCAGTTTCCACATCTATAAGATAAGGCGATGGAATTAGATGGGGGCCCTTATAAGGGGCCATCTACCTCTATCACCCCAAGTATTTTTTTTGTCAGACATAAAAACCTAAGTTCCTCTTGTTTAAGGTGCTTCCTTTTAATCCTGTGTTCCTGCACATTTATGAAAAGTTTATCTCAGGCCTTTTGGGGGCTTACTGTTGTTAAAAGTGACCTGCTAGCTAGCACATCTCTACCTTGTGAAAAAAAGTGGGATTTTCTTTTAAAATTAGATCTTAGGGTTAATTTAAAGATTATGCTGAGTGGAGGTTCTAAATCCGTTCATTCCATCTGACCTGCAAGAACACATCTGCTACATGTTAGCGTTCCCCAAACTTCTGACAGTGGCACACAGCTGAATCTTCATCACTCTGATTAAAGACTTGGTTTTGTTAGACTGTCATGTACAGTATATCAAAGGAGATCAGGAACGAGTCTGAAAGTCAGATGACAAAGAGAGCGATTGGTACATGTACAGTTAAGCAGCCTTTCATGAAGAGATGGCTTAGGGTAATGAGTCATAATTTGGAAAAAGTGTCTGTAAGTGGTGGTTAGAGCAATAATTATAAATCAGTCCCAGGGACTGCAGGACAGATTGAGGCAAAGGATTCTTCGAAACTGCAACCTGTCCCAAGTATAAATCAACCACAAACTGGAGCCTTCCAATGGGACAAAATTCCAAATGAATCCTTAAAAGCCAGGAGGATAGGGTATTTGGAAACATTTGGCAGTAATTTATCTAAAAAAAAAACAACAACAAAAAGTATTGGGATTTGTCCAGCTATTTGGTAAATAGATCTAGATTAAGAAATTATTTTCCCTTTAATCAATGACTAATGAAGAGCATTTGTTTCTGAATTGCAAGTCTGCCTAAGACAGTAATTTCCTTTTTAAAACATTTTAATCAAAATACACACTGCTTTCTGATGTATTTTTTTTTCCATTTCTAGAACTAATGGCTTCTGCACTTGTCACTTACCAATTCTCCTTTCCTTGTGACTCTTACATTGTGGCCCCCAGTTTCCTGGTTGAAGATAGGCTCATTAATCAGAGCTCACTGAACCACCAGACCGGTTCCTGGAAATTCCAGGCCCACCAGGATTACCTTCTGATGTGAGACACCTGGGCTATAAAAGAAGCTTGATGTGTGACTTTGCTAAAGGGAGGGGTTACTCCCTTGGCCTAGAGAAAAGAATTCTCCCCACCCATGGGGCAACATAAGGGACTATTTTAGTGATTTCCTTTATTAACCCAATCCTTCACCAAAAAAATTTTAAAATACATACATATATACACACACACATATGTATATATACATACATACAATCTATTTATAATCTCACAATTCATATGGCTCTTTAAGACTAACAGAAACACTTTCTTCTTAACAGCACTACAAGGCAAATAGTGTTCAGGAAATATCCACATCATGGTGGAGAAATCACAGCATGAAGACTCTCTTCTCTAATGCCATTCTTCTGTCAATGTCTTAAAGTCTGAGAATGTTGCCAGAGACTCTAAAAGAGTTAAATGACTTGCCCAGAGGTTACACAGCTAGGATGCACGAGAGGCAGAACTTTTAGCCAAATCTTCCACATTCTAAGTCTTGTTTTCTTCTATTTTATAAATCAGGAATATAAGATTTAGAGTGTTTGAGGGGACTTGCCCATGGTGAGACTGGCAGAGGCAAGGCTTGGGTTCAAGTACAAATCTCTTTACTGTAAGTCCTATAGTCTTTCTGTTATACCCCAGACATTTTGCCTACACAACTCAGGTTCTTGCTGTCATCATCAGCTTTCCCATGGCACCATCTTGTCATTATCATAAAATAACTTTTAAATAATAGCTTTTGTCTGATAATGGCTGGCATCTCTTTTGTTGATTATATATTTGTTTTGCTTTATGCTTTAGTTCCTTCCCTCTTCTGTAGAGACACCTGCTTCTCATCTCTACATCATGAAGACAGAATGAAAAGGATGAAGAACAAACCCTTAACCAGGGAGAACGGAGTAAACACATGAATGCTTTTGGGATGCCTCAGTAACATTTATTATTTTTCCAGAACAATTAATTATTGATCAAAATTATTTAACAAAACTCTTTTTTTAGTTTGAAGTAGTTAAGGAAGCTCTAAGAGGTTCTCTAAAAAGAAAGCTGTTGCCTTCTCATCTGGTATCTGGTGTGGTGGGTGGAGAAAATTTGCTTGGACAGAAAATAAATCCAGAAAAAATTATCCCAGATACTTCCCATTTTGGGGCACAGTGTGTTCCTGGAAGCCCCATCATCAGGGTATTTTATTTTTTCCTAGTGAAAATATCATATCATTGGAGAGAGTACATTTCTGATCAAGGACACAACATCAAATACACTGCAGGTATGACTGATAAATTACAGAACCAAAGATTGAGTGTGGAATTGAGCTGCAGAAAAAATGAAGTAATGAATATGTAAGAGCTGAAAAGTGCAGTACAAGTGTTCATTAGGTCATATGCAATTTGATTTAATAAGTGTCTATTAAGCACCTACTGCATGCAAGGTACCAGGAATCTAAACAAAGATATACATCAGCCAGGTCAAAAGAATGTTAAATTTTCAGTGTCAGCATTTATACCTCTGAAATCAATAAATGCTACATATCAGAATTTGATTTATTATTTTCATGGTTGTCTAGACTTAAGAAAGTGATGGAGAAGATTTTTAATGATGTGGATTAAATTAAAAAGTATGTCAAGCTTACATTTTTTTGTTTTTGGATTTTTTTTTTTTGGAGAGCTGACTATAGATGTTAAAACAAAATGAAACATCCCCTTTCCTCAAGAAGCTTCTCTTCCACTGTGGAATATAACACAGAGAAGTACAAAATAATTTGAGGAGAAGGACAATCTAAGCTAGGGAGTTTAGAGGAAAGACTTGTTCTGGAAGATGGTACCTGAGCTGAGCCTAGAAGAAAGGATTCTAAGAGGGGGGAGGTAACCTACATTCTAGGCATAAGGTTTCCTTGTACAAGGCCCAGAAGAGGCATGAGACAGGATGCAAAGTTAAGGGCAGTGTGACTGACCACAGAGTCCCAGGGGTGGGGAACCTGCGACCTCAAGGCCACATGTGGCCTTCTGGGTCCTCAAGTACAGTCCTTTGACTGAACCCAAACGGTTCTGCAGAGTTTTGATTTGGTCAAAGAGCTGCATTTGAGGACCTAGAGGGCCATGTACGGCCTCAAGGCTGCAGGTTCCCCAACCCTGATAGACTATACAAAAGTGAGTAAGGTGAAGTAAATCTAGCAAGGTAAGCTGGAGACCACACTATGACACATGTTAAATGCCCAAGTTGAGGAATCTGTATTTTATCCCCAAGGCAAGAGGAAGTCACTGGAATTCCTTGGGCAGTGGAGTTATATGGTCAGACCTGTGCTTTAGGAATAACACTTTGGTTGTTATTAGAAATTTGATAAGTGGGGCAACTAGGTGGCACACCTCTGGCCCTGGAATTAGGAGGAATTGAGTTTGAATCTGACCTCAGATACTTACTAGATGAGTGACTCTGGGCAAGTCACTTAACCATGATTGCCTCCAAAAAAGAATGGAAGGAAGGGAAAAAAAAGGAAGAAAGGAAGGAAGGAAGAAAATTATGAGGAGAGGAAAGAGAATGGAGAAAAGGAAACCCATTAGGAAGAACATTGGATTTGCAGGATATTGTGGAAAGTGTACTAGATTTGTACTTTGAAGATTTGAGTTCAAATTCTGTGTTTTGGGAAAATCACTTAATCTCTTTGGGTCTCAGTTTTCTGCTACTGTGAACAGCTTTTAAAGTTCAGATTACATAGTACAGTAAACACTCCATTTATTCCAGGATCCAGGATCCATGGCAATTTAAATTGAAATTGTAGGGGCAAAGCCAAAATGGTGGCATAGAAGCAGGAAAACTCCATAGCTCCCACATAGCCACCTCAAATACCCATAAAATATGACTCTAAACAAATTTTAGGGCTCCAGAACTCACAAAATTACAGAAAAACACATCTCTTACTGAAGGTAGCTCAGCATTCAGGACAGGAAGGGCTCATTGCAGCATGCTGGGTGCCAAGCCCAGCCTGGCCTGAAACCGTGGTTTGTCCCTGGGGTGGCCAGGGCAAGCAAAGGCTGAAACCTTCAGGAGAGTGGACCAGCAGCAGCTTTGGCAGTTTCCAGAATTATCAAGCCATAAGAAATAAGGACTAAGTGAAAGGTTAGTGGAACTCAGCTAAATCTGGGGGAGAGGATCCAGCCAAACTTCCTCCAGGGCAAGGAAGCAGCAGGGGTGGCAGCCCTGCAGCCACTTCCACATGGCTGCTTCAAAAGCTCCTGCCTGCAGACTGCAGGGGGGCTAAGTGGTCATTCAGATGCTAAGTGCTCTTGCCTTAAGCTGCCTGGATCCAGATCGTGGTCTTGGGTAGTGGTCCTGGGGTGCGTTTTCAGTGAGCAAAAGCTGGTGGGGGCTTCACCAGCCTCCTAATAGCTCTGGCAGCTGGGAAAACCCAAGCGATTTGGGACAGAGCTTTCCCCGCTAGAAGCAGACTTCCACAGAGCTAAAAAATCAAGTAATTCACTGGCAACATGAGCAGACAAAGGAAGCAAAGTAAGAACATCAACCAAACTCTAGAATCCTTTTTTGGAGACAAAAAAGGATCAAAGCATGGAACAGGAGGAAGACAACATAGTCAGAACACCCACACCAAAAGCTTCCAAGAAATATGAAGACTGCCTACAAGCCATAAATCAGCTTAAGAAAGATTTTGAAAACCAAATAAGTGGCAGAAAAATTGGGAAGAGAAATGAGAATGATGCAAGAAAATCATGAAAAGGGAGTCAACAACCGGACTGAAGAAAATAACACCTTAAAAAATAGATGAACTCAAAAGGCAAAAGAGGTCCAAAAAGCCAGTGAGTAGAAGAATGTCTTAAAAAGTCAAATTTGCCAGATGGAAAAATAATCTCAAAAGCTTTCTGAAAAGAATAATTCCTTCAGAATTAGAGTGGAGCAAATGGAAGCAAAAGACTTTATGAAAAATCAAGATACTATTAAACAGATCCAAACAAATGAAAAAATAGAAGGTAATGTGAAATATCTCCTTGAAAAAACCATGGACCTGGAAAATAGATCCAGGACAGACAATTTAAAAATTATTGGACTGCCTGAAATCCATGATAAAAAAAAAGAACCTAGAAAGCATCCTTCAAGAAATTATCAAGGAAAATTGCCCTGATATTTTAGAACCAGATTGCAAAATAGAACTTGAAAGAATTCACTGATCACCTCTTGAAAAAGATCCTAAAAAGAAAACTCCTAGGAATGTTATAGCCAGGTTCCGGAGTCCCCAGATCCAGGAGAAAATATTACAAGCTGCCAAGAAGAAACAATTTGAATACTGTGGAAACACCATTAGGGTAACACAGGATCTAGCAGCTTCTACATTAAGGGACCAAAGGGCTTGGAATATGACATTCAGGAGATCAAGAGAGCTAGGATTAAAACCAAGCATCACCCACCCAGCAAAATTGAGTATAATGTTCCAGGGGAAAATATGGTCATTCAATGAGGTGGAGGACTTTCAAGCATTCTTGCTGAAAAAACAAGAACTGAAAAGAAAATTTTGATGCTCAAATGACACTCAAACTTCAAAAGAAGCATGAGAAGGTAAACATGGAAAAGAAATCATAAGGAACTTATCAAAGTTGAACTATTTACATGTCAATATGGAAAAATAATAATTGTAACTTATGAAACTTTTCTCAGTATGAGGATAGGTGAAGGGAATACAAATGTATATATATATATATATGTATATATACACATATGTCTATATAGGGGGTATATATATATGCATATGAATACATATCTGAGTATGTGTATATATGTGAACACAGAGGGCACAGGATCAATTGAATAGGAAGGGACAATACTTTAAAAG
>CM053598.1:92920142-92947820 GCA_028646575.1 Pseudocheirus occidentalis | reverse complement strand
CCCTTTCTTTCCTTCTTCTTCCATAAAACCTTAAACCCATAGTGGTGAGTGGTGAGTCATTGAAGGAAGGATTTTGACTAATGGAGTAACATGATTGAAGAAATAGAAAGATTAATCTGATAGTGGCATGTCAGATGGATTGTGGAGGAGAAAGAGATGGGATGTAAGGATGTTACTTAGAAAAGTAATGGTAATGAGGGCCTGAATTAAGATGAGTATAACTGAAATGGAATGGAGGAGACAGATACAAAGGCAAATTGTGGAGACAGGAACAGTTCAACTTAGCAACCAATTGCGTATGTATGGAGGAGAGAGAAGAGTACAACATGACTCATGAGGTTTAAGCCTCTGAGGAGGTGACTTGGAGAATGGTGGGATATTAGGAAAGGAGGAGCAGGTATGTGAGAAGAGAAGATTCCATTTTAGACATGTTGATTTCAGGGTGTGGGCAGGCCAAGGTTTTTAAGATGTCCAGAAGACAATAAGGAATGATCTGGAGTTCAAAGAGACAGAGATCAAGACTGAAGTTTTAAAGACAGGTTCTTAACTTTTAAAAAAATGTCATAGACTCCTTGTCCTTGTTTTTAAATGCATAAAAATAAAATAATAGGAATATAAAGGAAACCAATCATATTAGAATAAAGATTAATTTTATCCCATCCAAATTCACAAATTCCCTGAGTTCTAGGGGGTCTGTGGACCCCATGTTAAGACTTATTGATATAGATGAAATTCAAGCCAACCTGATGATACAATTCAAACCAAACCAATATGTGCAAGGCATTATTTAGGGTAAACAAGGTATATTTTTGCCTTTAAGAAGCTTGAGTCAATTACTCAACCAGGAGATATAGTGGATAGAGTACCGTGCCTGGAGTCAGGAAGACATGGGTTAAAATCTGGCCTGAAGCACTTACTATCTGTGTAACTCTAAGCAAGCCACTTAACCCCTGTTTGCCTCAGTTTCCTCAACTGTTAAATGGGGATCATAGCACCTACCTCACAGGGTTGCAAGGATCTAATGAGGTGATATTTGTAAAGTACTTAGTACTTTACTTACTAGCCAATAGTAGGTGTTATATAAATGTCTGCTATCATCATCATCATCATCATCATCATCATCATCATTATTATTATTATTATTATTTTATTATTATTATTATTATAGAAGAGATAGGTAAAATAAGAGGAGATAAGATGACTGAAGGAGTACATAAAAACAAGAGAAAGCCAGGGGGAAAATCTTGGGAAATACTTATATTGGTCAAATTGAGAGAAAGAGAATCCAGCAAAGCAACCAATCAACATGCACAGGTAGAAATGGTCTGCCATGAGAACTGGTTTCCAGTTGGTGACTTAGAGCTAGTCAGAGACCATACTTTGCACAGACATTAGAAGATTATGGTAGAGGACATTAACCATGGCTGACACTACCCAACCCAGGAAAGGTCTTACCTACTTGTTCATCTTTGGAATCCTGCTTTTGTAAATAACCACAATTTTCCCAGAGTAGGTGAACCACTTCATCTTGTAGATGAGGAAACTGAGACCCCAAATGCTGGAATCAATAAATTAATCAATCAATAAGCATTTATTAAGCACCTAGTATGTATTGGGCACTGGAATAGGTGCATGATATAAAGAAGAAATGAGAAAAAAAAAGAGCTTGCCCTCAGAGAGAGCATACGTTCTATCTGAAGAGACAATGTGTATATAGAGAATACATTTAAAATAAATAACAGATAATTTAGGGAAGGGTAGCTCTAGCACTTGAGGAAATCAGGAAAAGCTTTGTTGATTAGACAGAGATGTGAAGAAAACTGGAAGGGAGGGGATGGTGTCTAGTAGGAGGCAATAGTCCAAAGTGTCAAATTCTACAGAGAGGTCAAGAGCAACACAACCTGATAAAAGGGCCTTGTGTTTGACAATCTGAATGTAAACAGTGGTTTTCAAGGGAATGGTGTGAGTAGAATGGTAGGGACAGAAGCTAGGTTCCCAGAGGCTGAAGAGTGAGTGGAAGGTGAGAAGCAATGACAACTAGCATAGACTACTCTTTCAAGAAATTTAGTGATGGAGAGAGAAAGGGCACAGTGGATGGAGAGGGGAGCAAGATTAAAGGAAGTGTGTACTTGTTTTTAAAGATAGGAGAGACTTTAGGAAATTTCCAGGCAGAGGGAAAGATCTGGTGGAGATAGAGAAATTTCAAAAAATCCCACCAACTACTAAATTATGTGGTAGAGAAGCTGAGTGGTATGGGAGTCTAGAGAAAGAATTAAAAAGCAAATCCTGAGATTCAGAAAAAGAGTTCTGGAGCATAACAATGGAGTCAGCACTTTTTGGAATATTCAGTACAAGCAATAGAATGTGAACCAGTTCTTCCTTTCCTAAGGTCCTGGAGTTGGCATCCTAGCACAGCTGGTATGCCTTTGAACCTCACTATTTGCATGTGCTAACAAGCCTGCCCAAACTGGCAAAGAGCTCTGCAAACCCTCATTTCCTAAAACATAACGTGATGCTACAGGTAAAATGAGTGCTCCTGATGGACAGATAAATCTTGCCCCAAACAGTTAATGCAGATTCTAAGAGAGCTCTTAGGTAAACTAACCTATGGTGAAAATCAATTGAAGTACAGGTGATCCTGCAGGATTTCCCTTCACATTTTCTAGGAGCTTAGCAACACTTGACACATCCCAGAAGACTCAGTAGAGCATGGAATCGATAGTTGTGCTGGCCTAATGCATTTGCAATAACTCTTTCATCCAGAACTGTTTGCTCAATGATATCTTGCTGGAGTGGCTGGACCAGATCTCAGAAAACTGTCTTATTCTGCCACACAGTCAGGTAGGGCAAGCATGAACATATGGGACTGTAGCAGGATCCTCTCTACTCTGCATCCCACACCCCGTGAATGCTCCCAGAGGTCAGAAGCAACATTGTAATTTTGTGTTCCTTTTTTTTTTTTTTTTTTTGGTTATAAGGCTTCCAGATACGTGAACAAAGGTTCTAATGCTTTCTACATTTTCCATAAGGTCAAAGAAGAAAGACTGTCTTCTAGATCTCCTCTCTGACTATCCTTATTGACCTCTTATTTATGATAGACATTTGGTATATTGCATCCCCTTTGGCTTCCGCAGTGTAAAATACGTCCCAAAAGTTTGTCCTCCAGTTCTTAACCTGGGATCCATGAACTTCTTTTTTTAGAAAACAGTTTTTCAGTTGAGTCATTTCTTTTATGACCTCATTTGAGGTTTTCTTGACAAGGATACTGAAGTAGTTTGCCATTTCCTTCCCCAGCTCACATTATGGATGAGAAAACCGAGGCAAATACGGTTAAGTGACCACACAGATGATAAGTGTCTGAAGCCAGTTTTGAACTCAGGTCTTCCTGACTCCAGACTCAGTAAGTACTCTATACACTGTGCCACATAGTTGCCCTATAACTGTATTTCAATATAATTATTTTGCTTTGCAATCCTATGTATCTTATTTTATACATTTAAAAACACTATTCTGAGAGGGGATTCATTGATTTCACCAGACTGCCAAGGAGTCTGTGATGAAAAAGGTTAAGAACACCTGTTCTAGACCAAAAGTTGACAGAATATGGTACATAATGGATGTCAGAATGCCCTGTGAGATGACTTTGAGTGAAATGTCCAAGACCACACCAGGTAAGACTATGAAATTAAAAGTTTGGTTTTCTAAAAATGCCTCCTATGAACACAATAACTACTAGTAATGATAACAACTAACATTTATACAACACTTTAAGGCTGGCAAAACACTTTACACATATTATCTCATGTGAACCTTTCAATAAATGTCCCTCTTTCCTTCCTCCAGTCACCTACCTCCTGCCCCATTTTCACTCTCATTTCATTGTCAATTAGTCTAAAAGTGGGGAATACAATAAGGCAATACATAAAACATTGTAGTGTCATAGTATCCAGAGGGATGGCCTTGGATTCAGGAAGTCCTGTGTTAAAATCTTGCCTCTAACACTTACTGGCTGCGTAGCCATAGGCAAGTCACTGAACCTTTCATTACTCCCAGGAAAGTTTCTAAGACTCTAAGTCACAGCTTAGTAGCCAGTCTGTCAGGCAGAGGGAGTTTCCACACCAGGAATTCCCCACAAAGATACAACCACAGGTCTGGACCAAAAAAAAAAAAAAGAAGAAGAAATAAAACCACATCCTTAGACTTAAAAATCAAGAGCAGCAGTACAGGATAAAGAAGATATGGCTAGACAGTAGTTCATTTGAGAAAGACTTAAAGGGTTTTAGTTGACTGTAAGCTGAATATGAGTCAATGATATGGTGCGACTGCCAAAAAGCTAATGTAATCTTAAACTATGCTAACAGAAGAAAGAAGACAATAGACATAATGCATTGATTGATCATATTTGAAATATTATGTGCAGGTTCTAAGCATCACATTTTTAAAAGGACCTTGACAAGGTGACTTGTATCTGGAGGATGGCAGTAGGAGACTGAAGTATCTGGAAATCGTTTCACGTGAGGAAGCGTTGAAGGCACTGAAGGTATGTAGACTGCAGGCTTGTGGTAGGGAGGAGGATGTTATAGCTATCTTTCAATATTTAAAGAACTATGATCTTAAGGGATTCAACATCTTCCATAGCACAAAGGGGGAAAAATAGGACCAATGGGTAAACCAAAGAAGTCAAATTTTAGTGCACTCTAAGGAAGAGCTGTCCAACAATGGAATGACCTTTCTTGATAGGCAGACTGAGCTCCCCATTGCTAGAAATGTTTGAGCAAATGCCAGACTTACCAGTGTGGTACAATGGCATGATCACCAGCTCTAGAGTGAGAGGACTTGGATTCAGCCTCCATCATGACGCTTCTTGCCTATGTGACCTTCAGCAAGTCATAACCACTCTGGGCCTCACTTTTATTAGATTGGGGGAGGGGGAGGAAGGAGGGAGTGAATTTGTTGGACTCTGAGGTCCATTCCCTTTCTAGATCTAGAATTACATATTTTTATGTATCTGTGATTAGATTCTAACCAGATTTCTTACAAACAAAATTATATCAGAACTACAGAGAAATAATTCTTTTGCCTATTGCTATCATGTATATTCCTGTCAGGCCATCAAAATTAAAGACAGTGCAACAGAGTGGATAGAGCACCAGCCCTGGAATCAGGAGGTTTTGAATTGAACCTGAATTCAAATCTAGCCTCAGAGACTTGACACTTACTAGCTGTGTAACCTTGGGCAAGTCACTTAACCCTCACCTCTCCCCTCATAAAAAAAAGTTAAAGAGAAGATAGATTCATAATTTCATACTTCCTTCAATGTCATAAAAGCTGAAAATCTTAGTTACAATCTGATACAAATCCCTTAAGGAAACAAACTTAATCAAACAAACTCTATCGTTTGTAAACTAAGTCAGGTTACAGATTAAACTATATTTAGAAGGTTCACAAATAGTCTAACTGAGGAGGAAATGCCACCAAGGAGTCAGTGATAGTTGAGATTCTTCCCTTGGCTTCTTATCTAAGGAATGATTAAGGCTCTAAGTAAATTTTCATCCCATGGGACAGGTTTTGGTCAACTCAACAACCTCTTGGTTAGGAGGAATGACCCCAACCTTCCCTTAACATTATTATTCCATGAGTCAGGTTTTGGTCAGGTGAGATTAATAAGTAAAAAATTTAAATCTCATTACAGTATTATATGTATATACACACACACATATTCTTTATAGTGCCATGAGGTATAACTGGAAATATGTGATTTCCCAAGTAAACTTGGTGAGTATTTAAAGTTGGAAGTCATAACTTAATTCAATATCCTCACAGAATCATAGAAAAAGAAAAAGGAAAAAGCTGGAAAAGGCCTCAGTCAAATCCCCTGATTTAAAAACATTTTAATTCTGACATTAATGACTACCTAAAAAAGAAATTTTCCATATGCAGAGTAGAACAAAAAAGTTCACATTCATATTCATATTATACGTGAAAAGGTGAATCTCTAATATGTACATCGTTTCAAAAAAGTATATAGTAAATTCAGCATCTTACTTTCAAAGCTGTCATACATGTCGATTCTGAACTTCCTTCTGTTCTTTTCTGCACATTTTAAAAAATACTTCAATGACTCTTTTGTCTTTATTTTATGATTTTGTTTCATCATTTTTTGGGGTAACCCTCTGACTAGTTTCCTTCTTTCCTGAAAATCCTAACACTCCCAACCCAAGTGAAAAAGAACAATGCAATTCTTGTAACAAATAATCATAGTCAAAACAAATTCACATGGTAGTCATATTCAAAGACAGATGTCTTTTTTATCAGCTAGTAACTTCATCAGCTTTTAACTGAATTAAAACCCAGGTCTGACTCTAAATTCAGTGCTCTTTTCACCATGCCATGTCCTTGCCAACTTTGAAAATCCTATGTGCTCAAATGAAAACTACACTTACAAAACACTTTCAGATATACTTTCTCCAACGGAAATATATATGTGTGTGGGGGTGTGTGTGTGTGTGTAATTTTTAATGAGTCTTCAATTTCCACAAGTTAATGTCTACAAGCGTTTCTTGCAAGTTTGGGGTGGGGATGATGAAAGGGCAATGTTAATGGTGCAGTAGAATTATGTGAAATGAAGGATGGGGACTACTCCTGTGATTTCACTGGAGTAGAGTGTACCTAGGTGAGGAACTCCCTCTACCAATGCAAATAAGTACTTTTTCTGCATCTTGTAGTCTCAGAGTTGTCTAGAGCAGAAGTCTCATACCTGAACAAGATTAAAATGTAATTAGGAAATAGTTAACAAAATATATAAAAACATAATAAAACAGAGATAATAGTACATTTGGAAAGGAAGTCAACATGTAGCTTCCCAGGATTCTTATGTTATGGACTAGTCCTCCCCATTTCTATTTGTGTTGGATACTGTTGGCCCAGAGGACTGTGAAGTTAAGTGACTTGACCATGGTATATGTCAGTAGCAGGACTTGAATCCAAGTCTTCCCACCTTTGAAGGTGAGTTTTCTACTCTCCTCATTTGGTCCTTATCTTCTTTTTGCAGTTGAGGAAACTGAGGCAGAGGTTGTGACTCACCCAGGGTCACACAGCTAGTAAGTAACAGGCCAGATTTTAACTCAGGTCTTCCTGATTCCAGGCAGAGCATTCTAACCACTGTGCCACCTAGCCAAGACCAAAGTGGAGGGAGTGTTGGTGCATAATTTTCTGTTTGCAGATGATTATGTACTCAATGCAGCCTCTGAAGCCGAGATGCAACAAAGTGTGGATCAATTCTCTGCTGCTTGTGCTAATTTTGGCCTAACAAATAGCATCAAGAAAACACAGGTGCTCCATCAGTCACCACCACACCATCCATATGCGGAATTATCAGTTACAGCAAATAGAGAAGTTTTAAATGTTGTGAATAAATTCAGTTCCTTTGGTAGTGTACTTTCCAGGGATATACACATTGATAACAAGGTTGATGCATGTATTGTCAGAGCTAGCTCAGTATTTGGGAGGCTCAGAAAGAAAGTATGGAAGACAAGAGATATTAGACTCACTACCAAACTGAAGGTCTACAGAGCTGCTGTGCTAACTTCATTGTTGTATGCCTGTGAAACCTGAACAGTCTACCAGCACCATGCCAGGAAGTGGAATCTCTTCCATTTGCGTTATCTTAGGAAGATTCTGAAGATCACCTGACAGGATAAGATGCCAGACATTGAAATCCTTACTCGAAGTAAACTGCCAAGCATTCAAACTCTGATTCAGAGAGGGCAATTCTGATGGTCTGGCCATGTTGTCACTGTTGGAATGTAAAACGTATGCTTGCCAAAAAGGCTGTTTTATGGAGAACTCACACCGGGCAAGCATTCACATGATGGTCAGAAGAAGTAATACAAGGACACTCTCAAAGTCTCTCTCAAGAACTTTGGAATTCATTATATGACATGGGAAACACTGGCACAAGGAACTCTCAGCATAGAGTGTCCACATCAGAGAAGGTGCTGTGCTCTATGAGTAAAGCAGAATTGAAACACCTCAAAGGAAACACAGAATGCACAGATCTAGAGAATCCACCCCAAATGTTCACACAGACTATTTGTGTCCAGTCTATGATAGAGCATTTTGAGCTCATATTGGTCTGATCAGCCGTAGTCAGACACACTGAAACTTGACTTTACCGTAGCAATATCATTTTGGTCCTCTTTTAGAGGACAACAATCAACCATTTCTATTCTCCTCCACTGTACAATGTTCCTCCTCTTCAAGGGTTATCAAAAGAATGTGTATAACCTCTATCAAACTATTTACTGTCTCCAGAAGGTGGAGATGAGAAAGGAAGAGAGAAAATTTGGAATTCAACATTTGTTAAAAATGAATGTTAAAATTTTTCTTTACATGTAAATGGGGAAAAATGATTTTTTTTTAAAGAGTAATCTATAATGAGGTGGAATGCTCAGGCTATGCTGACATTCTTTGCCACTGGGCACATAATCTACTTAGTTCTCTGGTGGTAAATCAGCTAACAGTAAGTGTAACTGAGATGCAAAGCAGGGAATTAGAGGCGGCAGGCCAATCAGAGGACTAGAATAGTCAAGGGCCTGAGGTTAGGAGAGCCAGAGACTAGGAAAGCACTGAAGTATAGACCAGGAGACAGAATCAGAAATTCAGAGAGCTCTGAGCAGGCTGAATTAGACTGGATAGAGTTTCAGAAATGGCCCAAAATTAGTAATTGGCATTGTTATTTGGAATCTCTAAAGTTAAAAAGTTGGAAACTTTTTACTTTAGGTGAAGGCTACTGCTGGTGCTAGAACTATAGAGAATCTTCCACACTAGCCATGTGACCTTGGGCAAGTCACTTAACCCCAACTGCCCTCCCCTCCTCCCTCCAAAAAGCAAAAGAAGAAGAAGAAGAAGAAGAAGAAGAAGAAGAAGAAGAAGAAGAAGAAGAAGAAGAAGAAGAAGAAGAAGAAGAAGGAAGAGGAGGACGAGGAGGACGAGGAGGACGAGGAGGAGGAGGAGGAGGAGGAGGAAGCCTTTGTGAGGGCACCATTGGGAGAAGATTGAGGTGGCTGGACACCTCAACACCAAAAGAAGTAATCTATCCTTCCTTCAATCTCATGAAGAACTTTATACCTCTGTTACAATTTTATAATTTTCCACACTGCATTATAATTACACAATTACATTTTTTGTTAAAGTGTTGTAGCCTGCCATCTCTCTCTACTGTCCTCCATCCCAAAAGATTATAAACTCCAGGGCCACAGGAACTTTATCTTAATTGCCTATATTTCTTGCACAGAGTAGACAGTAATGAATCATTGTTAAATGAATTAATACATGAGTGAATATGCCAATCCCCCTTTTGTATACCAAAGATTTGAACCTTTCCTTTGTTTAAAAGAGAAAGAGGGCTAATTAAGGACCATTATGTGGAAGAAGGATTAGACATTCTATGCAACTTTGGAGGGCAGTACTACAGTGTTACTGGGAAGAAATTATAGGGATTTATAGGACATTATAAGGAAAGCAATTTAAGACAGACTTTTCTAACAAATAGAGGCTGTCCAGTATGGAATGGACTGCCTTGTGAGGCAGTAAGCTCTCCACCCCTGAAAGTGTTTGAGCAGAAGTCAGATAGCCATTTGTCAAAAGGGAACGGGTGGGAGATTGAATTTGATCACCAGAAAAGTCTCTTCCAACTCTAAAATTCTAGTCACATGTTAAATAAAAAGGCCTCTTGTGTTCTAGCCAGACCCCAGAGGGCATGTCTAAAACCATAGGAATGCCTGTGGTGTTTGGTCACCACAATGTTGAGGAAACATTTTGTGTAAGGCACAGACATGAACAGAACCAAAGAATGTTACTACTCAGTGGACAAACATTGACCATGCCCTTCACTTCAAATAAATTAAAATGTCCATTCACCCTCCATAGTGCTTAAGGGTACCTTCCCCATATAGAAGGCACTCAACTAGGGTAGTGCCTCTGATATAAAAGGTACTCAATCAATATTTGTTCAATGTTGAATAAATGAATGAATGAATGAATGAATGACTTATGAGTCTGGGTGTGGTCCAGAGAAGGGACAGAAGGGGGAGAGAAGTTGTTCTGAGCCCTGTGATGTTAAAGGATTTGACTCTACAGGTAAACAAAAGTAATTAGTTCCAATGTTTGGAATTACCATAGCAATCTCCTTGATTTCCCATCAAGTTCAGTCTTGTATTAGCTATGATAGGCCTGCTCTTTTTCAGACTTGCCTAGAGTCTCAGGCAGAAATGATGACTGATGTCTCAGAATGCCTATCACGGACTGCTCACCTAAATTCCTTAAGAAGTCTTCCCCATTCTTGTATACATGTTGCCCACACTGTGTAATTTATATACCAACTCCCTTGTTGGAGAACCCCAGCAAACAGAATCCTGAAATATAGAGTATCCAAGGTAACTATTTTTTTAGGTTAAAAAACAAAAACACAAAAACAAAAACACACACACAAAAAAAACAGAAAAAGAATTGGTGAGAAAAATAGATTTCCCCCCCCCTCCCTTCACCCCCATTCTGGATCTTTCTTTTCTCCTCTCTGAGATGATAAACTGACATAGGACTGCTGAATTTGATATTTGTTTTGTGATGATTTCAGAAGGTAGGAAGTAAAAACACTTCTATTTTTTTAACAGAGAGACAGACACAAGAAGATGCCTAATGTTTTCCTAATCAAAAATTATTTAAATAGCCCTTTGGGAGGCCTAGGGACCCACAAGATAAATCTAGAGCTGCCAGCTACTTTAAAGATCATCTAGTCCAAACTTTTCATTTTACAGATGAGTGATTAGCCTGAGGTGTGGGGGTGGAGGTCAAGTTGTACCTTACCTCGACCCTGAGGCAAACCCAGCATAAAAAAAAATCCGAATTTACAAAATAGTTAAGAAAGATTATTCACTTTACAAAGAGACTTCCAATTTGCAATAAGATTTGGCTTGGAATTCTTTTATAAAGAAACCTCTCTCAGTGATTTTGGAAAATGACTTGCTATGCAAAAGTGCTTTGGTACAGCTCCCACATGCATTTTTCTAGCCAGTAAAACATTACTTCCTATCACACACTCTACCATACAGCCTATTAACCTGCTTGCTATCCACCATACTCACCATTGCATCTCTAGGCTCCTTACCGTTGAACAGGCTGTCCCCATTGCCTAGTGTGTTGGTTATTTCTCTCTTGGAAGCCCTATCTCTCTTTGAGATATATCTCAGATGTCTTTGCCAATAGTGGCTTTCCCTAACTCTCCCTGATGTTAGTGTGCCCCAAATCTCCTAAGTCTTTATTTATTTGCATATTTTAAATTTACATATTTGTGAACATATTGTTGTCTGCCCTTGAGTAAAGCATAAGCTCTTTAGAGGTGTGTGTGTGTGTGTGTGTATAAGTGTGTGGGGGGTGTGTTCCCATATAATTTCTATCTTTGGATTTGCACAGCCTAAGGCCACAGTGCCTAGAACATAATAGGCATTTAGTAACTGCTTACTGGATTGAATTAAATATGATCCCAGGAAAATATTATTTTTCTTAGGAATGAAAGAACTTTGGATAAGATATAGATGTTCAAACATGACCAATGCATGGATTTATTTTGTCTAATAATAGTTAGCATTTATATAGTGCTTTAAGGTTTGAAAAACTCCTTTAAAATATTGTCTCATTTCATTTTCCCAACCACTCTGAAAGGTAGGTACTATTATCATCCCCATTTTAAAGATGAAAAAACTGAGGCAGATAGTGGTGAAGTGACTTGTATTTGAAGCCATAGTTGAACTCAGAACTTTC
Organism: Pseudocheirus occidentalis; assembly: GCA_028646575.1. Classification (NCBI taxonomy): domain Eukaryota; kingdom Metazoa; phylum Chordata; class Mammalia; order Diprotodontia; family Pseudocheiridae; genus Pseudocheirus; species Pseudocheirus occidentalis. The sequence continues at coordinate 92,936,000 of CM053598.1, read as the reverse complement.
TGACTTCAAGTCATATTCTCTATCCCCTGTACCAAGTAGCTGCCTGTTAGCAATGCTTTTAATTATAGAGGAGAATTTATTTTTATGGGAAGAAGATTTGGAAGGGGAAAGAAACTGGAGCAATAGTAATTTCCTCCCCCAACTCCCAGCCCCAAACAAAAGAAAGAAAGAAAAGAAAGTGTCATTTATGGGGAAAAAAATTGAATGTGCAGAAGGGAATAGAAGGAAGATCCAAGGAAGACATAATAAAAGCAAAGACAACTTCGAAACTAACCTTTTACATTTTTTCTAAAGACACTTTTAAAAACTTTTCTTTTTTTAATTTACTATTTTATTTTCCCCCAATTACATATAAAAACAATTTTTAGCACTCCTTAAATAATTAAGTCAAATTTTCTCCCTTCCTCCTATCTCCCCCTTATTGAGAAGGCAAGCAATTTGATTTAGTTTATACATGTGCAGTCATGTAAAACACATTTCTGTGTTAGTCATACTGTGAAAGAAAACACAGACAAAAAGAAAACAAGAAAAATAAAGAAAGGAAAGAAAAAGTATGCTTCATTCTACATTCAGACTCCATCAGTTCCTTCTTTGGAAATAGACAGTATTTTTCATCATAAGTCCTTCAGGGGCAGCTAGGTGGCACAGTGAATAGAGTACTGGCCCTGGAGTCAGGAGGACCTGAGGTCAAATTCAACCTCAGACACTTGACATACTTATTAACTGTGTGACATTGGGCAAGTCACTTAATCTCAATTGCTTTGCCTTCCCCCCTTCAAAACAAACAAACAAACAAAACCATAATAATCCTCCAGAGTTGTCTTGAAAGGATGATTGTATTGCTGAGAAGAGCTAAGTCATTCACAGTTGATCATCATAAAATATTGCTGTTACTGTGTACAACGGTCTCCTGGTTCTGCTCACTTCACTTTGCATCAGTTCATATAAGTCTTTACAGGTTTTTCTGAGATCATCTTGATTGTCATTTCTTATAGCACAATAATATTCCATCACAATTACATACAATTTATTCAGCCATTTTCCAATTGATAGATATTCCTTCAGTTTCCAATTTTTTTTGCCACCACTAAAAGAGCTTTTATAAATATTTTTGTACATATTGGTCTTTTCCTTTTTATTTTTTTATCCCTTTGGGATACAGACCTAGTAGTGGTATTTCTTGGTCAAAGGGTATGCATTGTTTTATGCCTTTTGGGCAGAGTTCCAAATTGCTCTACAGAATGGTTGAATCAGTATGTCATTTCACCAATAGTGCATTCCTGTCTCAATTTTCCCACATCCCCTTCAACATTTATCATTTTTCTTTTCTGTCATATTAAACAATCTAATAGGTGTGGGGTGGTAGCTCAGAGCTATTTTAATTTGTGTTTCTCTAATCAATAATGATTTAGAGTCTTTTTCCTATGACGATAGATAACTTTGGTTACTTTGTCTAAAAACTTCCTGTTCATATCCTTTGACCATTTATCAGTTGAGAAATGGCTCTTATTTCTAAAAATATGACTCTTTTCTCTATATATTTGAGAAGTGAAGTCTTTATCAGGGAAACTTGTTATAAAACTTTTTCACATGCTTTTTTTTTTTTAAAGAAAGCTGCCTGCAATAAAGATTCACAGTTTCATACGCCATCTTGTTTTCTTTGCTTTGCTTATGGAAATCGTCACGTTTGTTGGTGTTTGTCAAGTTGAGAATAAGAAAGAGAAAGCTTCAGCATAGAGATAGTCATAGATAAAGTCTTAATAAATGTCATTTGATGATGACAGTATTGATTTCTTCTGCTGGCGATACTGTTCCCTTGCCTATTTAAGGGACAATATGGGGGAAATTTCCTCAGAGAGTCTCTGATTTATAGATGTGTGAATACTAAAACAAATTCACTTGAAAGTCCCTTCCAGTTCTAACTCTATGGACATAACTAATCTATGGACATGTGAACTAATATACTGCAGGGATACATGAAGTCTTTTACTGGTATTAAGTCCTAAGAGAAACTTTTAGTGCCATTTCTCACTTGACTTTTTTCATGACTTGGCACCCCTGCTCCCAGATCCACTCTCAATAATCTTGTTTCTGTCAGATTTTTTTACCTCTCAAGTGGATTGGGAGAGAGGTTCTCAACTTCTCCTCCTCCTCCTCCTCCTCGTCTTCCTCCTCCTCCGAACCCTAAAGGATTGTACAACCCTTTTTGGAAATGTCTAAGAGACTTATATTGCTAATAGCTTCAGGGAATCAGACACAATAAAAAAATAACAAACATGGGGCAGTGTTGAAGATATACCAATTGTCAGAGTCATAGGTGTGGAATAGTGTATAATATCACTTTTTTCTATATGAGTTTTGTTGGTTTTTTCTCTTTTTATTTTTATTATTATAAAGTATTGCTCTCTGAGAGGGAGAAGGGGAAGCATGCAACAGGAAATGTAGGAGATACAGAAACAAAACATGTCAATAAAAATTTATTTTAAAAAATACTAGTCTTGTACATATATAACCTATATCAAATTGCTTGCCTTTTCAAAAAGGGAGAGAGGAAAGGAAAGGCGGGACAGGATTTATCACTCAAAAAAAAATTTTAAATGAATTGTTTTAAAATGTAATGGGGGAAAAATATTAAATTTTTAAAATGCAAGTCTTCCTTGGACTGTGAAAGGAGCTAGGTCTGATCTTGCTTAGCTCCCCTATTGCTTGCACAGAATTTCATCTTTGGTTTTTTTGGTGGGGGTCAACCCATTCCAAACTTTCTTTTTTGCTTTTTTTTTTCCAGAGAAGAGAAGGCACGGCAATTGGGGTTAAGTGACTTGCCTAAGACCACACAGCTAGTAAGTGTTAAATGTCTGAGACTGGATTTTAACTTAAGATCTCCTGACTCCAGGCCTGGTGCTCTATTGATTGTGCCACCTAGCTGCCCCCCATTTCAAACTTTTGATTTTGCTTTTTAAATCATAGAATTGGATTTCCAAAATCCAAAAGGATTTCCAAACATCATCCTCCCAGTCACTCAGGTTCAAATTCCATAATCATTGTCAACCTTCTCACTCTTCCTTATCCCCTATGTACCAAGTTGCCAAGTCTTGCCAATTGTATTGCCTCAACATCTATCAGACTCCTAATTCAGACCCTCATCACTGCTCTCCTGGACTGTTGAAATAGCCTCTTAATTAGTCTTCCTGTCTGAAGTCTCTCTTTTCTAATTCATCCTCCACATAGCTGCCAGAGGGATATTATTAAGAGTCTAAGTCTGGTCATATCACTCCCCTGTTCAACAAATTGTAATGAAGAGAGGTGGGGAGGGAACAAGCCTTTAATAATCACTCACTGTGTGCCAGATACCGTGCTAAGTGCTTTTTAAAAAATATTATTTCATTTGATGCTCACAGCAAGCTTATGAAGTAGATGCTGTTATTACCTCCATTTTATACTTACACAGGTAGACAGAGGTTAAATGACTTGCCTAGGGTCAAACAGCTAGTAATCAGGGAGTGCATTTGAACTGAGATCTTCTTGTCTCTAGGCATAGTGCTTCCTGTCTGCTGTACCACTTAGCAGTTACATCTAGAGTCAAACACAAACTCTTCTGTTTATTATTTAGAGTCCTTTTCAATCTGGTGCCAATCTGTTTTCCCAGACTTATTATATATTATTCCTCTTTATACATTCCATAGTTCAGTTAATTGGTCTGATCCTCAGGGAAACGGGGACCCAAAGTAGAATTCTTGTCCATGTACTATATACTACAACCTAGAAGAATTTGTGAGATAATGGAACAAGGCACTGGAAAAAGCGTCTCTCTGTCCTATTCTAGACTCTGATTGTTACCAGTTGTACAGTCCTAAGTAAGTCACAAATCTCTGAGCCTTACTCTCTCATCTCTAGAACGGGGGAATAATAATACTCTCACCACCTACCTTACAGAGTTGTCACAAAAAAAGCATTGCAGCCTTTAAAGTTCTATATATGCAGATGAAATTTTTGTCTCCTAGACCATGAGTTCCATGAGGACAGGAACATGTCTTTTCTGAAGTTCACATCCACCCAGCTCCCAAAAAGATGCTCTTCAATTAAATCCAACAAGTATCCACTACATGCCAGATACTGTGTTAGGATCTGGAGATACAAAGAAAAGAGTGAAGAAGTCCCTGTTCTCAAGGAAACTGCATTTTTTTGAAGAGCTAGTGTATATGCCCAGGAATAACATTTAATATTTATTAAATCAATGAATGATAATTAAAATTTCTAAAGAACTTTGAATTTTACAAAGTGCTTTCCTTCCTGCAATCCTTTGCAAGTATAATCCTCATTTCATAAAGGCAGAATCTGAAGCTCATAGAGATTAATTAATTTGCCCAGTCATATAGCTACTAAGAAGGAGAGTCAGAATGCTAACCCAGGTCTTCTGACTACAAGAATAGTTTTCTTTCCTCCACAAACAGAGGCATTATGATACAAAGAACGCTGGATTTGTCCTCGGAGGATCGGGGTTCAAATCTCAGTTTCTCTGCATGACTCAGACAAGTTACTGAACCTACCTGTGCCTCACTTTACTTATTCGTAAAATTAGAGGTTGGCCTAGATGATCTTTATTTTCACTAACCTCCAACTGGAATTTAGCATTTCCTTCATCTATTTTAAAATGATTATTTTAAGAATGGGTCTCTAGACTTCACTAGATTGTCAGAATGGTCCATGAATCATGAAAAGGTTAAGAACCCCTCAACTCGATGGTCTCTAAGACTCCTTCCAGTTCTGAATCCTATGATTTTTAGTGTAGTCAACCAGAACAGTGATGGTTCTTAATGAGAACTAGTTTCCAAAAGTATCATTAATAGAGCAAATCAGATACCTCATTTTTCATAGAAACTAGAAAGGTGTGGTAGGGATGATAAGCCATGGTTGACAGCCAAACCTTTGGAAAGGATCTCACCTACTTCTTCTTTGGGAATAGCACATTTTAGAGGGTCCCAATTTTGACCCAAGAGGGTGAAAACAGCTTCATTTTACAGATGAAACAGAGAGGAGAAATGAATCAAACAACAACCATTTATTAAGCACCTGCTACTTTGCTAGATTCTAGAAATACAGGTAAAAACAATAAGTCCCTATCCTCAAAGAGGATTGAAGGAAGTAGCATGTATATAAAATGTATTTATAAAGCATATATAAAATAATTTTGGAGGTGGGCAGGAAGCAATCAGCAAATGAGGATCAGTGATCTGGTCAAAGGCACACAGTTGGTTAATGTCCAGTATGGAACCACAAGGCACACCTGTGTACAAAAGAATCCCGTCAGTTGGTTCTTGGTAGAGGCTCAAAAAAACTAAGAAAAAGTGAGAGGGTTTCACTGCCTTTAGGTCGGTGGTTTGATTGAGTTTAGCTAGGCCACTAGACTCTCTTTTCTCTTCCTTCATTTCCCACTTGGGTGGGGATCCACTGACCTAGTGGGATGGTGGGAGAGGGGATGAGGCAGCTTTCACTGCCTTGGATATTATGGGGAATGGATCCCCTTAATACCCAGAGTATTAGACCAGAGGAGCTAGTCTAGAGTAAGAGAGGGCCCTCCTAAAGAACATTTAGAAAAGGAATATAGAGAATAGAATGTTGTTGTTTTAATATAAAGTAACATGGCATAATAGATAAAAAAAACTACCAATGAGTCAGAAAGTCTTGGTTCAAATCTCACATCTGATATACATTAACTCTGTGACCCTAGGCAAGTTCATTAATCTCTCAGTGACAATCTGTGTTAGTAAAGTAAATTTGCTATACCAATAAAATTATAGATCTGGACAAAAAAGAAGGGGAAAAGTTGGGGCTAATGTAGCAATGATACTAAAACCAAAACCAAGATACAGAGCCAGGAAGGTATAAGAGGGGAAAAAATCAATAAGGGGTGTCTTCTAGTTCCCAATGAAGTTCAGTCCCTGGTTAATGGAATCCTAAGTATGATGGCAGAAGTTAGCTGATTTAACCCAATAATTTCATTTTTCTTTTAAGTAAAAGATTTCCTTAAAGACAGTGGAAGTATGTTTTCAGACTTTTCCAGATGGTACCAGCATTTGAGAGTACCATAATTTTTTCCTCCCCTTATTTAAAACAGGGCTTAGACTAATAAACAAAAACAAAAGACTAGAGAACTGCTAGGCTCCCTTCAGCTGCAGAGAAACTTCAGAGATTGTTTTGATGGATTAGCGGAGGACTACCCAGAAAAACCTCCTTGAGCTTGATTAAGGATTACCAGCGGAGCCCAGGAAAGCCAAGATGTGCTTCAATAATTTTTTGGAACTCTTTTGAAGCTACCACTGCCAGAGCAATGTATAGAGTAGACAAGAGAACAGTATATTTGTTCACAATGTTTTGGACAGTGTTCTAAATGGGAGATTAATGCTAGATGTGAGGGAGCTGGAGGACAAAAGATCATTTGGATTGTTCTTCTGAAAACAGATTAAAGGTAGAAACCAACTGGAGGCTAAAAAGTCACTTCAAAAGAGTTATTCAGTCATTTTTAGTCACGGCCAACTTTTTGTAACCCCATTTGGGTTTTTGTTTTTTTTTTTGGCAAAGATACTGGAGTGGTTTGCCATTTCCTTCTCCAACTCATTTTACAAATTAGGAAACTGAGGCAAACAGGATTAAGTGACTTGCCCAGAGTCACTCAGCTAGTGTCTGAGACCATACTTAACACTCCCAAAGACTCATCTTCCTGACTCTAGGCCCTGAACTCATTACACTTCAACACCTAGCTATCCTTTGCAAGATTAGAGATGCAAAATTACCAATAATCAGGGTGATTAAAAGACGATGGCAGAGGCTGTATGGTCACTTGTCATACACATGAAATAAGGGAAGATAGAATGAACTACATGACCTCTGAAATCTCTTCCAGCTCTAGGATTCTCTGATTCTGTGATTTCAGACACTTCTTGTGCATCTTAAATCATAGAATTTTAGAGCAAGGAAGGACCTTCTATACCAGTGGTTCTCAACCTTCCTAATTCCGTGACCCTTTAATACAGTTCCTCATGTTGTCATGACCCCCAACCATAAAAATATTTTTGTTGCTACTTCATAACTATAATTTTGCAACTGTTATAAACCATAATGTAAATATCTGATATGCATAATGTATTTTCATTGTTACAAATTGAACATAATGCACAGGTTGAGAACCACTGTTGTAGACTGTCTTTACCAACCTCTTCATTTTCTATATGAGAAAACTGAGACCCAGATTTGTATAATAGAATCATAGATTTAGAACTAAAAGGATCCTCTGGCTACAAATCCAGTTTATACTGTTCTACATGGGAAATCACTTGTTCAAGATCATACAGCTCTAATTAGTGACTAGAACCTAGGATTTTGCATCACATCTTTTTTATGGATGAACGCAATAAAAAAAAGTTAACATATTAAAAAATGTTTTATTTCTACTAGAGTGGATTTTACTTCACTAAGGCAAATCAGTAGCCCCCTACATCTTAGTAGATGGGAGTTTAAAGCTTCTTACAAGCAGGCCTCAGTCTACCTTTCCAGCTTTATTATACAGTATTCATTACTCTCTATGGTACAGTCAAACTGGCCTTCTGTTTCTTAACCATACCATTCCATTGCCTTACACTGTACCGATGCTTTTGATACATTCAATGCCTAGAATACGCTCTTTCCTCACTTCTACCTCTTAGAATCTCTTGTTTACCTCAATATTAAGTCAAGAGGCAGTTAGGTACAGCAAATAGAATGTTGGACCTGAAGTCAGGGAGACATGAGTTCAAATCCCACTTTGGTCACTGACTAGCAGTGTGATCTTGGGCAAATCACTTAACTTCTCTGAACCTCAGTTTCCTTCTCTGTAAAATGAAGAGGTTGTAGCCTCTGTGGTCCCTTTCGGCTGTAAGTCTATGACCCTATGATCAAGCACCACCTTTTACATGAAGTCTTTCCTGAAAACTCACCTCCCCCTGCTTCTGGGGCAATACCCTGGAAATTCCTTGTATACATGTTCTTTTCCTACAAAGAGAATGTAAGATTCATGAAGGTCAAGAGTGTTTGGCTTTTGTTTTTTATTTCCCAGCATCTAGTCCATAGTAGGCGCTTAAATTCTTGTTGATTGGTTGATGGATGATCTTCATAAATTGGTCTAGTCAAAAAAGAAATGACCTAGTATCAACTTTCTTTTTTTTTTTTTGGAGGGTAGTTGGGGTTAAGTGACTTGCCCAAGGTCACATGGCTAGTTTTTGTGTTAAGTGTCAGATCCTCCTAACTCCAGGGCTGGTGCTCTATTCACTGTGCCACCTAGCTGCCCCTCAACTTTCTAATGATGAGCCTCTTTAAACTGAGTGAGACTGGTTCCTGGACAACAGTCACAGTTGTTTTTTTCCTTGCCTCATACTGGGCCTAACAGCTTCTATTGGAGCTTGTGCTACTTTGGCAGAAATTTTAAGAACCCAGGGTAGTCTCCATGTTATAATGGGATATCAGAGAGGGCTTATGTGGAGGAAAGAAAATGAAAATGTAAATATCATGCCACATTTCACACACCCATGCTTGTAAAATGTTATTTGTTGCGTTGTTTTAGACTTTTTGTGGCCACATTTGGGGTTTTCTTGGTAAGGAAAACAGGCTTAAGTGACTTGCCCAGGGACACACAGCTAGTAAGTATCTGAGGCCAAATTTGAACTCAGGAAGATGAGACTTCCTGACTCCCGGCCTGGCACTCTAACCACTGTACCACCTAGCTGCCCCAAAGGGATATTTACTGAGAAGATATAGCAAGAACAGAAAAATAAACATTTCTCTTAACACCTGGGAGCCACCTTTACCCTATACCACCTCAGTCCCTGGGAAGAGTGGTCTAAAATTTAAAGTCTTATCTTCTGCTTCACCAAAGTCAATAAGCATTTATTAGGTGCTTACTGTATGCCAAGAACTGTTATAAGTACTGGAGATACAAAAGAAAGCTAAAAAAAATAGATATTTGTTGCCTTTCCTTAAGGAGCTTACATTCTACTGGAGGAAGGCACCATATAAAAGGGGAATGGAAAAGGAGGAGGAAGTTACCACTTGAGGGGATGGTGGTAAAATGCAGAGAAGGAGGGATGTCTAGACCTTTCCACAAAATGGAACTTCTGGGAAGAACCCACAACAGGAGAGGAGGCCTTGGGTGGTAGAGGGTGGGAAGGAGGATATAGCTGAGGCATGGTGGCAAAGTCCAGAGAATTCTCATCTACTTTCGGCATAACCAATAGATGAATCACTGTTATTCCCTCTTGGTTGCCTTCAATTTATGCTGGGCTAAACAGGAATTTTGCTTCTTACCACAGGACTACAGGCAAATCTTGGCATGGACTCCAGCAGACACCTACTCTTCCTACCTTTTGAAGATCACAAAGTCATAGCCACCTCCAATGTCTTCACTCACAAATGAGGCACACTTGCTTTGGACAGTTAGTGCTTTTAGAATATACTCCCATTTGTGCTCAGCAGCTAATGGACAATCCATCTCTACACCACATGGCTATAATACTACAACCAGTTATAGAATACTATACATGCTCCAACTGGGAGAGAAGGGCTCTTCCCTTACATATCACCATGTCTTCAGGCTCACAAGCCTTTTCCACATGAAGCACACAGTACTCTGAGGAAGGGGCTCCATTGGCTAGGCTCCTGTTATATATACACATAAACACAAACATTATCTCACTGAAACCTTGGGAAGTAGGTGCTACAGGCATTTTTTATCTCTGTTTTATAGATGAGAGAACAAAAGCACTAAGTGAATAAACAATTTGTTGATAGTTATGTGTCACCTAAGTGTCAGAAGTAAGATCTGAACCCAAGTCCTGACTCCAAGTTTAGTACTTAATCCATCATGTCATTCTATCTCTGTCTCTATGGAGAGGATCTGCTTCAAATTAAGCCTTCCTTTAATTCTTTTATTAATACTTTCTATTTTATTTATTTATTATTTTTATTTTATTAATACTTTCAAGAGTACGAATAGAGTACAAATGTACATTATCTCTCATTCTTTTTATATGGACTGTTCCCTCTTCTCTTTTCTGATCATATATATCATCCTTGATGATATATCATATGACTTTTTTTTACTTGATCTAATTCATCACCAGTAAATATGCTATAATCCAGTACATTGAACAAGTGCCTTTTTTTGTTGTTGTCCTTGGGTCTTTTCTCATTGTCCTTGGGTCAATTTTGATCCTTAATACAAGATCATGTGATACATAGCTGGAAGGGACCTTTAATATAGACCAGCCTTCTCATCTGCAGATGAGGAAACTGAGGCACAGAGAGGCAAAGTAACTTGCAGTAAATCACCCAGGTAATAAGTGAGAACCAGAATCTGAACTTAGTTGTTCTTGGCCCCAGTGCAGGGGTGGGGAACCTGAAGTCTTGGGGCCATATATGATCTCTAGGTCCTCAATTGTGGCCCTTTGAGTCCCAGTTTTATATAGCAAATCCTTTTATTAAGGGTATTTCCCATCCCTGTCCCAGTATAACATGATTTACAGCTATAGAGAATCAGTATGAGAACAGTATCATTTGAAAAATGAATTGAAATTAGGAGAGGGTGGTAAATTGTACTTACTTTAAAGTCATTTAAACAAAATATTCATTATGGTTCAAAATATGTTGTACTGAAGAAATATCATCTTTTTTTATATTAGATGACACATATATTATACTTTCAGTACCTCCCACCACACTCACACACACACACACACACACACACATATCCTTTCACTCAGTTCAAGAGCATTTATTCTGTTTGCTCCCTAGATGGCCCTCATTATCTATTCCATTGTAATAGATTAGCTTTTCAAAAACAGGTATTTGTAAGTAGTCAGTATTCCTTTGAACAGTGTGCATAAAAGAAATTTAGAAATATATCAACTTTTTTTGACCAACTAAATGATTTATTAATGCAGAATATACTTTGTAACTATTAACAAATAAAAATACTTATAAGCATGCAAGCAACAAGCAAATGAAGAAAAATGCTTATAGTTCAAACAGGAACACTTAAATTCCTAATATTCTTATTCTTAATAATGCATAATTATGTTATATTTACAAGTTATTGTAAGTCTGGCATTTACATAGCTGACTAAAATAAAATTTAAATTCAACTTCTGTGTGTTCATAATACAATTTCACTCAGGTTTTGCATATCTGATCTTTCCAAAGACCTTGGGCTCCATAATCCTTTTTGAGCCAAAGGAAGAAAATAGATCCTACTCTCTCTTCCCAGTCTTTCAGAAGTCATACAGCAGTGTCTGTTCTTGCAGCCAGATTTTCCTTATCTAATTTTGCAGAGGAGAGGAAGTTTACAAATGGCTGGCTCCTTGAGCATCCTGCCTATGTTACATTATTTGAAAATGGAATAGTCTATATATTATTAGGAGCAGAAAAGTACCTCTCTTCCTCTCCTCTCAACAGTTAACTCTAAACTGAATGAAGTATTACTTCTAATTAAGATGTTTTCTTTCAACAGGAAGCAACCTGCTTCATCTCAGTTCATATTCCAAACTAAAACTTTTCTTTATCACACAAGGCAGCATGTAATAGTGGATAGAGAACTGGCCGAGAGACAGGAAAATTTGAATTAAAGTCTCACCTCTGACACATACTGACTTTGTGACCTCATTCAGGACATTTAACCTCTCTGTGCCCTAGGTAACTCTAAAAAACTTCAAGTTGCAGAATACCTGCATTGGTAGAAGGAGTTTCCTCACCTGGCATTATGTACACCAGTAAAAACACAAATCCAGTACCTATTCCTATTCTTCCAAGTAACTAGTAATTAGTAATATTCACTTCTTTTTCTTCGCCTTGACTCTGGAGTATTTTAAAACTATCTTACAAACAGGAAAAGTTTGTTTTTTGTTATGCCTGTGACTCTTTCTCTCCAATCACAGAGACAGACATGAAAAAAGGGGATGAGGTAGCTGTGTTTAATTGGTGACCCTACTCCTTCCCACTCTGCCACCTCTTCCATTTGCTCTGAACCTCTTTCCATCTCCTGTAGCCACAATCCAATTGATTATGAAACAACAGAACTGATTGTATATTCTCTATCTCTGAGTAATTAAAAATGGTCAATCTATTTGGCTATCACTGAGGACTTTTCAAAACTGGCTCTTTTAAAAACTCTAAATTATCTTTTTGTAAAACTAGTCCATAATAAATCAGCTAGACACATCTGAAATTTTCTTCATATGGAGGGAGATGGTGTTGCCTACTGAGGTAGGTGGCTTATACTTCAATGCTCATTGAACCCACCCAGGTCATTTGAAGACTATATTATCCGAAGCTTAATTGCAAACTCCTATAAGCACATGAGTTCACAAGACTCAAAATGTGAATAGGTTTATTTAGTCAGAAAAGACTGAGAATCTGTCTGGACCTGAGTCCAGTCACAATATCCAAGTGACATTTGGACAAAGTACAACCTCTGTTTCCCACAAATTAGGGATGATAATAAACAGGTTACTTACGTCAGAGGGTAATTATGATGCTCAAATGAGATCATGAATTTCACATGAATGTGGAAGTTCTTTATAAATTATAAAGTCCTATTAAAGGAGACTCTTCTATTTTCTGCTCATCTTACTGATGTACTTGTCAACCTGACTGTCCTCACTATATTTTGCATATCACTCTAGCCTATGCCTTTTACACTCTGATAGAACTCAGTTTTCATTGCACCACTTGGGGTCTAATATTTCTGGGAATCCAGCAGCATAATGAATCTAATTCATTCAGTACTTCATTGGATCTGTAAAATCATATATGTGGATACTTTCCTCACTATTATAGACTACAGGCAGCATGACAGAATAGAAAAAAAACCACTGAATTTAGAGTCAGGAAGCCTGAATCTGGGTCCTAAACTTCTGTTTACTATCTGTTTGGCTTAGGGCCCCGATAATATCAGTTAAGCCCATCTCTCCTTCTTCCCTCCTGTAACTTGGCTTAGTTTCTATAAAAGGAGAGAAAACTGCCTTTGGGATCTGATTGACCATGTATTTCCTGATGTGGTACCTGGTCATCTAAAGGCATCTCAGTCTCAGCCACCTGAAGTTGGAGCCTCATGACTTCCTGGATTTCTGAAGACCATGTCCTCTACCACATCCTGCACTGATGACCAGATACCTTTTCATATGGAGATTAGAGAAGCTAAGTGCCACTGTATCTTTGTTGCATATCCTTGCTGTATTAGGACGTAAAAGTAAACCTCTTTTTGTTAACTGTTCAATAACTTGCAAGTACTTTATTTCATCCTAACATCAAACCTGAGCAAAGAGAGTATTGTTATAACAGTCACCACCAATACCCTCCTTGGTTCTTAGTTTCCTCATCTATAAAATAAAGCTCCTTGGTTAGAGAATCTCTAAGTCAATTCCATCTCTAGATATTACAATCAATCCACATTTCATCCTGGGTGATTCTTGTCCATGTTTTTCCTTGATATTTAACTCACACCTGCATCCTCTGTCTATATATACTCCTTCTAACTGCCCTAATAGTGAAAAAGTTCTTATGAGTTACAAATATCATCTTCCCATGTAGAAATTTAAACAGTTAACTTTTTAAAGTCCCTTATGATTTCCCTTTCCTGTTTACCTTTTTATGCTTCTCTTGAGTCTTGTATTTCTACTAAGGTCTGCTTTTTTTTTAAATCAAGAATGCTTGAAAGTCCTCTGTTTCATTGAATCTCCATTCCTCCTTCCCTCTGCTCTCCTGAAGGATTATACTCAGTTTTTCTGTGTAGGTAATTCTTGGCTGTAATCCTTGCTCCTTTGCCCTCCAGAATATAGTATATCCTGACTGTGGTTCAGTGATATTTGAAGTGGTTATTTTTTTCTGGCTGCTTACAATATTTTCTCCTTGAGCTGGGAGTTCTGGAATTTGATTAGAATATTCCTGGGAGTTTTCATTTTGGGATCTCTTTCAGGAAGTAATTGGTAAATTTTTTATGATTTCTATTTTACCCCTTAGTTCTAGAACATCAGGGCAGTTTTCCTTGATAATTTCTTGAAAGATGATGTCTAGGCTCTTTTTTTGATCATGGCTTTCAGGTAGGCCAATAATTTTTAAATTATGTCTCCTGGATCTACTTTCCAGGTCAGTTTTTTTTCCAATAAGGTATTTTACATTGTTTTATATTTTTTCATTCTTTTGGTTTTGTTTTGTTGTTTCTTGATTTCTCATTAAGTCATTAGCTTCTATTTGTTCAATTCTAATTTTTAAGAAATTATTTTCTTCAATGAGCTTTTGTACCTCCTTTTCCATTTGTTCAATTCTATTTTTTAAAGAGGTTTTTTTCTTCAGTGAATTTTTATGTTTTTTTTTCCATTTGGCCAGTTCTGGTTTTTAAGGCATCCTTCTCCTCATTGGCTTTTTGTACATCTCTTACCATTTGCCTTTATCTGTTTTTTAAGGCATTATTTTGTTCAGTTTTTTTCTCCTTTACCAAACTATAACTCATTTTTTCATGATTTTTTTTCCATCACTCTCATTTTTCTTCCCCATTTTTCCTTCACCTCTCTCACTTGATTTTCAAAATCCTTTTTGAGCTCTTTCATGGCCTGAGACCAATTCATATTTTTCTTAGAGGTTTTGGATGTAGGAGCTTCAGCTTTGTTATCTTCTTCTGAGTGTGTGTTTTAATCTTCCTTATCACTTTCTGTCGTCTATGTAACTTTCTATGATCAGAATTTTTTTTCTATTGTTTGCTAATTTTTCCAGCCTATTACTTGACTTCTGACCCTTTGTTAAAGTAGGTCTCTGCTTCCAGAATGGAGGGTGAACTGTCCCAAGCTTCAGGGGTTTTATACAACTGTTTTCAGAGATATTTCTAGGGACCTGTAAGTTTTCAGTTCTTCCAAGGTAGTATGATCTAAGAACAGGTGCATTTACTATTCTCCTGGCCTATGCTCCTGTGTGTGAGTGGCCACAAGCACTCTTTTCTGACCTAGAACTGTGATGTCCCTGTTCCACTGTGTCTACAAGAGCTGGTATCCTAGTGTTCCTCCTCACCCCTGGAATTACCAACCAGGATTGTGACTTTGATCTCAATGTGGGCAAAACAACAGAGTCCTGCTTTAGTACTAGCAAAAAGACCCCTGTAATTTCCTTATGATCAGTTATTCATCCCCCTTACCATCTGTGAGCTGAAAACTCCAGATGCAGTTGCTATTGCTGCTGATTTAGCGGCTCCTAAGGTCTGCTCCTGGTTTGCTGGTGTGGGGTCTATGCTGGTACAGCCTGAATTGGACTATGCTCCACTTTAACCAGAGGTGATAGAACTTCCCTACTGAACTGTTAAGTTGCCTTTGACTGGAAAATTATTTCACCCCATCTTTTTGTGGGTTTTGCTGCTCCAGGAATTATTTTATGACATTATTTAAAGGTGTTTAAAGAAGTTTTAGGGAGAGCTTGGGTGAGTTGCTGCCATCTTGTCTCTATCATCCTCTAGTTTAAAAATGAGCAAATTCATGCATAGGCATGTATCCATCAGTGAAAAGATCAAGATTAGAAGGGTTGGGAGGGGAGATGCAGAGAATCCCTTTCTCTTCTTATCCTGTTTTGAAGAAGTAAAGGGTTAGGTCCTCCCCACACACAATCTCCCCCCATACCCCCAAATACACACACAATTGCTTGCTCCTGCCTTTGTTGACTCAATCTGAGTAGACTGTGTCTTTTAAGGGTTATCCCAGAATATCACCAGTGACTGTTGATCCAATAATATTTAGCCTTTTTAACAGAGGGAAACAGCGAAGTTATACTTAGTAAAGAAATAACAGTTCATTCTTT
>CM053598.1:92901209-92920042 GCA_028646575.1 Pseudocheirus occidentalis | reverse complement strand
TCCCCTCCTTCCCCCCCCCCAACTCCTTTATTGAAACTGTTTTCTTCAGGGTCAGGGTGACTTTCAAGTTGCCAAAAGCAAAGGTCTCTTCAGTCTATAGGTTCCTTGACCTCCCTGCAGTATTTGACCCTGCTGGCTAATTTCCTTCCTTGACTGCTGTTCTTCTTCTGGTTTTTATCCCCTGGGCTGTCTCTTCCCTACCCATTTTTGCTGGTTTTATACACTCCTGACTTTAAATTTGGGTATGTGCTAAAGTACTTTTTCACTCTCTCTCCCTCCCTATTTGAACTCCTCTACTTTTATGGTTTCAACTAACTTGCCTAAGTAGATAATTTCCAAATGTCTTTGCTCATAAATTCCCTCTGCCCAAAATGCCTTTGCCCTTTCCTCACTTCCCTCATCCTTTAAAGCTCCACCCAAATTTTTTTTCTTCCATAAAACCTTGATCTATGCCCCTCTCCTAGCTGACAATTACCTTTTACCCCAAAGGATCTCAGCTAGCAGTGAGCCCGTAAGACAAGTAATGTGGCTTTTATAATTCCAATGGGTAGCTAGCACTTTGAATCTTTCTGCATTTAACATGTATTATTTGTCTTATGATTACATATATATCAATACATGCACACATGTTACACACAATGTGCATATGCATGTATGTTTGCATGCATGTATATAGATAACATATGTATAGACTCTGTGTGTGTGTGTGTGTGTGTGTATCTCTACTACACTACAAGCTCGATGAGGGCATTCTTTCTTATCTAACCTTTATGTAGCTGATTGGGGTAGGGGGAAAAGGCAGGACTGGCCTAGAGTCGGGGAGATCTGAGTTCACATATGGCCTCAGTCATTTCCTAACTGTGTGAGCCTGGGCAAGTCACTTAACCTCTATTTGCCTCAGTTTCCTCATCCGTGGAATGAGGGTAATAACAGCCCCTCTCTTCAAGGGCTGTTGTAAGAATCAAATGAGAAAATAATGGTAAAACCCGTAGAATGCCAGCCACACAGTTAGCTATATATATATTTGCAGTTGGTATATTTGTTGTTGTTATCTCTTAATTCCTGAGTATTCCCATTTGCACACAGGAATTAAGCTGAGCAGATACCAAGAGATAACGGATTTACTCCTAGTTCTGGCTGCTTTGGGGCCTTCTCTTGGCCATTCATTTACACGGATGAATAAGACAGACACAGATTTTAAGGAGGGAACCAGCCTCTAGTAGAGTCAGAACAGGGGACTTCAGCGCCTAAGAGTGGCTCTAGAATAGGACGGTAATTCAGGCAGGGAATTCCTCTCCTCTCCCCTCTCCTTTCTCCATCAGCAGCAGCTTCTTGAAGTGGAAGGATACTGTAGAAGAAGGAACCTTGTTTCCATCAAGTCTATGAGACGTCTGAAGAGAAAGAGAAATTGGTTCCTGGAGCAGGGCTGCTGCTAAGACTCTGAGGAAGCAGAACTGGAGAAGCCTCCTAGTAATGGCCCTGATACTAATCGTAGCTAGCATTTTTATAGTGCCTTCTATGGGCTGTGCACTGTGCTAAGCAGCTCACAAACAATGTCTCATTTGGTCTTTACAACAACTCTGGGAAGCAGTGCTGGTAGTATCTACAGTTTATAGATGAGAAAAATGCGGCAATGGGCAAAGGGACTTACCCAAAGTCACACGCAGTATCTGAGGCTGGACTTGAACTCAGGTTTTCCTGACTCCAGATCCATTGGTTCCAGTTCTCCTTGAAAGAGCAGTGCCCCAGGTAAAGTACTGTAACTGAAACTGGGGCTAGAGGAAGCATAAACCACAATCAAGCAATGAATTGAAGCTGGTGGCAGTGGAGATGATGACCAAACAGAGGTTCTCTGCCCAGTGACATACTCTGCAGAATTGTGGAATCCAGTGAAGGACAGTGATGGGATACCTTTTTTTTTTTTTAATGTATTCATTTTTAGTTTTCAGCAGTCTCTTCCATAAGATTTTGAGTTTTAAATTTTCTCCCTATCTTTCCCTTCCCCTACCCTAAGATGGCATGTAATTTGATATGGACTCTGCATATACATTCATATTGAACCTATTTTCACATTACTCATGTTGTAAAGAAGAATTAGAACTAATAGGAAAAACTACAAGCAAGAAGAAACAACAAAAAAGAAAGAGAACAAGTAATATGCTTCAATCTGCATTCAGGCTTTATATTTCTTTTTCTGGATATGGATAGTATTTTCCATCATGAGCCTTTGGACTTGTCTTAGAACCTTGCGTTGCTGAGAAGGGTTGAGTCTTTCATAGTCATTGCACAATGTGGCTGTTACTGCATGCAATGTTCTCCTGGTTCTGCTCACTTCACTCAGCATCAGTTCATATAAGACTTTCCAGGTTTTTCTGAGGTCCACCTGTTCATCATTTCTCATAGCACAATACTATTCTATTACATCCATTTACCACAGCTTGTTCAGTTGTTCCCCAACTGATGGGCATCCCCTCAACTTCTAGCTCTTTGCCACCATAGAAAGAGCTGCTATAAAATATTTTTGTACATGTGGCTCATTTTCCAATTTGTATGATCCCTTTGGAGTACATGCCTAGAAGTGGTATTGCTGGGTCAAAGGGTATGCACAGTTTTATATCCCTTTGGACATAATTCCAAATTGCTCTCCAGAATGGTTAAATCAGTTCCCAACTCCACCAACAATGCATTAGTGTTCTAATTTCCCCACATCTTTTCCAGCATTTATAATTTTTCTGTTTTGTCATGTTAGCCAGAATTGTTTTGATTAGTATTTCTCTAAAGTGATGGGATATCTTAAGAAGACTTGAGGGGTGCAATGGCACTTGGTGGTGTAAGCTGATCCTCCACATGAGGGAGTCTTCATGTGGTCACTAGACTTGCTCACTCTCCCCATTGAAAAAGTCCATATTTTCAGGAAAGGTTTTGGGAGGAATGCTCTAAAATAAATACTTTTGTGCTACTCTAGTAAATTATTTTATTCTTAGCTAATTGTGTCCTCTGGCTAACTACTGAAAGGTAAGTACATTGGGGGAGGCTTGTGAGCTATGGTTTTAGGAAAAAAGATCCAGAGAATATTTTTGTAGCTGGGATAGTTGTCCTCAAAGCAACCCAACCTTCCAGCTTGAGGCAAGGAGAATACCCCAGGGAGTCCTACATTTATACATCCCCCAGTACCTAGTCAAGTTAACAAGCATTTATTAAGCTCCGATGTATCAAGCACTGTGCTAAGTACAGTGTTCTAAACAGCAGTTATTTAATAAATGCTAAGTATATGTATATATGTAATATGTATATATTCTTTACTCAGAGATATCCATCTATCTATCTATTTATCTATCTATCTATCTATCTATCCATCTATCTATCTATCTATCTGTCTGTCTGTCTATCTGTCTGTCCATCCATCTATCTACCTACTTATCTATCTATCTAATCTCTAGATAAGAATCATGGAGGGTTGACGGAGGCCAGGAGTGACCAGGACCACCACTTTTATCTAGTTAGAGGGGCTTGGCAAATGGTCCCTATCTAGCAGGCATGAGTTCAAGGCCAGGAAATCAAAACACATGTGAGCAGTCTTAAATCCAACAAGGGGAAATGAAAGTTCAAGGAAGCACATCAAAGTCAATATCCAAAGACCCTAAAACCATGTTCCTTAGGTAAAGGTAGTCACACCATGAGTGAAAGTTGCCAATTGCCATACTTCCTGCCCTTTAGGTTTGGGGAAAAAAAAGGTGAGTGGTATTTATCATTTCTTTTTCAGTTTAATTGCCAGTTTCTCAAGAGGTAGCTTGAGAAACCTCAACACTGCAGACAACTAGCCAACAGGGAGGGCAGTGAGTGGGGGGAGGACTAATAATGCAATAACTAATAGGCTAATTCATAAAATTCCCTGTCTCATATCTTATGCATCTATAGCACAACAGTGTTCATAAGAACCTGGAATGACCAAGCAATAGTTATCTGCTAGTTGTTGTACATAGTTTAGTCTGGCAGGAGATTTTAATGAACGGTTTACCAGAAGATTCATGGATACTGAAAAAGGCAAAACCCCAGTAGGATGAAAATTCTTTGAGGGTAGTGACAGTTTCACTTTTGTCCTTGTATTGCCAGTACCATTAAAATAACAACAACAAAAACCAAGCAGCACAGAGTAGGTTCTTTTAAAAAAGTTTTAAATTTATTTTATTCTGAACTGAATAAAACAAGCATTTCCATACCAAAGTGCAATAGAAAAACAGAGGATTGCACCTGAAATTGCAGATTCATTTGGTACAACTTGCTATTCCTTTCAAATATACAACAGTCATCATATGACTTTTTTCCCTCCCCCCCACCAAACTTTGAGATGGATACCATTAGACACAAATCTGTGTGTTCATGTGTGTACACACGTACACACACACACACACACACCAGGTCTGCACAACCTGTCACCATCAAAGGATTTAGGGGGCCTGCAAAAAATGTAGAGTTGCCACAGCTCAGCCTCCTATTTGTCACATGACCCGTGGCAACCAACTATTGTCAGTCTGTCTCTAGTTTAACCTATTTGTGGCCCAAAGAAGTTTATCTTATTTTAATTTTGGCCCCTACCTACTGCCAAGTTGTGCAGGTCTGATATATATATATATATATATATATACATACACACACACACACATATATACATACACACATACATATTTATGGACATGTATACACATATATACTTGTGTGTGTGTATATATGTCACTTCTTTTTCTGGATTCAACCAACATCTTCATAGGATCGTTGCAGTTAATTTATGTATTTATGATAATCAGAATGGCTTGGTTGCTCAAAGTTGTTCTGTATACAATGTTCTCTTGGTTCTGCTCATTTCACTCTTCATTATTTTATAATGATCTCCATGGTTTTCTAAAATCATTGAGCTCATCATTTCTTATAGCAGAGTGATATTCCATCACAAACATATATCCCAGTCATTTAGCCATTCCCCAATTGATGAACATCCCCACAATTTCCAATTCTTTGCCACCACAAAGAAACTGCAATAAATATTTTAGAACATGGAGGTTCTTTTACATTTCACTAATCATCTTGGGAAATGGACTTAGTGGTGGTATTTCTGGGTCCAAGCATCTAGGAAGTTTAATAGCTCTTTGGGCATAATTCCAGATTGCACTCCAAAATGGTTGGATCAGTTCACAATCCCACCAACAGTGAATTAGTGTCCCAGTTTTTCCCCTTCTCCTCCAACATTTGTTGCTTTCCTCTTCAGTCATTTTAGCCATTCTAGTAAGTATAAAATAATATCTCAAGGTTGTTTTAATTTGCATTTCACTAATCAATAATGATTTAGAGCATTTTTTTTCATGTGACCATAATAAATTGTTTTGATTTCTTCATTGGAAAAATGCTTGTTCATATCCTCTGACAGTCTACCAATTGGGGAATGATTCACATTCTTATAGATTCAATACAGTTCTTTATATAGTTGAGATATGAGACCTTTATCTGAGGAATTGTCTATAAATTTTTCCCCCCACTTTTCTACTTTGGCTACAAAAAACTTTAGTTTAATGTAAACAAAATTATCCATTTTATATCTCAAAATACTCTGTATCTATTGTTTGTCTATAAGTTGTTCACTTATCCATAAGTCAGATAAGTAACATGTTCCATGTTCTTCAAATTTTATCGTAATATCTCCCTTTACATCCTATATGCATTTTGACTTTATCTTGGTAAATAGTGTAAGATATTGTTCTATGCCCAGTTTCTGCTAGACTGCTTTCCAGCTTTCCCAACAATTTTTACCAAGTAATGAACTCTTATCCCCAAAACTTGAGTCTTTACATTTATCAAACATTGGGTTACTATATTTGTTTGTTGCTGTAGATTGTATGTATGCTCTGTTCCACTGATCCACCTTTCTATTTCTTAGCCAGTACCAGAGAGTTTTGATAATTACTACCTTATAATATAGTTTGAGATCTGGTACTGCTAAACATCCTTCCTATGCATTTTTACCCCTAGATAAACTAGATAAACAAAATAAAATAAAATAAAATAAAAACTAGATAAATAAGATAAACTTCTTTGGGCCACAGACAGCCACAGATATTCCTGATCTTTTGTTCTTCAATATGAATTTTATTATTTTTTCTAGATCTGTAATTTTTTAGTAATTTAATTGGGATGGTATTGAATATATAGATTAATTTAGGTAAAACTGTCATTTTTATTATATCAGCCTTGCCTACCCATGAACAATTAATATTTCTACATTTATTTAAATGTGATTTTATTTATGTACAAAGTTTTTTTTAATGGTTTTGTTCATATAGATGTATTCCCAGGTATTTTATACTGTCTAGAGTTATTATAAATGGGGTATCTTTAGCTATCCCTTCCTGCAGGATCCTGTTGGTGATATATAGGAATGCTGATTATTTATGTAGGTTTACTTTATATCCTGCTACTTTGCTGAAATTATTAATTATTTCAATTAATTTTTCAGTTGAATCGTTAGGCTTTTCCAAGTATATCATCATTATCAATTGCATAGAGATAGTTCTATTATCTCATTCCTAATTCTGATTCCTTCTATTTATTTTTCTTCTCATTGCTATTGCTAGGATTTCTAATATAATACTGAATAATATTGGTGACAACCGGCATCCTTGGTTCACACTTGATCTTACTGGGAAGGCTTCTAGCTAATTCCCATTACAAATGCTTGCTAATGGTTTTAGGTAAGTGCTTCTTATTGATTTATAGAAAAGTTCATTTATGACTATACTTTTAAGTACTTTTAACAAAAATGAGTGTTGTACTTTATCAAATGCTTTTTCTGCATCTATTGATATTATCATAGGATTTTTGTTACTTTTATTATTGTTATAATCAATTATGTCAATAGTTTTCCTTATGTTAAACCAGTCTTGCATTCCTGATCTAAATCCCACTTGGTAATAGTCTATAACTTTATAATATATAGCTGCGATCTTTTAGCTGGTATTTTATTTAGGATTTTTGCATACATATTCATTAATGAAATTGGTCTATAATTTTTTTTCTTTGTTTTTACTTTTTCCTGTTTAGGTATCAGTATTCCATTTGTTTCATAAAAGCAGTTTGGTAGCACCTCTTCTTTGCCTATTATTCCAAATAATTTATTTAATATTGGAATTAATTGGTCTTTAAATGTTTGATAGAATTCACTCTATCTGGTCCTTGTACTTTTTTCTTAGGGAACTCATTTATAGCCTATTCAATTTATTTTTCTAAAATAGGTCTATTTAGACCCATTAATTTAATTTAATAATAATTTTAAAAATAATAATTAATTTAATTTAGTCTATTTTAGCTATTTAGACATTCTATTTCCTCTTCTGCTAATCTAGGCAGTTTGTATTTTTGTAAATATTCTTCCATTTCACTTAAGTGCTTAAATTTATTGGCATATAATTGGGCAAAATAACTCCTTATAATTGCTCTGATTTCATCTTCTTTAGCGGTATATTTACCTTTTTCATTTTTGATAACTAGTAATTTGGTTTTCTCTTTTTTTAATCATACTAACCAATGGCTTATAAATGTTATTGATTTTTTTTTGTAATACCAACTGCTAGTTTTACTTATTAATTCAATGGTTTTCTTACACTCAATTTTATTGATTTCATATTTAATTTTTAGGATTTCCAATTTAGCATTTAATTGGAGATTTTTAATTTGTTCTTTTTTTTAACATTGCAAACTCAGTTCAATGACCTGTTCTCTTTTTTTATTGCTATAAGAACTTAGAGATATACATTTTCCTCTGATTGCTGTATCCCATTGGTTTTGATATATTGTTTCATTATTGTCATTTTCTTTAATGAAATTGCTGATTGTTTCTATTATTTGTTCTTTAACCTATACATTCTTTAAGATTGGGTTGTTTAATATCTAATTAGTTTTTTTCTGTGTTTCCATGGTCCCTTATTAAACATAATTTTCATTGCACTGTGGTCTGTAAAAGAAGCATTTAATATCTCTGCTTTTAGCTATAAATTTTTTTTGCCATAATATATGGTCAATCTTTGTAAAGTATACTGCTGAGAAAAAGTGCATCCCTTTCTATTTCCATTCAGTTCTCTCCAGATATCTATCATAACTAGCTTATCTTAGGTTCTATTCACTTCCTTAACTTCTTTCTTATTTTTTTTTTTTGGTTAGATTCATCTAGTTCTGAGAAGGGAAGATTAAAGTCCCCCACTATTATAGTACTACTGTCTATTTCCATTTGTAATTAGTTGTTTTTTTTTTAATTTAGGTGCTCTGGAATTTGGTACATATAAGTTTAGTATTGATATTGCTTCATTACGTATGGTACTGTTTATCATAATGCTGTTTCCTTGTTTATCTCTTTTAATTAAATCCATTTTAGTTTTGACTTTGTCTGATATTATGATTGCTATCCCACTTTTTTCACATTGGCTGAGGCATCAAACATTCTACTCCAGTCCTTTATTTTAACTCTGTGTGTATCATTTTTAAATGTTTCTTGTAAGTAGCATATTGCTGAATTCTGATTTTTCACCCATTTCTGTTTTATGGGTGGATTCATCCCATTCACATTCAAAGTTATAATGACTGTGTATTTCTCCCTATCATATTTTTTCTCACTATTGTCCTCATCCTCTCTTTTTACCCTATCCCTCTTCTAGTTTACTTCTAACCACTACCACTCCATTCCACACCCTTTTAAATAACAATTTCTCCCTTATCCTCCCCTCTAACCTTCCATTTCTTTGTTCTACCCACTCCTCTAAGGATCCTTCCATCTTCTCCCCCTACCCTCCTAAATCTTAATTTGCACACCCTTCTAAGCCCCCCCTCCTGTTCCCTTACCCTATTATTTCATTATAAATTTAGAAGACTTTTATACCGTTTTTGATGTATATGTTGTTCCTTCTTTAACCCAGATCTGATGAGTAGAGTTCCAGTACTATGAGTCCTCCACGCCAACCTGATTCTTCTCTATCATTTCTCCTTCTTGCATATCATTTCTATGAGATAATTACTCTTTTTACCTTATCCTAAACAATTTTGCTCTTTAGAATCACATCATACTTAACACATATCCAATCTTTCTTTAGAACTACACAATTACTAAAGACATTCTTAAGAATATGGTTTATGTTTCTGTATATAAAAAGTAAAGTTTGTCCTTATCTAGTGGTTCTCAACCTTCCTAATGCCATGATCCTTTAATACTCATATGTAGATAGAGGAGCGTGGTGTCTCAGTTCCTAAGACCATGAGAAATATGTGTTTTCTGATGGTCTTAGGCGACCCCTGTGACCTCTGTGAAAGGTTCGTTCAACCCCCAAAGGGGTCACGACCCACTGGTTGAGAACCGTTGTCCTTACTGAATCCCTTAATTGGTCTTTGATGTTTACATATTTCTCCTGGATCTTATGTCAAATTTTCTATTAAGTTCTGGTCTTTTTGCAACAAAAACCTGAAAGTTTATCAATTCACAGAATATCCATTTTGTTGTTGTTGTTGTTCAGGATTATACTTATTTGTTGGGTAAGTTATTTTTGGCGATAGCTCTCAGTTCTTTTGTTCTTTAATACACAGTGTTCCAAGACCTGTGATCTTTTAGTATAGCAGCTGCTATGTCTTGTACAACTCCAATTGTGGCTCTGCAGCATTTGAATTATTTTGTTGTTGTTGTTGCTTCTAATATTTTCTCCCTAACCTGGGTTTTTTCAAATTTGGTTTTTCTATTCCTATAGGTCTTCATCCTGGGATCTCTTTCAGGTAATGATTGGTGGACTTTTTTTTCTATTTCTACTTTCCCCTCTTTTTCTAAAACTTTAGGGCAATTTTCTCTATTTCTTGTAATATTGTATCAAACTTCTTTTTTGATCATAGCTTTCAGGCAGTCTGATAATTCTTACATTTTCTCTTCTTAAGCTGTTCTCTAGATCAGTTGTTTTTCTTGTGAGATGTTTTACATTCTCTTCTATTTTTTTCATTCTTTTTTATTTTGTTGTATTATTTCTTGACATTTTATAACATCATTTGCTTCCCCTTGTCCAGTTCTGGTTGTCAAGGAGTTGTTTTCTTTCTTAAGATTCTGAATCTCTTTTTCTAGCTGACTCTCTTTTCATAATTTTCTTGGATTGATCTTATTTTTGTTCTGATTTTCCCCCAATCTCTCTCATTTGATTTTTAAAGTCTTTTTAGAGTTCTATAAATTCTCTTTGGGAAAGTGATCATTTGATGTTACTCTTTGGGGTAAGAGAGGCCTTTTTTGCTTCAAGATTCTCCTCCAAAAATGAAACCAGGTCTTCTCTATCCCCATAGTAGCTATCTATGGTTGGGTTTTTTCTTCTTTGTTTACTCATTTTTCCTTCTTTATTTTTAGCAACTTGTCATTATAATCACCTCTAGTCCTGGGCTGTGTTCTTTCTTACTATTATTTTCTAAGCTTTGTTCACAATGCAGCTTCAGCACTCCTTACCCCTCTAAGCCATACTACATTTAGGACCCCCTGGTCACACTATGCTGGAAATGCTTTTGCTCCCTGATGACCCTCCAGTGACTGTAACCTTCAGTTCTCCCCTCTGGCCTAGAACCAAAACCAAGAATTCAGCTCTCCTGTAAGTACCCACAGCCAGCAGCATCAACTCCACTGCTTCTGCACTCACTGGGCATGTGCTGGTCTCAGCAGCACAGCTGGGGCTGGTGGCCCTCAGCAGTGGAGATCCTTCAATCTTCCCCTGTTCAGATATCTGATCCCTGACATTGTCTGTTGGGGATTCTGGTGGCTGAGGCTGAGGCTACCTCCCAACCCAATTGTCCTTTTGGCTTATTATTTCAGAGGAGATAGCCTGAAGGCATCTGCATTTCACTGAGGCACAACCCTCTGTCCCTGGGGTCTTTCCTCAGGAATTTGCCAGTTGTCCCAGGAGGACCACTGCTCTGCCCCAACTCATTTACTTTTGCTGCTCTATGTTCACCCTGAGGTGCTGTTTTTTTCTTGTTTGTGGAGGAAATCTGGAGCACTTGGAATTTTCTGACCTAATGTAATGGCTATGGGATTTGAAGATCTTCCATGCCCCTTGAACTTGCTGACATAGCAGGAAGGGGTGGGGCAAGAGGGAGCCTGAGCCAAGCTAGAGCAAGTGTGGTAAGTGGAAGCTGTGGTGCGAACTCCTTTTTTTGAGCCATTCAGAATTTTTGCTAAGGACTCTTGCTGAGGACTGCTA
Source organism: Pseudocheirus occidentalis (assembly GCA_028646575.1). Lineage (NCBI taxonomy): Eukaryota > Metazoa > Chordata > Mammalia > Diprotodontia > Pseudocheiridae > Pseudocheirus > Pseudocheirus occidentalis. Next base: position 92,908,790 of record CM053598.1, on the reverse strand, counting down.
GAGGCAGGAACTGTGGGGGGCTGGAGCTTCTGGGAAGCAAGCTGTGTGGACACTGAGCTGTTGCCATGAGTGAAGAGAGGAAGATCTTTGCCTGAGGTAGCCTGTCCTGTTTTGGAAGCTTGAGAATGTGGGTGTTTACTACATTAACTACATGTGTCAACTTCATAACTACTGTGATAGCTTTGACTTTCTGGTTTGGGGACTCAGTTTTCTGGTATCTGAATAAATGTTCTAGCTATATTTCCCATGTAGAGAGCCTGTTACATTTTGTGATTACTAACCATATCAACATATTTATACTTACTGTAGGCATCGTGAATATTGCATTCTTGATACACCTACTCTGCCATTTTCCCCGTAGGTTCTTAATAAATTTTTGTTGAGTGGGAAATTAAGTGTTTGGAGCACAGATGTGAACTTGCTCCTATTTGGAATACTCAGCCATAGACCCTAATTGCTCTCCAAAAAGCAAAAAAATAATAATAATAATAAAAAAGAAAAAATCTAGTTCCAGTAGTACCACTTTGATCAAGCAATACCACTGTCTATATCCCAAAGAGATCATAAAAACAGGAAAAGAACCCATATGTTCAAAAATATTTATAGCAATTCTTTTTGTGGTGGCAAAGAACTGGAAATTGAGGGGATGCCCATCACCTGGGGAATGGCTGAACAAATTGTAGTATATGAATATAATGGAATACTACTGTGCTGTGAGAAATGGTGATTAGGAAGATTTCAGAAAAACCTGGAAAGACTTACACAAACATGTTGAATGAAGTGAGAAGAACCAGGAGAACATTGTATACAGTAACAGCAACATTGTGTGATGATAACTATGACGGACTTAGATCTTCTTAGCAATACAATGATCCAAGACAATTACAAAAACCCTCATAAAGGAAAATCCTATCCACATTTAGAGAAAGAACCATGGAGTCTGAATGTAGATTAAAGCATACCATTTTCACTTTTTTATTATTTTGTTGTTTTTTCTTTCTTGTGGTTTTTCCCTTTTGTTCTGTTTCTTTTTCACAACATGACTAATGTGGAAATGATTAAAATGACTACATGCATAACCTATATCAGATTACTTGTCTTGGGGAGGGAGGGAAAAAAATTTGGAACTCAAAATATTACAAAAGTGAATGTTGAAAACTATCTTTACATTAAATTTGGAAAAAATAAAATAATATTAAGTGAGGGAGAAAAGAATAACAAGTCACTTTTCTCACCAACAATCCTTCAAAGTTGGTAACAGAAGCATCATTATACCCATTTTACAGATGAGGAAACTGAGGCTCAGAATGTTCAAATGACTTGCATAAAGTTACACATCTAATAAGTGACAGAGCTATAGGATTCCAACCCTGGTTTCCTTACTCTGAATCCAATGTTCTCTCTGTCATATTGGTCTGCTTCTCATAGTTTAATTCATTTGCAATACATGTGTGATTTTCTTTTTAAGTGTACCTGGATAGAGAAACTTGGGCATCTTTTCTTCTTAAACCTGGTTGTGAATAGTTGTACCTTTCTAGGGGTAGGAATTATGTTCATACAACTCTGATGATTGTGTCACTTATTCACTGCTATCATCAAAGTTATAAAAGTTCAAAGTGTCAATTGAACTATTTATGACAGTCAGTTGTAAATACACGATGCTGGAAAGTTTTTCCCCTAGATTAATCGGTGAAACTTAAAGACATCACTATGCTAAGGTCAAGTTTCAGTGTGTCCCACTGTAGCTGATGAGACCGGTAGGAGTTGGGAATGCTCTACCACAGCTCAGGTACAGAGAGTTCCCTGTGAACATTTGGGGTGGATACTTTAAATTTTCAAATCCTACCTTTTCTTTGAGCTGTTTCATAAATGAAACTTTGATAAATTATATATAATATGTGTGTGTGTATATATGTATATTATATATATATATACATATATACACACACTGTGCCAAGCAATGGAGATACAGCAAAATTGAACTGGACCTTTAAGGAGCTTACATTTGATGACATATGAGGGAACTGAAGCTGAAAAAATTTAAATGACTTACCTGAAGTTATACTACTAATCAAACAGCTGAGATTCTTTCTGGACTTTTGAGTCTCAGTCTCAGTTGAGTGGTTTCTTTTTCCTCTGAAGTCCTATAGCAATTACAGGCCACTATGCTTTTGGACCCAAGCGTTTGTGGCTACCTTATAGCTTTATCTTGTGTGTGTGTCTTCTGTTTCCAACTAAACAATAAGCACATTGTGGGAGGGAATATCTTATGACTGACAAAGTACCCTTCACAAAAATTCTCATGAAAAAAATTTATTGGTTAATTGATTCAATTTTTAAAGGCAGAAAATGCCAGAGACATAGATCACCCTTACAAAAATTTATCAAGCATATAGTTGTCTTTCATCCTCCCTCCAAGAAACTTTATCACCTTAGATTTCCCCTCATTGCTACTTAGGATCCTATGTTGGTCCCTTGAAATCAGGATTGGTCCTTGCCTTGCTCTCTTCCATTGAAATCTGCCTGTTCTATGTTTCATTTTTCAGACCCCAGAGTATCAACTAGTAAATCTGACAAACTCACTTGTGATAATGGGGACTAATGAAGAAATGCATTTTTTTTTTCACTGTAGCCTTAGAGACATGGTGGGAATCTCAGATGAGCGGGACATAACAGGAATCTAGTAGTAAACTAGCCTACTCCACCTAGTTCTAAGCAGATTACTCACCCATTTTTATGCTTGTCAAGGACTAATGATTTCTATGGGAGGATTGAAAGGAAGCTTTGTATATTAACAAGAGCACTCTTTAAGCTGCCAGAAACCTGGGTTCTAGCCCTATTTCTGCCTCTTATTAGCTGTGTAACCTTATGTGAAACCATTCCTCATCTGTAGAATCAAAGGGTTGGTGTGCAGATAGAACATGAAAGTGAATGAGTATATGAAAGTGTTCTCTCACCTGTAAAATACTGTTCAAATGTCTTTTTTTTTTTAAATTTATGGAAAACTCACAGGGCATTCACATAGTGGTCAGAAGAAGAAACACAAGGACACTCTCAAGGTCTCTCTCAAGAACTTTGGAACTGATTGTATGACATGGAAGACACTGGCACAGGAGGGGACCATTCAGCATGGTGTGACCACATCAGAGAAGGTGCTGTAACTCTAGGAGCAAAGAAATACTGCAACAGCTCAAAGAACAGGCAGGATTTGAAAAGTTAAAGTATCCACCCCAAATGTTCACAGGGACTATCTGTGCCTGAGCTGTGGTAGAGCATTCCCATCTCCTACTGGTCTGATCAGCTACAGTGGGACACACTGAAACTTGACCTTAGCATAGTGATGTCATTTTGGTCTTTGAGTAGGTAGGACAACTGAACCAATCAACCGACTGTTCAAATGTAATAAATTATTACTACATACCCAATTAAGTTTCACCAATTTATCTAGGGAAAAAACTTTCCAGCATGGTGTATTTACAACCGATTGAATGTCATATATAGTTCAATCATCACTTTAAACTTTTATTGTTCATTGTTTAACTTTATGCCTGTTTATATCTTGTTTTCCTTACTAGACTGTAAGCTTCTTGAGGTCATGTACTAGGTTTTATGCTTCTTTGTCTTCCCCATCTTCCCCACAGGATACAGAATGGTTTTCCTGCACTTGACAGCAAAAAGAACATACTCTGCTTTTTTGTTTGTTTTGGTTTTTTTTTTTTTTGTCTTCACCACCATCATACGTCACCTGCAATGCTTCAGGGCTTTTTTTCCCTAACTTTTTCAAGCACCGAAACACATTCAATTAACTTACTTACCCATTATAAATCTAGTGGAATGTTGTGGGAAAATAGTTTCCTATTGGTTCCTAGACCCTTTAACTGCTAGGAAAAGAACAGTCCTATAAACAGAACACCATATCCATGGCAACAGGCAGCTCCATGCTTACCTTCTCAATCCCTAAAAAGGTAGTTACTACACTTTTCACTCTTCTGATATGAAAATGTTTTCCTTGTTTGTGACAGTGATAATGACCCTCCGGGCAGGGCACTTCCTGGCAATTAATAGCCGTGGTATTAGGTAGAACTTGGAACTTCTATATTGCCCCTTGGTCCACAACTCCTCCGGCCTGTCTTTAAGTGATAGGAAATTCCTATTGGTAAATATTGCTTAATTGCTTAGCCTTCTAGTGTGAGGTCATGCATCCTGAGCAGAGACTTATAAAGTCACTTAAAGCCTAATGTATTGAAAGAAGGTACAGTATCAGATTGTTTTAAGGTCTTAGTTCCAGAGCCCTGAGTTCTTCAAAGGACGGCATACTGCTTCTATAGTTACTTCGAGCTTTAATTCTTTGTTTTCCTTAGGCGCGAGGGGTTCTTTCTCCCTTGATACTGAAAAATTGCGGGGTGTAAGTTCAGCACTTTCCAAGAGTTCTCAAGGATACGCAAATCTTTAGAAAGCAGCTGGACACTGGTCCCAGAGCGGGCAACTTTACGTGAATGAGGACTTAGGGCCACTTTAACACTTCGTAAACTAGGCCAACAGGCACATCTGATGAGACTGTACTTGGACGCGCCATTTCCCACCCCAAAGTGGCTGCGGTCCCTCTCCCTCTCCCCGAACCTAGCGGTCAACTTTTCCCTTGGAGTCAGGGGCTCTCTGGGTCCAAAGAGGGGAGTGAGACTTTGAGGAAAGTCTTTGGCACCTTATGGCTGGAATATCCACAAGATCTGGGGCTGCCGCTTGTTTGTGGCTGAGAAGGGAGGTGTGGGCGGACGCAGACGGCTGTGCAAGAAACCTAGAAACCAAATAACTAGCTAGTTGCTACCAATAAACTTTTTTAAAAATTAGCTTGCTGTCTAAAGAGAAAGGACGCACACATGATGTCTCTTTCTTTCTCAGAGACCCCAATTATCTAGGATTGGGGGGAGGGGCACGAGGTACAATCTCGGGCGACCCCGTGGGGGTCGAGCTTCTAGACTCCAGCTTCCTGCGCCGTAGCATTTGTCTGTAAACGCCAAGGTCGCAGCCCTGGACTTGCCCCAGCTGTGCAAGAGGCATCTCCCCAAGCGCACTGGTTTCCTCTGAGCTTGTTGTAACTCGGCCCGGGGGACAGGTGGAGGGCCCGGGGCGGGCAGCGGCCCCTGCGGCAGCTTACAAATGAGTCCCAGGTGTGCAGCTAGTTCTGCCCGGCCTGGTCAGGAGGGTGGAGGCGAGCCCCTCCCGTCCGGATGCGCCGCAGCCGGGGACATGCCGCAGGGGGGGTGACAGGCGGCCAGTCCCACCCTTCCCCGTGCGCACCCGGGCGCGGTCCCATTTAAACTTCTTCCGCCTCAGCCTCGGGCTCCCAGGGAGGAGTCCCAAGAGGAGGATAGCCCTAGGCTGCGGCAGCGGCTGCGGCGTCCAAAACTCGGGCGGAGTGACACCGCCCCCCCGGGCTAGTGGGATGGAGTGGGTAAGTGTTGGTGTTGCTGACGCGCGCCGAGTCTGTCTTGTGCATTCCAGCTTTGGGGAAGCGGGAGGAAGGGAAGGCGCTACTGTGCGTTTGGCAGCCTCGGCCGCTTGCTAGGACACCTCCCTGGGCTTAGCTCCGGGTTATCTGGCTCCCGCTGGGGACCCCACGGGAGAAAGGAAACAGGGAATTAGGGAATTGAGTGGCCGTTTTGCCGTTCTGCTCCTCAGTTCTCGGTATCTGCGGCTGGACGGTTGGATTTACCACTAGTGGTGGTGGCAGTGGAAGGGTCCAGCAATTTTCCAGTCTGTGACTAAAACAGGAGCGCGAGTAAAAGCGGACAGAGCTTGTGGCGAGCTCGCTGCTGGGGACGCTGCAGCCATTGAGCCCCTTAAACTCTTTTTAAGCTCGGATATGTGAAGCGAACTTTTCGGTTTTGACCGTACCTTAAACGACTATAAGTACTTTTCTCACTGCAGGGAAAAAAAAGTCCCCAGAAAGGGAAGCAGTTTCGCGCTTCTGAGCGCACTTTCAGTCCTTTGAAGTAGGAAATGACTGAGAGCATCTCAGTATCCTATTGCTTCCAGTTCCTATGGACAGCTGGTCCAAAGGGCAGACCTAGGTGAATTTCACGCAGACTTCTGAGTTTTGTTATCTTTGTAAACATATGGGGGGAGGGGAGTGTATGACGAGTCATAAAACAAAAGTCTGAAGCGCAGGCGGTTAAATTAACTTGGCCTCAGGGGGGTGTCCTGGTTCCAGAGAGTACGTTTCTGCAGAGAGGGTTTTCCTTTTATCCCCAAGCTATCCTGCGTAAAACAACCAGATTCATAAGCCTATACTAACCAACTGCAAACTGCATTAAATACCCTGGGCAAGTAGAATAAAACTATGCAAGGAGCTCCTCCTAAATTAGAGGAGGCATCGTGGAGGACGTGAAATTATAATTCAAGATTTTTCACCTCCAGTTGATTTTGTTGATTTGGTTTTTACAACAGTTGTGAGTACTGCAACGATAACGCGACGCGGTCTGTAGCAGTAGCAGTCACAATCACCACCCATAAATGGTCCAACATTTAAAATGAGTAGAGAAATAGAAATGGGAAGATGGAAGGGGAAGGGCAGATAACACCCCTAATTAGAGCTAGAGAGAAGAACCCTAACGCAGTACTATCTTCCAGTAGCCACCACTGCCAAGAATAATTACCTGATTTAACAGTAGCGTATACCGATGTTTATAGTGTTTAAATATTCAGACTGACTTAGGCTTATTTAAGGAATAAAAGTGTATGTATGTATGTATGTATACTGTACATGTCTGTGTATTTATTTTCATGTTGATTGCTCATTCATCAGACTTGACTCTGCTCCCTTCTCTTAAAACTTGACAGTAGGTGTTGTGGCTAGTGTGTGTTAAATAATGTTCGGGGTGCTTAGTATGATGCCTGTCACCCAGGGAACACACCCTAAATGTTTTGTGGTGCGGCAAATTTACTTGCTCCACAGTCACCCTCTGATGACTGGGATTTTGAAGAATTCTGAACAAAATAAATATCCTCCTATGTCTTATGATTTAGGATACCCTGCAGTAATCTGATCACCATCCATGGCTTTTGTATGCATTGATATAGACTGTTTATGCACAAAGCATGCTTATTCCTTTTATCAGCCTTTCAGGTTCCTACTTTCTGTGGAGACTTCAGCTGCTGCTTCCTGTGCCAAGCCTTCTCTCCTTCCTCAAATATTCCCAGAATATTTTTGTCTGGTATTTTCTTCTGGGAAGAAACTCCCTAGATATTTACTGTGTAACTTTTTTTTTCTTTTTTGGAGGGGTAGGGCAGGGCGATTGGGGTTAAGTGACTTGCCCAAGGTCACACAGCTAGTGTTAAGTGTCTGAGGCCGAATTTGAACTCCTTCACTCTATTCACTGCACCACGTAGTCACCCCCTTACTGTGTAACTCTTACACTTTTACTATCTAATTATTTAATTTCTTTGTTTTAATTTCCCCATCTGTAAAATGACCTTGTTGGCCTCGGAAGTCTCTTCCAGCCTCCAAATCCATGATCTTTGACTCCCATTATACCCTACCTTGTCTTATTCTTCTTTAGGCACACTTATTATATTCCTTTG
>CM053598.1:92869948-92894499 GCA_028646575.1 Pseudocheirus occidentalis | reverse complement strand
ACACACACACACACACACACACACACACACACACACCTAGTCGTGTGACCTTGGGCAAGTCACTTAACCCCAACTGCCCTCCAAAAAAACAAAAACAAAAAACAGATAAACCTATTGGGTCAGGAGGATTTCCTCTCTTGATAGAGCAAGGATGTTTATTTGAAAGTGAGACCTATCATGGTGCACTGATTAAATTGACCAACATTCAATTATGCTCCAAGCATTAAGGATAAAGAGATGGTGTTAAACAGTCCTTACCCTTAAAGAGCTAATTTTCTAATGTGGAGATAGCAATATGTAAAAAAGATATGCAGACCTATGATCATTTGAGGAAGGAGAAAGCACTAAAAACCAAAGGATCTGGAAAAGGCTTCACTTGTAGGAGTCTTAAAGGAATCCAGGGATTCCAGGAGGCAGAGGTGAGGAGGGAGGACGTGGGAGAGGTAGGAGAGGAAGTGAGTGATTCATCCTAAGTACTAAGCGATTTTCTGTTTGTGAGTTTTTTAGTCTTAATCTTTAGTCTTGAAATATTATACTTTTCAAAAAATGTAGTTATTTCATTTTGGAGGGAAAACTTGGGGGTTTATACGGAGAGAAAGTATAATTGCACCTAAGCTATTATGGTTCTGATATACTTGGCAGAAGGGAATGGAAAGTGGAATTCTGTAACAACCTATTCTTTGTGTTCCCTCTGCCTGAATGATAGTACAAGTAAGTGACTCTCTTCATGTGACTAGAAGGGTCAAATAGAATGATGGGATTGGAAGAGACTTTGAGAAGTCATCCATTCCATCCCTCTGTCCCTGGATTTCACAGTGCCGTTCTACAGAAATAGTAGTGACTTATCACAGCCAGAGAATGCACAGGGACAGACTAACAGTATCTGGGTATTTGTTTACTCCCCCCTCCCTTGACCTTTTCATGTAACCAGTATTAAAAAGATGTTTTGTGCTCTAGCCATTGTCACTAAAGGGGCAAAGAGGCCAGCAAGAGACTGGGTGAAGTAACTCAGCTATTCCTCCCCTTCCCTTCCCTCCACCCCCCCATGCATCAGTTATGAAGATCAAGGAAAACCTAGTAGATAAACAGAATTGGCAGGAATGCATTTTTCCTTAACTTACTTTAATTCATCAACATTTCTTTTAATTTTCCCCCCTTCCCATTTTTTATTTTGGACCCATGAATCAAGATTGACGTTCAAATTACTGTTTTCTATCACTTGTTCCATTAGACAATTCATGCCTGAAAATTAATATAGTTGACCAAATACCATTGTCATGGAACCAGAAACTGATAATGAGACTTTTGTTGCTTATGATATAGATTTTAATATCTTTTAAACCATAATGATATTTACTTTCTAGTGCCAAACTTATGGAAAGCAGTATTTTAATCAGTCATTCTTCTAGTTTTTCCTTTTCCAATTTTTCCTTAATAGCACCACTCTGAGTTCTGCCACTGAGGAGAGGAAATCTTTCTTTGGACCTGATTTTATTCATTCCTGAGCCAGGTATTAGGACTGGTTCGAGCATAAAAATGGCTGAATTGTACCTGATAGACCACACACGTGGCTGCCTTTGACTCTTCTTTGTACTTGTAAGGCAAGCAAGAAGCAACACAATGCAGGTGGGTGCTTAGTAATTCTCAGGTAAAAATAACAGGGAAGCTGGTCAGGGCCATTACCTATGGCCTTAGGTATCTATATAACAATAACAAAGTGAACTTGAAACTATAAAACAAGAAGGTGAATATGATCTGATCTGTTATTAATGGGAAGTGTAGAGAATATAAGATGATGCTTTGTCTATTGTTTAATTGTAAAAAAAAAAAAAAAAAGTCATTTAATTTTAGAATGAAACTGGCCAGAGGACTCTCCTCCATCAAGGTGTCTCTAATGCATTTATTCAGATCATATAAGCTTATTTGAGAGGAGCAACTGCAGAAATGATTTTGTTTAATGATCCTTTGGTTATCAGTATTAAGGGAGGCATAAAACGGGGAGTCACTTGCCTTCTGCAGGTATTTACCACTGTTATAGGGGCAAATGTAGAGTTCAAATATGTAGTCTGTAGATCCAGATGGAAGAGGGGGTACTCAGTAGATCCTTGGGGCCTCTAGCTGATTCTGTTGGCAGATGACAATGTCCTGATTACGTTAAGCCTCAGAAATTTATAGGGCCTTCTTGGTGTGTTCCATGGTCATTTCAAGACATATCAGATCAGCAATCCAACCAGGAGAAATCGAATGAAGAGTGAATATTGCTCAGATTATGACATGTTGTAGGCAGGGCAGGCAGCACATTGAGTTGGTTTAGTATGTCTATTTCGGACAGGCACTGCTTATAGACAAATGACAGGAATAAGGTAGAATTATTGCACTTGTCCTTTCTTTGGATCTATTTAAATAAAAAAAATTGTATAAGTACAGAATAAGGAAGAAATTTAATGTGTTGAAAATTTTAGCTGACCATGAACTAAATACAAGCCAATGATGTGTTGTGGTTGCTTAAAAAAAAGTAATGAGGTCTTTTTTTTTTTTAAAGTTAACAGGTGCTTTTACTTTTTTATTCCATTGAAAAGTTCAAAAACATGTGCAATGTGTAACACCTGTGGACCTCCCACCTTCTCATATCTCTGCGTCAGAGTCCCATTTGATCCTGTTCATTTTACCTATACTTTTGATTTTTCGCTGTGCAGTGGTACCTTCCATTTGCATTGCTGTAGTTACTATGTACATTGTTTTCTTAGCTCTTGCTTATTTCACTCTCCATCAATTCCTATATATCTTTCCAGGCTTCTGTGTATTCAGCTCACTCCTCATTTCTTGTAGCACCATTACATTTCTGTCCCACAGTCCCCCATTGATGGACATCTACTTTGTTTCTAATTCGTGTTGGTGGTCATTTGTTTTTCCGTCACGCCTGACTCTGTGAACTCACGGAGGGTTCTCCTGGCAAAGATACTGGAGTAGTTTGTCATTTCCTTCTCCAGGTAATTTTTGCAGAAGACAAAACAGGCAGACGGGATCAAGTGATATGTCCAAGGTTATGGAGCTAGTAAGTGTCTGAGACCAGATTTGAATTTAGGAAGATAAGTTTTCTGACTCCAGGCCCAGCACTGCACCACCAGCTATTTCTTCTATTTCTTCTACTTCTTAGTTATCACAAAAGTGCTGCTATAAATATTTTGGAGTATATAGACCTTTTTCTTTTTAGAAAAATCATTGGCTTCCTTGGATTATAACAAACCCAGCAATAGTTAGTCTCTGTTTCAAAATACATGGACATTTTAGTCACTTAATTTACAGAATTATAAATTGCTTTCCAGAATGATCATACCATTTGCATGAGAAGCTCCACCAACAATGTATCAGTGTGCCTACATATGTATACATACGTATATATGTCTACATTTAGAAAGAAATCTCTTACTAGTCTCTGTTCTCATTTTGTTGCTCATTGCAGACCGTGCCTGTTGCATTTACTCACTCCTCCTGCATTTTTCTTATTCCTGAATGTTTTTGAGAGTCCAAATAAATCTTTTTTAGTTTCCATTTTCTTTCTTAAAAATATTTTTCAAACTCTAAAGAATGTCCATCTTTTGTCCTGTATGGCTAAGCTCTTATTTATAGAATAGGGTTGCCCTGGGCTTTGCCCTAAATTCCATTGTTCTTTGGGGCACATTATTCCATACTTTCCTCCTTTTTCTACTGGGTGTGGAATAGTTTTATATTATTCAAATGTATTTTTCTTTGTATTTGAAGGTCTTTTTCCTGATGGCTTGCAGAACTTGTTATTATTGAATGGAACAGTTAAATTTAACCATACTCCATGTGTCTTTGCAGCCTTGAGCCTGAGGTCATCTGTGAATTTTTTTCGGTTGGAATTTTGTTTTTTGTGTTCAGAAGGTCTCGGTGGTTCTCTTCTGTTATTTCCTTCATTATTCTTAGAAGGTTTTTTTTTTTTAAATCCTGTCAATTTTTTCTGGGAGATACATGATCAGTAGGTGGTCTCTGTGCTTATTTCTGTGCATCCCGTCTCCAGAATCCATATGTTTTGTTTGCATAGTGGACATATTTTCTTTCAGAATTCTTGTTTTTTGTTTTTCTTCTTTTAGGTTGTCCTTTACTTCTATTTGCATTCCAGGTCTGTTGTTCTCTATATTATTTCTTGGAGGAGGCTTCCCATTGCAGATCCAAACTTTTCTATTTTGCTTATTCTATTTTACTATGCAGGACATAAATATGCTTTCATAATTTTCATGTTTTCTTTTAAACCACCAGGAGCTTCATATTGTGGTTCTGTGTTCTCTTCAAATTCCACAGGACCTTCTGTTTTGTCAAATGTTCATCACTTCCCTTTTTTTGTTTGTTTTTTGATGAGGCATTTTGGATTAAGTGACTTGCCCACAGTCACACACCTAGTAAGTATCAATTGCCTGAGGCTGGATTTTCATTTCCCTTTATTTTGCAAGTATTTATTCAGTAATCCTGTACTTGTTTACTAGGTCTGGAGGCCATATTTCTATCTGTTGTTACTGTTTTTTCTGTTAATTTATAAGTAGCTCTTTTCTGTGAAAGCTAAGAATTAGAAGGAACAGCTAGGTGGTACAGTGGATAGAGGCTGGGAGTCAGACTTCCCAAATTCCAATCTGGTTTCAGACACATACTAGCTGTGTGACACTGGGCAAGTCACTTAATTCTGTCTCAGTTTTCACTTCTATAAAATGCACTGGAGAAGGAAATGACAAACCACTCCAGAATCTTTGTCAGGAAAACCCCAAATGGGGTCACAAAAAGTCAGACGTGACTGAAAAATGTCTGAACAATAAGAATTAGAAACAAAGTAGATGCCCATCACTTGGGGAATGGCTACACAAATTGTGGTACAGAAATGTAATGGTGCTATAAGAAATGATAAGTGTGATGAATACAGAAGCATGGAAAAATATATATGAATCAATGGAAATCCTGAAATCTTTGGTACTTTTAGCCATTCTCTCCCCTTACTTTCCTTATCACTTATTCTCTGGTTCTGGTTTTCTTGGGGGCTGGATCTCAAAATGTCTGAACCTCTTCCAGCCTAGAGCTCTGCTCCAACTGACATTTGGGTGGTTTAGGACTATCCCAAGGTAGATGCTGTGTTCTTTCCCTCAGGCTTGAGGGAGGGGAGACTAGAACATCAGAGGTGGCTTTTGATGAAAGCATGTGTTGGTGTCCTTGGGTCTGCTAGTGAAGCCTCCATCAGTAGTGTGGAAGGTGGTGGATAGTTATTGAGTGAGTTCAGGGTCAATGAGTATTAGCTCCTGAATTTGGGGGTATTTATTGCCTTCTTTTGGATTCTGGTTAACCAGACTGTGGAGACAGCTGAAGTTGTTTTATCTTTGGTACATAATTCCTGTTTTGGAGAAGTTTGAGAGGTTGTGGAGATGAGAGAAAATATCTGCTCTTCCATCTTGTCACTCACATGACCCAGTAGTCTCCAGTAATGTAGTCTTAGGCTTAATTTAAATCATTCCATTGAACTATTCTGTTACCACATCTGAAGGATTGTGTTTAATCCAAGGTGCCACATTTTAAAAAGGTAATTAGTATGAGGAAACTACCCTGCACAGAAGTAAAAGGGAAAAGGGGAATGATAACCCTGAAAAGGGAAAGTTATAGTAGCTCGGGTCAAACATTTGACCATATCAATTGCAGAGGAAGAAGAGTAGACCTCTAGGTGACTCCAGAAAACTGGAACAGCACTCATGAATGCTGCAAGGGAAGCAAATTTGTAATTCAGTTTAAGGATGAACTTTATTTGTAACAGCAGAACAGGGATGGCTAGGTGGTGCAGTGAATAGAACAATGGCCCTAGAGTCAGGAGGACCCGAGTTCAAATTTAGCCTCACACACTAGCCATGTGACCTTGAGCAAGTCACTTAACCCTAGTTGCCCTCCAAAAAGAAAAAAAAGTAACAGCAGAACAACAGCTGAACCAGGTGACTTGACTGAAATTGCTGAAGTTGAGGATTGATTATCAGGGATGCCATTGAAATGGAACTTTTTATTGGATCACATGACCTTGAAGGTCCTTCTCACTCAGAATCAATGATTCTCTGATTTCCAAGAGGCAGATAAGACAGTAGCATAAGAAATACCTGGCTGTGTCAAGATCTAGAAAGAACAGAGTTTAAATGGAGACTGAAGCAATCAATCTACATGCTATTGTTCTTTTCCATGTTTGGTTTTCTTTCTTTTCCCCATTGTTCACTCCATTGGTTACAACCCTTCTATACAACCAGACTATTGTATAATGTGAAAGTATTTGCAGATCCTGTACTTGATTGCAAGCCACCATGGGGGGGGGGGGGGTAGGGGAGAAAATTTGAAACTCAAGGGACTGTGGAACTGAATCTTGTAAACTAAAAGTAAATAAACAAGTCAATTAAAAAAAAACACTGCATTGTGTCCCAAATATAAGCCTACTTTGGGGAAGGATAGAAGGTCATGCATCATCTGATAAACACCCCATGAATTCATGAAACATAATGCTGTATGGAACTTTTAGAATCTTATGAGAGTGTTTCTAGATTTTCTTATTTCTTTCAAGTCTGCATAGGCCTGCCCTCTTTTCTCCTACTTTCTTCTGCTTCCTGTCTTATAGAATTCCAAGGGAGTTGTATAAGAAGATGACTGACTGCCTTCTTGCCAAGAAGTATCTTTTTCAGCCTTCATTTTATTTTGGTTTTTAAAAAGATATGGACTTTCTGGTGTGCAGTGACAGTCTGTGATGGATTCTTTGCAAAATAGATGCCAAGGCTCTATTTTTTTTTTTTCTTTTCCAACAAGTCCAATTGCATTTTCTTTCTGGAATGTTTTCTGAGACTTAAGCTAAGAGAATATCTGCGTGTGTTGCTCTGGCTAGATAGGGTTAGTCATCAAAAAATTGAGCTGATTATCTGTGGAATGTGTTGTTGTAATTGAAGCCAGACCCCCCAGTTATGAAGTTTGAATTACACTGAATCATGTTTCATTCATTCAACAACCATGCCTAGTATAAACATTCACCAATAATGGCTATAATCAGCATAAATGTTTGCGTTAATATCCTTTATATAGTGTGAACAGTACTTCAATGTACACCCTGGTCGTATTTATGCAGTATTGCTAAGCACTAACCTTCTTCCACCCTGTCCTTTCAATCAAAGTTTCCATTCCTGAAGATCTCAGTTAGCTTTCAGGCAATCTGATTATCTAATTGAAGTCATTTACAGTAAGGTATGAATGACTAATAGCTTAATTTTCCCAGAGGATATTTGCATTTAAAAAGCAGGGCTTATTAACCCAAATGAATCTCTCTTTGGCATGATCTTCGTGGGAGGAGCTGCTGCTACTTTGGTCTCTAGGGGAAGGAAGGCAAGGTAAAGGGAATTGAGGGCACCTCCCTTTACCCAGCTTTCTGCCCCACTAAGGAAACTAGTTATGTAGCACCAGCTATCTCTGTTGCTTTTTCTGTAAGCTACATTGATATGCAGCTGCCCACAAATCAGAATATTTCTACATGGCTTCAGTTAGACTTGTACAATTAATTTGTAAACATCCCTTGGAAATCTACCCAAGAGTTAGTTTCCTATTATAAGTGAGGACTGGAGGCTTTCTTGTGCGAGTTAGGCAATTCTTGGAAGGGACGGGTACAAAAGAGGACAGTATTTATACATGCAGAAAGAAGACTTTTGTCCTGGGATTAGACAAGTTGCCTCAACATCTAGCTCTACCAACCCTGCCCTGACCTATCATTTCAGGGTCATGAAAGATTCAGGGTCAAAAGCTGGGGTAAAGGCTTTGGGGCTTCCCTTCTTCTCAGACCCATTAAAAAAATATATATCTGTTCATAAAGGAAACAGTGTTAGAAGTCTTGGGAGGAAGGAGTTGGCCTATATCCTAGATCCTGAGTTGGGCTCCATTTTTTAAAGGGAGAAACAGCTTCCTGTCTGATCCCTGCAAGGATGGGAAGGAGCAAGGATAGCCCTCAGTAGGTTTTGAAGTTAAGGAAACATTTTTTTTTTCTTTCCTATCTCTCAACAACTGCTTTCCACTGCCCCTTATCCAGAAGCCCAGTGAAGATAGGAAAATGTGGTGGTCTTTACAGGCATTCTTCTGGAGAAGTAAGAAGAGCAAGACCACTTGAGCTCCTTTGGCTTCTGGTGGTCAAACAGTTTGAAGGGAGGACCATCTTCAAACATCAGCCTGCTCCTAGCTTGTCAGCACTTCTTTAAAGTAGGAACAAGATTGCCCAATTAAACCATGCTTCTCCATGAGATAGAAACAGAGTATTAGGACTGTATGGAATTTAAGAGAAAATTGTGATCTGACCCCCTTATTTTACAGTATAGCCCATGTTTGAATCAACTTCAGTTTGAGCTGGTTTCCTTTTATTTTCGTTTGACCCCATTTTTTTCCCCATCATGAAGGTGCTAAACTTCTAAAAGAATGGGAAGTGTATTTCACGGATCCTCAGGAGAAAATGAGGTCTTCAAGGGTCCTGTTATATCTACTAATTGGACACTTAAAAACAAAATTGGAAACCTGTTCTCACACCAGAAAGGGCTCATAGGAAGCAAGAGGGGGACAACAATCTAGATGTAATATGGAGAATGAACCTTGAGAATGAGCATGAGTTCCTAGGGTCCCATGCCAAAGGGGCAGGATAGAGTAATGGTAGATATCGGAGAGAATAATGAGACTTTAGGGTTCATCTCAGTGATGAATCTGGAAAGCGGCCGCTGTCTCTCTAGGAGTTGGAGTGAGGTTTTCACCCAGCTTCTAATAAGACTTCTTTTTATGACTTTGATATTGTGAAGAGGGATGCTTGAAAACCCTCCTCTTAGCAAAACCCTCTGAATGCATCTATTCCCTTGGTGGAAGGTGAAGTTGAAAACTTGGATCTTAATGGGAGCAACTGCAGCCACTGGGGAGTGGAGATTTTAGAACTTTATCAGAGGAGTTGAATACTACTTAGAAGTTTTAATGTTTGGGTCTTTTATTTTCTATTCCATTCAGCAAATGTATGCTAACTTATGATGCAGATGTGTAGTCCTTGTGGATAACATGCGATTGAAGAGATGAAAATCTTAATAGGAATAAATTGACTACATGAGATGGGACAGATCCTGGATCCAGTCACAAGTTGGAAAGAGGGGAACCTCAATAAGTCCATTTGTACTGGTTATGAAGCATTGGAGAGGAGCTGGAGCAGCTTGTGCTTGGAATGCTGTCTGGTGATTTCTGTAGAGATTGGGAAGCACGTGAGCAAGCATAGTGTCTTCCCCCTGTCCAGCTCTGCATTCTGACTCTTGGTGGCCATGTAAAAGAGGTGCTACTTTGGAATGAATTTCTGTGCCTTGCATACCAGAAAAGGAAGCAAATCCAGAGAGAGGGTGGTTTGCTCAGGATCACAAGGCCATTGTGCCAGAACTTTCGGTCTCCTTGAGCCTGGCCCTGTGCTCTTTCTACTTTGCAGTACTGTTATGTTCATTAAAATTGGGGGGGGGATACCTAGCATTTTCATTAAATTGTCATCTATGATTAAATGATTTTTGAGAAGCACCTGGTATAATGGACCAACCTTGGAGTCAGAAACCTAAGTTCAAGTTCCACCATTGACAGTGTGGTAGGTAGCTGTGCGTAAGCCAAGAAACATTTCAGTGACCCAGGAAACTCTGAGATGATAAATTTCATAGGAGTTGCTACATCAGTGGAGAGAGTTTTCTATGTCAGAGAAATCCCCACATAGAGGAAATCATAGGTCTGGACAAAAAAGAAAAAAAAGCCATGATCGTGTTTTGTATTTATATTTTTAAATTATTTATTTTAATATTTTAAGGACCTGTGATTGAGTCCTTTGGTTATTCCTTCCACTAGGATAGATTGTGATCCTTCTGTGCCTTAGATGAGATTCATAAACTGCTATGGCAGAAGAATTCATCGCCCTTTCAGTCACTTGCTGTTGAGCCTCACTAGGTTGGCGCTCAGATTAGACTGCCTGAACTCAAAGCTGGTCTGTTTTGTGAGACCCGTCATAACTTATACTCACCTGGCATAATCTAAAGAAAAAATGATCTACACTCTTCCCTCTTCTTTCTCTCTGCTGTCCCCCTCCCTGCCCAATAACAATCACATCAGGATATTAAAGGTTATTTTTTAAGTGAAATGCCTTAGTTTTTCAAGGGTCTATAAAGTCAATGTCAGTCATCCCCTAGTCTGATGCATATACATTTATCATAAATCATTGATTTAGATCTAGGAAGGACATGTCCTTATTGCAAGATATCTGAGAAATGTATCATTCTTCATCCTAATAAAGAGCCTCTTCAAACTTAACTGGGCTGGTCATCTGAGACAAACATAATCTCCACCGGACTTACATTTAAAACCTCTACAGACTGAAAAACCAACAAAGCCATAAAACAACCTTCACTTGATCCTAATGTTTCTGCTAGCTTTCTTCCCATATGTCTTAACCTTTCTTGGCTAAACTCCTTGAGAAAGCCATGGACCCTGCCTATTTTCTCCTCTCGCTTGATTCTGAACCCTCTGCAGTATGACTTGTGACTTCATCATTTAATGAAAACTGCTCTTTCCAAAGTCACTAATGAACTTTTTTTTTGGAGGGAGGAGGGCAGAGCAATTGGAGTTGTGACTTGTCCAAGGTCACATGACTAGTAAGTGTTAAGTGTCTGAGGCTGACTAATGATCTTTTATTTTTTTTTTGCTTTTTTTTTTTTTTTGGAGGGCAGTTGGGGTTAAGTGACTTGCCCAAAGTCACACGGCTAGATTTTTGTGTTAAGTGTCTGAGGCCGGATTTGAACTCAGGTCCTCCCGACTCCAGGGCCAGTGCTCTATTCACTGTGCTACCTAGCCGCCCCCTAATGATCTCTTAATTGCTAAATCTAATGAATGGCTTTTTCTTAATGCTCATCTTCCCTCTTGCTGTGACTGTTAATGCTGTCAGTCACCCTCTTTGATGTGTAGGTTTTCATGACACTGATACCTTGATTTTTCTAAGCGCCTTGTCTCCTTTGTTGGATCTTCATCTAGGTCACGCCCACTAAAAGTGAATGTCAAGTCATCAGTAAACATTTATTGGACTCTTATGTTCTAGGCACTGAGCTTAAGTGTCTGGGGATGTGAAGAAAGGCAAAATAGTCCCTGCTTTCTAGGAACTCCCATTCTAGTAGAGTGGGGGGGGGGGATAGAAGAGAGAGTCTTATAAACACTAAAGTATATATAACATATATACAGGGCAAATTGGTAGTGATCTTAGTACTGGCATTGAGGGGGACAGGCAGAGGCAGAGAGTAGGATTTTAGCTGAGACTTGAAGGAAGTCAGAAGCAAGAGATGAGAAGGAGAGCATTTCAGACATGAGGAACAAGCCAGTGAGAAGGCACAGATTCAGGAGATGGGGTGTTGTGTGTGAGGAGAAGAAAGGAGATTGTCATTGGATTGTAGTGTGTATGGAGGGCAGTAAAGTAAGAAGACTGGAAAGGTAGGAAGGGGCAGGTTGCAAAGGGATTTAAAAGCTCTTTCCCCTTTACCCTTTATATATACACAACATCTCACTTCATGTTCTGATCAGCTTCCACGGGCTCGTCTGCATATCCAGCCTTAACCTTTCTCTTGAATTCCAGTCCCATATCACAGAAGGGTTTTAGGACATCTCAAACTGGATGGCTTACAGGCATCTCAAGCTTGGCACGTCCAGAACAGAACTCATTATCTGTAACCAAGCCCCTCTTCCAAAATTCCCTGTTACTGTCGAGGGCACCGCTAATCCTGTAGTCATCCCACTTCCCAACCTCAGTGTCATCCTTGTTTCTTCTCTTGCACTCATTCCACATGGATAATCTGTGTGTGCGTGCGTGCGTGCGCACCTTTCTATGTCTCCCTTTCTCTTGACTCATACAGTCACCATCCAGGTGTAGGTCTTTACTGGTGAACAGCTGGACTGTTTCTCAGTAACCTCATTAGTCTCCCAGCCTCAAGTCTCTCCCCAACTCAAATCCATTTTCCACTCAGCTTTGTAAAGGGCATGCTTGACCGTTTCACTCCTCTGCCCCCTCCCCCTTCAAAAAAATTCTAGGGGCTGCCTGTTATCTCCGGAATCAAATATAAAAATCTTCTGTCAGGCATTTAAAGCCCTTCATTACCCGGCCTCTTGATCTCTCCTTTCTTCTCACACTTTACTCCCCTCTAGACTCAACAGTCCAGTGAAATTTGCCTTCTAATTGGATGAGCCTTTGCACCGGCTTCTGCCCTGCCTCTCCTCACAGCTTGGCCGTCTTCTGCAGGAGGCATCCCCCCTCCTCCCCAACCTCTTCCTCACCTCCAGTACCTTCTCCTTACGGCTGGCTTCCATTTTCACTGCATCTGTCTTGTATGTACAGATCGTTGTATGGTGTCTTCCATTAAAATGTGAGTTCCCTAAGGGTGGATGTGGTTTTTTTTGCTTCTTTTTCACCCTTATGGCTTAGTAAAAACCCGGGCACGTAACAGATGCTTAGTAAATATTAACTGATTAACTGCTAGGGTCTGTTACAAGTTGAATTTCCTTGTCGTAACCTTTTGAAAACTAAGCATCCTAGCTATACTCTGAGCCTTGGAGTAGGGCTGGAGTCAAGGGTTTTAGGAATTCAGTTTGTTAGATCTTGGTGAGAGGTCCCAGTGCTTCAGTATTGAATAGCCTTAATGTCCCCATTTACAAAGTTCTTATCAGACCCTGAGGAACGCAAAATAAATGAAAGAATGCAGGAATTAGAGATGGGGAAAACCTTCCTTTCACAGTCAAACAACTCTCTGATCTTGTGCAAGATGCAAGATCCTATGAAAGATTGTAGATTTAAAGCTGGAAGAGGTTGTCTTCTCCACCCCTTTCATTTTGCAGATGAAGGAAACTGAGTCACAGGTAAGTTAAGTGGCTTGCCTAAAGTCACACAGGAAGCAAGAGTAGAATTCAGGTCCTCTTCTCTTTCCATCCTCCCTGAGACTCCTGTTCCTTTATCTGTAAAAACAGGGATGATAATACAGGTGTTTGGCACCCCTCAGTCTGGAAAATCTTTTAAAAAATTTTGGCCCTCCATTCCACCAAAGAAGAAGTATGAATTTTTTCTTTTTCTTTTTTGGGAGGTTTACAGTACCTTATTGTAAAATATGAGTTAAGTATTTGTTCATAGGCTCTGTGTCTTCTGCTGGCCTTTGAGTGTTGGCTGTGGCTTCTACAAAACTTCCCAAAAAATTCCCATTTAATTTCTTATGCTGACTCTTGATGTATCAAAACTGAGATGGGGAAAGTTGACTTTACCCTCCCTTGTGAAGAAAGTGCTTTGTAATGTGAATTGTGTTGCTTTAAGAAATGTGAATTGGTGTTGCTCACTGGTGTTATTGGTTATATATTGTATATTATATGTGATTTTATAGAATATATGCACATATTATATATAATATGTATTATATTTTGGTGTTATTCAAAAACATTCTCTGTATAACATGAGGTTTGTCTGTCTTGACAGCAGTTCAATTTGATACGTGATTCCATTAGTTGCTTCTTGGTTAAGAAATTTTTTTTTTAAAGAACAGTTTAATTAGTTGTTGCTACTATAAGATACATTTCAAGGATTTGTTTAAAGAATCCTCCAGGAGGGACCTCCTTTTAAAGGGACCTCCTTTGCCCTTTCATGTTACAGAAGGGGAAACTGAGACCCAGGAAGCTGACGAGACTTGCTCAGTTTATAGAATTAATTTGTATTAGAGCTTGGGCCTAAGAGCCCAGGATTGTTTTATTTTCTCTGCCTCTAAGAACACACATCAGTTTTTTTAAACCCTGAGTTTTGATCTGTTTTTCATCCCTTCTTGCTTACTGTCAATAATAGAACCAGTCCTTTGTACTTTGAAAGTGTTTCTGCTGAGCACATTTCCTTAGATCCTTGTAGCTTGGAGGTGGGCTCTTTTCATGCTATCTAGTAGTACTCATGGAGGCCCACATGAGGTATGTGTCACAGACTTCACGCATCATTTAGGATATCAGAAAGCTGTGGTTACTATAGCTAGTAGCCCTAACTCCTCAATTTCCAAGGAGAGGCAGAGGCAAATGGAAGAGAATCTGGCAGGTAATGATTAAAAACAGGTGTGTGAATAACAATTTATTTCTTAAATGAATATCATTTTTTTGTTGTTGGTTTTGCTAAGCATGTTAGTAAGAGAGAACCTCAAAAAGCAGTTCTTTAGCCCTTGGCAGATTCCTTCCCTGAGGAGAGAGGTAATCATTCACCTTTTTTGCAGGTATATGGTTATTTCTTGCCACTCAGGTTGTGATTAGCATGTGGTACCAACAATTTATGAAGCATCCCTTCAGGGCTTTAAAGTTAGTATACATAGAAGCAGTTTAGGGTGGTCTAAAGAGCTTTGGTTGGGAAATTAGGGGACGTTGGCTCCAGGACTGGTTCTCTACTGCTAAGTTTCCTATTGATCTTCCTGCAAATAATAGAGAGGATTTCTTGGTCTCAGATCCTCTCTGGGTCTTGGTTTCCTCATTGGTAAACTTAGAGGGTGTGTTTGGAGGGGAAGTGTGGACTAAAATTTTAGGACACTGCATGGAGAATCTATTCTGTTCCCTACCTGAAACACGTGTGTACACACACACACACACACACACACACACACTTATCCCCTCTACCAACATCCCTATAGATAAGTGATCATTTCACTCAGTTGAAGAATTCTGGTGATCGAGAACTCATTGCCTTACAAGGCAATCCATTCGATATTAGGGATAGGTATAAATATTAGAAAGTTGTTTGACTTTTTAAAAATTCCATGTAAGGGCTAATTTGCCTCCTTGTGACTTTCAGTTACAATCCGTTGTCCTGCCTGCAGGGGCTTGAGTAGAAGAGTCTAGTTAGCTTCCCCTGTCATTAACTGTTAAATATTTGAATACAACCGTCGGGTGGCTTCAAAGTTTTGGAGATCTTACTGTCTTTTCCATTTCTAGCATTTTATATAGTTCTCCTTTCAGCTCTAGGATGTTTTTTGTGTCATGAACCTCACTGACATTCTGGTGAAACTGTGGGCCCTTTCTCAGAATAATGTTTTTAACTTCGTAAAAGAAAACACATATTTTTTTCCCATCCAAGTTAGTGAATGAACCTTGTGTTAATTTTTTTCCCCATCCAAGTTATTGAACCCTTGTTCTAAAGGATGTATAGTCTTTAAAATAAGTGCCTTCTATTATAGTGATTAATTTATAGAGTCAGACTTTTAAAATGTCCACTTACATTGTACCAGGTGCTCTGTGGACTTGTAGGGGAAACAATAGGGTGAGCTCCTGCTTTCAGGCAGCTTACAGTTTAAAGAAGGAAAAAGGTTAACTGTACATATAGCCACATAGAAGACTTTTAAGGAGAGAGGATTTCTTGGTCTCAGATTGCTTCATTCTCTCCTTCTCCTTTGAAACCATATTTATCTGACACTAAAACTCCTGGTAGAAAAATGGAAAATTCCATTGAGTGGTTGTTTTTGTCTGTATAGCGCCAAATAGTTGGTTTGATTTTGTTTGAATGAATTGAATGCTTGTTTTGATAGCATATAAACAAAAAGTATGGGTGGGAAAAAAATCCCCACTTATTTAAAATACCCTTCTGAAATTCCCACCCATCCAGATGAATCTAGCTTAGGGGTGGGGAGCCTGTGTCTTCAAGGCCACTTGGGGTCCTTTAGGTCCTCAAGTGCAGCCCTTTGACTGAATCCAAACTTCACCAAGTGGCATTTCCTCATCCCTGATCTAGTCCAAGATTGACATGATACTGTTGAGGCCCTGCCTCCTCCCCAAGCAAATCTGACTTAAGCCCCTTTGCTATGGCTGAAGCTGTTATGTGATGACAGGGAGTGATGGTAGTTGGTAGTACTTTATATAGGATAGGCCATTTTCAAATCTTAATTTTTGAACCCTTGCATGCTGTTAGCTGCAAAGTTCCATATTTGTTTCTGAAGTTTTATCTGTCTTTATGTATGCTCCACCTTTTTTGTGGCTATAGCAAAGAATAAATATAATGTGCTAATTGTGCCCAAACCCTTTTTTGCATTGTAAAATAGAAAAGGTTCAATTTTTGAACTACATAAGAAATGGGTAAAGCCAGTGGCAATTACATCATTAGGTAGTTTTGCTTCAGGGGAATGTTCTTTAAGGGGGCAGGAGTTTCCAGGTCTTTGTTGCCATATGTCTGCTGTGTTTAAACAAAATATATCAATATAGGCAACAACAAAAAAGAAATGGATAAGCTTTGATCATTTTAGGCCCTAAATTTGTAATTCCCCATTCTCCTTTGCCTTTTTACTTTTTCCGTATTTCTCTGAAATTGATATTAATAAATCACCTGGTGGTATTTTTCACGTGAATAGTGCCCAGGATGGGCAGAGTTTTCCTAGACTTTACAAGGTTCATTGTCAAGAATTTGACCACTGAAGCAAGATGAGCCTAGTTGGGTCACATTTGATAAGCGTTGCCAGAGCACAGGTGTTGGAGTGGCTAGTTATTTTGGTTTGGGGCAGATTCCTGGTCAAATCATTTGGAGTCTCAATAGACTCTGGGAAACTCTGTCCCTGGAGTTCTCTCCCTTGGATTTAAAAGGGTTCAGGCCTTAACCTTGGGGCTCCCTTGGTATGGTGTCTTTGCCTTGCTTGTTTGGGGGAATCTCTTGAATCAAAATGAGAAGACAGTGCATTCTTTGGAATGGCAGTGGAGGCTCTGTGGGCACTAGAGGTGGTGGGCAGTGGGGGATGACTTAGAGATTTTTGAGAAGGTTAACATATGGAAAATGGCATTTTAGGAAGCTTAACTGGGTGAAAGTGTGGAGGCTATAATAGGACAATATGGCCCTAATACTTTTTAGGGTGCACATAATAGAGCCCTAGGAAGTACCAGGGAGGGGCCAGCGCTCCACCTTCTTGTCTCTTACTCTACTAGGAGTTACTTCTTTCTTTTGACTTCAAGGCTCCTTGATGAAGGGAGTCAGAAAAATCAGTTGGGAACCTTTTGTGTTCATCTTCTGGTAAAGTGATAAGGATTTTGAACTAAATGCTATCAGTGGGAAAGAGACAGGAGGGAGGGTCATTTTGAAGGAAGAATTGACAGAATTTGGTTACTGATTTATTTACTTCTTGAATTTTTTTCTTTGAGGATGAGGGAAAAGGGAATAGTTTGTGCAGTTTTGAGACAGCTGAATGAGTGGTACCATTGGAAGAAACAGGAAAGTCCAGAAGCCAGTGGTTTGGGAGAGAACGGTGGCTAAGTGAGGTTCTGGCATATTAGGTTTGAGTTAATGGGGAAGATACTCATCAGCTTTGTTAGAGATATGAGATTGAAAGACAGAAGGAGGGTCAAAGCTAGAGATAACTGATTTAGAAGTCATCAGTGTCCCACTTAGAGGTTGAGCCATAAGAGGGGATAAGTTATTTGAGGGAAAAACTGTATGTGAAACAGCAGAGGGCCATGGAATGAACTTTATGGTAGTCTGTATTTAGTTAAAATAAAGAAATAAGTTGAAAGGCACTCAGAAAGGTAAGAAAACCAGGATATCATAGCATTCAATTCAGTTTTCCAAATATTTAATAATATTGGTGCCATGTGCCATAGTACTGTTAGGTATTGGGAGAGTTAGAAAGTTGAGATAATACATATTCCCAGGCCTTACAAAAGTTGACAGTCTGGTGGTTGGAGGGTGGGAGAGATGGGAGGGGGGATTTTAGAGGGGAAAGATGTACATAAATAACTCATAATACTGAATAATACATGATTAAAGAGGTTTAAGCAGTATTATGTGCAGTATAAGGGGAGAGAGGTCTGTACCAACTGCAGGAGATCAAGGAACACTTTATGATAGAGGTAGCATTTGAGATGTTATTTGAAAGACAGGTAAGAATTCAGCAGGTACAGAATAATGAGTCATCCCATACATAGGCGACAGGAAATGAGATTATTTAGGTCAAGGCATTTTGTGGACCATCAAGGGTGGTATATATTAGCCATTATTTTTATTAATTATTTATTTTTATTAATAGTAACCAAGACAAAGAGATGAGTAAGCATATAGCCTAGTTTGATGGACTGCAAGGGAGAAATGGAGTTTTGAGAAACTGTGATCAATAATGGATTGAGCAAAGACTATTGATTGATTAGTTAGAGTAGTGGGTGTGGAATCCTGAGTGGAAGGGAGAATAGGGCAGAACTGGAGGCAGAGTGATGTAGTTAGAAAGAGCATCAACTCAGGAAACTTCAGTTCAAAAGCTACCTCCGATGCTTACTACCTTCTCTTTCCTGACCTGCAAATGATGGGGTTGGACAAGATAGCTTCCAGTAATAGGTCTGTGATCCTAAGGATCAGCATGAAGTGGCTAAAAGAGTTGCTGGACCCCCTCCCATCCGTACCTTAACATAATGACCTTAGTTAGCTTTTATGTTTAAGTTGCTAAAGCACTAATTTTTTTTATTATCAGAATTTTCTTGACTTTTTTTTTTATATAATGGCAACTTCTATTATAAACCAAAGTAAAGGGATTACATAGACTGAGCCATTCTTTCCCTCAAGAGGGGGAAAAATTGTGTTAAATGGAATTCTGAGGAGGAAAAAAGAAGTTCAGTTGGAGCTAAAACTTATTGGCGGTTGTCTAGTTCTGATTGTTTTTCTAGCTTTTTTAGTGTGTATTCTTGCCACAAAAGTAATAGTTGGCCCTTGATCCCCTTCTACCAAAAGAAGGAAAATCTTTTCACGTCACATCTGAGTTGGAAGGGACCTAAGAGAGCATTTGGTCTAATATGCACATTTTACACATGAGGAAGTTGAGGCCTTGATAGTAGACGGGCCTAAGCTGGGATTGTGGCAGATCTGAGACCAGACTCCAGGCCATCTTCCTCCTATTATGCTTCACTAACATTGCCTTTGTTGGAAGAGAGAAGGAAATGTTTGCTACAGGTTTTTCATTAAAAAAAAAAGGCGTTTTTTATCCTAAAATAAATATGATAAATTATGTAAACTAAAATTAGTTAATATGTTATATCTTGCTGAAGATTAGTTGGCTAAAAGGGCAAAATCTTTATTTTTTTTCTCTGACTCTTTAAAACACAAGAATTCTCTCCTTAAATCTGTTGCCTCAAACCACAGTACATTCTTTTAACACAGTCCAGCCAGACCACAATGGGGTTTTGATAGAGCGCAGAACTATAGCTAGACTTTATTTTTAAAGCTCTTTTGAAAAAGAGAGAAAAAGTAGTAACTGAACCTTTAATGATTAAGCATAATACAAGATTTATACTAAAAGAACCAGCTTGCTTTGTTTTAAATGAACATTTGCATTTTAGAGTCTGTCTCTTTTGGAGGTATAAAAGTATTTTAATTTTCTGCCACATTCCTTATGGCCTTAAATCACCAAGGCCGGGTCTTCTGCCATGACTAGAACCAAATGTTATTTCCTAATGAAAAGTAGTGCATGATATGTGAAGTGTCAGGTAATTTGTCAGGAGCAAGGAGGAGATGGTTCTAAGGCAAACAGTTTACTCTAAAACATAATAGCTGCTTAACCCTTTAGCAGAAAATCAAGAATTAGTAAATCATAGAACACTTGTGAATTTCTTTTTTTTCTTTGAAAATACTAATTTTAGGAACAGTTTGACTTTTCATTTGAAATTAGTCAACTAAAAATGAAATCATAGCCTGAAATGGAAGAGATAAAAGCTATTTCAAGTGCCTTATTTAACAAATAAGGGATGTTGCAGCTTAACCACAGCTGGACAATCAATGACATAACTGGACATAGAACCCAGGATCCATGATCCCTGACTCCTAGCTGCATACTTTTCCCACTACGCCATGTGGTCTTCTCTGTCTGAAGTAATTCTAGACATTTCAGCTTTTCTGTGTGTTCTTGAGTGGAATTATAACGAACCTATTTAATAGAATTTCAAATGTTGAGTTAACACTTATTTTAAAAAGGACAAGGATATCTTTAATATTAACTAAGCTGTTCCAAAAAAAGCATAAATTGATGGAAACAAATACTAAAATAATTATTCACGTCAAATTTGAGTGAATAAATGTCCCTTTAAACACTTGAAGATTTGTTTTGTTTCTATATAGTTATATAGACATACATTCATTGTACATGCATTATATATGTGTGTATGTATGTATCATCCAACATATATATACACACGCAGATGTATGTTGGATGATACATATGTATATATTAAGCCAGAAGTGGGAAACCTTAATTCTGAAGGCTGCATTTAACCCTCAGCTTCATTAGCATTAAATTTTCACACAAGGTGATATTCTTCCAGTCTGACTGCATCTCAAGGGGGTAAGGGGTGAGGAAAAAATAATTTTCTCCTGGTAAATACCGTGACTATTCAATTCTGGAGATTTGATCACAATAGCTTCCAAGTTGTGAACAGCAATTAACAGCCAAAAGAGCTAAAAAGCTCACTACCACAACCCAAGTGAAGAAGTGAGGGGGCTTTTTCAAAAGCTGCTACACTGGCTCACTGAGAGACTCTTCAGAATAGGCCAAACCTGTCTTCATTTATTAAATATCTCTGTCTCTTTCTCAACTCCCACCCACATTCTTCAGCTTTGATGGCCCTTTACCCTCATCTTTCCTTTCTCTTGTATTTGTCTTTTTCTTTTACTTCTTTCTTTCTCCCATAGCTTCCAATAGCAGCTTAAACAGCTCTGCTCTAACCTACGTGAAACTTCTACCTGAATCTCCCTTCAGGTGCTCTGTAGTCCCACCAATCTGGCCTTCGTGTTGTTTCTTATGGGTGGCATTCCATCTCTTATCTCTGTGACTTCACATAGGTCTCACCTATTCCTGAATGGTTTCCCTCTTCACTTCTAAGGATCCCTAGCTACCTTCAAAACCAAACTAAAAATCTGCCCTCCTACATGAAGCTGAAGCCTTTCCTGGTATGCCTTTCTCTTTTCATCTGCAAATATTTTCCTTTCTTTTCTTTTCTTTTTTCTTTTTGAAGGGCAGTTGGGGTTAAGTGACTTATCCGAGGTCATACAGCTAGTAAGCGTTAAGTGTCTGAGGTCAGATTTGAACTCTGGTCCTCCGGGTCCTCCCGACTCCAGGGCCGGTGCTCTATTCACTGCGACACCTAGCCGCCCCAAATGTTTTATTTTCTTCCCATTTTAATTTAACTTGGAACTTCTTTGTGTCTGTGTTTTATATATTCGTGTATGAGGACGTGTTTCCCCTGGTAAAATGTAAGCTTCTCAAGGGTAGGTAGTTTCATTTTTGTCTGTATTCTCAGTAACTGATACATTGTTTGGTGGTTTCAGTCTTGTCTGACTCTTCTTGACCCCATTTGGTTTTTTCTGGGCAAGGATACTAGAGTGATTTGCCATTTCCTTCTTTAGCTCAGAGCGGGGAACAGAGGTCAATGGAGGGTTAAGTGACTTGCCCAGGGTCACACATCTAGTAAGTGTCTAAGGCTAAATTTGAATTCAGGAAGATGAAGTCTTCCTGACTTCAGGCCAGGCAGTCCATCCACTGACTCATAGGAGAAGCTTAATAAACATAGACTGATTTACTATGAAACTGAAGGATTTTAAATAATTTTTTAAATTATTGAATTAGTTGAATGACATTTTAAAATTCAAAAATGGTCTAGTTGAATATTTTGTATCTTTTTCTATGATAAAACAAATTATTAATACTAAATTGATTTTTTTACTCATGTAACTCTTTTGACCTGCTCTCCTGTGGCCCTTGACTGGAAAAAAAAAACCCAACTGATTTACATGCATGTTTATTTTTCTAGACCTGTACCAAACAGTGTAAGAAGTAACTTCTGACAATTACAGTTTTAGAGACTTGCCTGGGGGCACTAGAAAGATAAGTGACTTACCCAGGGCCATACAGCAAATATGTGTCAGGTTATTCTTACTCCAAGGTGGGGTCACTATCTGCTGTTCTATACTGTTCCTTATATATGATAGCTGTATAATATTTAGATATGCATGCAGCCTATCTATATGTACGTGATACATATAGTGTGATAATCTGCCAGGATACATGGCAGATGCGTATGTATAGTCATATATCCACACAGACCAGTTCAGATGACAAGATGTGCTTTATGAGGTAAATTATTTGCATGAGCTATTGTTCTAATTTTAAAATGAGCTTTTATTTTCCTTTATTCCATATTTTTATGCATTAGCCTTGAGAGAGAAGCCCTTTAATAAATGAAATGAATTTGGTTAAAGAAAATATATTCCTATGAAGTTGGTTCGGTACCTTTTAAAATCTTCCTGATGGAACAACAAGGTACTTAAAAATTCATTGTTAATTTTATCTTTGGAGATAGCATTCTAAGAAAGCCAGAGATTGTTTTTAAAAAAAAATTGCTTTTGGAGTGAGTTCGGAATGGAAAGAGAACCCCCACTCAGTTTGAAGGGGTTAATATCATACTCTCTTAAAGACATCTGGCAGGGGCTGTGGGTGTTGGCTGTGGTAGGACCTAGGTCCGTACCAGTCTCTACAAGGGAGCTGTCATGCCTGTTGATTTATCATTCTCTAATGTCACGGGGTATGGGATGTTGAAATTGTGGCTAGAATGTGAAATACGAAAAACATGAAGATTATGATTTAGCGTCTGGGGAGGATCATTGTTGGCCTCTGTATACAACTTGTAAACGCTGAGCATTGGAGGCAGCCCCGTGTGGTTTGCAGAGTCTGGTATGTAGCACAAAAAAGCTATGGTCTTCTGGCAGTCGGCGTGTTACCCGTGTTAGTGCAGACGCCTAAAGGAGGGGAACGATTTCAGAGACAAACACTCATTACTCCGTTAGTGATAATCTAGATGTCCGTGTGAGGCCCACAAGTACAGTTTAATTAAGTAGGGAGTTTAATTAAATGTGCACTGGAGTTCAACTAAAAGAACCTAGAAGGGGGGAGTCATTTCAATCAGTGATTCACAGGTTAAGGTCCTGATATTAGGTGCTTCCTGGAAAATTTCGAGAGTAGGAGCAGCGTCAGAAAAATGCAGTGTTGCCCTCAGTGCTTATTCAGAGTTATTCAAAGAAATTCTGATATTTGAATCAGAAGAAGGAACCAAGTAACTGTCAGATGCTTAATTTTAGGAAAAACTTATTGAAGGAAAAGTTGATATGGAAGAAGTATACCTGGCATGTGGCCCTTTTGTTTGTTTTCATTCAGCTATGTGAATTAGAAGTTCAGAGGGTTTGTTTAGGGGCTGGAATGAATCTTAAGGACCATTGAGTCCCTCTTTCATTTTTACAGATGAGGAAACCGAGGCACAGGGGAATTTAAAGGTCATTCAGGAACACATAGCTAGCGTCCGAGGCAGGATTGAAACATGAGTGTTCCATCTGCTTGGATGGTTTCTATTTTTTTTTTTTTAGCAGTATTATTTTCAGCTTTCTATTAGTACAAAATAATATATGGAAAACACTTTGCCAACCTTAAAAGTGAGAAATGAATGTAAGCTATTATATTATTACAGCAGCTAGGTTGGCACAGTGGATAAATAAAATAATAAAATCCAGGTCTGGAATCAGGAAGACGTGAGTTCAAATTTAACCTCAGATGCTCTACTAGCTATGTGACCCTGGGCAAGTCACTTAACCCTGTTTGCCTTAGTTTCCTCATCTATCAAATGACCTGGAGAAGAAAATGGCAAACCACTCCAGTATCTTTGCCAAGAAAACCCCAAACGGGGTTCTGAAAAGTCAGACACGACTGAAATGACCTGAACAAATGATAAAAACTATTATTATTATTTTTTGTTTAGATGCTACGATTTAGCTTCCCTGCACTTACCTTTTACCATGGAGTTCACCTCTTTTACATAATTTCATTTCTGCATTATTATTCCTTCATTTGTTTCTCCTTTCCTTTCAATTTTGACAAACATCTGTGGAAGGAAGTGAAGGTTCTGATTGTAGAGTGATGCTGGAAATCAGTGATTCCAGCCTTTGGCTTGAAGACTCCCAGCTTATTTTAAACTCCTTTTCTTCACAATGACATGTTACCTAGAGAACTGTCGCTGGTTGCATCTAAAATATGGGTTTTATTGATTGCCCTCTTGATGTCAGTATGCTGCAGAGCATGCTGAGTAGAGCTGATTAGACGCTAGGTCTTCTTTCAGATGAACTTGAGTGGGAAGCTGTGGGTATGCATGCATGCATGCATGCATACATGTGTGAGTGCAGGTGTATTGGTACCTATTGCAGTACTTCAAGAAGATTTAATCTTGTCATTGTGGCTGTTCTTTCCAGGGCTTCAGATCATGGCCCCTCTATTCTGTGAAAGAAGGGGATTTATTTATATATGATAAAATATATAATATATTTATATAATCTATTACAGTATATAATCCATTATGTGATATGTTATAAATATATAACATATTTACATAATCTATTATAATACACAATCTATTATATGATACATTATAAATATATAACATATTTATATAATTATAATATATAATCT
>CM053598.1:92850007-92869448 GCA_028646575.1 Pseudocheirus occidentalis | reverse complement strand
GTTAATTTATGCTCCCCTAAAGAAGTTGAAAGGCTCTGCTTTAGAATGGAAACTAAATTCTGAATGTTACAATAAAATCCAGTAACTTTTATCACCAATTTTTAAAAAATTTTAAATAAGGCATGTACTTTCATTAATACTCTTTCAATTGTGTTGATACTAATTATCTGTATATTTAGAGGCACACTCCAGTGGATTTATCCTGCTAGCCTTTATCCAATATAACATGTATGCATTTTAAATTCCATTGGGGAAAAGAGACAGAGCAGATCTATATTCTGAAGCTAACTACTTCAGTATGCTGCCACTTGATGTGCTGCTCCCTAAGCCACAGCACTCTTATCATCAGACTCACAGGTGTTAATGGGTTAGTTGGTGGAAGTTCCAGTTGAGCCATATTCATTGACGCCAGAATGTTGGCATTAGAAGGGACCTAAAAGATAAGTTTTCATATGAAGCTAAGGCCCCTGAGATGAAGTGCCCTTGGTGATTGTGACATCCAGGCTAGTTTTCTTTGTCTTGCACCGTGTTTCCAAGTTGGCACTCTTTTTCTTGGAACTGCAAACTCTAGATCAGAAGATTTTGTTTTACATGGCAAACCTCAAAAAAAATTAAAACTACCTCTAAAGCTAATATCTTCAACATTAAGGCAATATTTTCTGCTGTCAGATGTCCTGTGGTACTGAGAAGCATCTGGAAAAAAAAATACTTCATCCTAGTAAAAATTTTTTACAGGCTAATTTTTTTTAGTTTCCCAGGGTTTTTGTTTTAAGATAAACTCTGTTGTTTATTAGAGATTATTTTCTCAGTTTCCTAAACTTGTATCTTGAATAAATAAAAAACAATTTAACAGGAATAATTTTGATCTATTTCAAGTATGAAAATGTTGGTGCTAAAAGCATCACCTAGCAAGGCAGTAAAGTGTAATAGACAGAACTTAGAATCAGAAAAGCTTTGGTTCCAGTCTCATTTCATAGACTTAGTAGATTTGTGACCCTTGGCAAGTTGCTTAATCTCTGTCCCTCAGTTTCTTTATCAGTAAAATAGGGAGGACTCCTAAAGTCTCTTCCAACTCAACCTTTTAACTATGAGCTGTCAGTGATGAATTTGTACTGAACTCTGTGTGTGTGTGTGTGTGTGTGTGTGTGTGTGTGTTTTCCCTCTTTTCCTTAGTCTATGTGCAACCAGAGACAGATTTGAGATGGTGTTGGGAACAGCCTTCTGTGACAGAAGTCATGGAGGACACCAGTAGCCAATGTTCTCATAGCTTAAAGGTCCATGACCTTGAGTGGTGGCACAGGAGTTAGGAACATACTGTGTTTCCATGTGAGCTTAGAGGATAAATTATGTAAAGTCCATTGCTATATGTTAGTTAAAGGAGTTGTCATTTTTTCACAACTGCTTTGAGTATGTGTTTTGATTCTTCCTTTCCCCATCTCCGATTCCAAACTTTACATGGTTGCATAGAGACACCTGCAAACCAGATGAGATAATACCAAGATGGCATTAGAGGGCTATGGTCTCTACAACTTAAGGGTGGCATGGTGAGGTTAGAAAGTGAGATGCAGCATTTCCTCGTGCCCTGGATAGGTTTTTCTTCCAGCAAAGCTAAAAGAGAATCCCACCAGCTAACACCTCCGTTTTATCCATGCAGTTTTAATTCTGTGCAATTCTATATTTAATTCTTGTAACCATACAAGATTTAATTCTAATCATGATAAGGGGGCAAGAGGTCAAAGCTAACAATTAGCACATTATTGTATTCCACTCCCAGGGTACATGATCTGTGTCTGGTCTCCTATCTGTAAAATGGGCTCTTCCAGGAAAGGTAGCAAGAACTAATTAACGCCTGAAAATGTTGTCAAGATCTTCTGATAAAAGGTGCTATAATAAGGGCAAAATATTCTCGTATAAATTCCAGATTTGTATCATATGACCTGTTCCTATGTGGGCTAGAGGGGTGTCTTGTCATGTTCAGATCTGATCTCTAAATGCAACCATGCGTTTTCTCTCCTCCAAATGACTGTACTTGTCTAAAGAGCAGTCTTTAATTTTCTTTTTGGAACTAAGTAGCATCCTTACTTAAAACAACAAGAGACCCATGGCATAGTGAGGTAAGATTTAGTGGGAGATATGCTGGCACCTTTCACTTCATAGCAATTAACAAGAAGCAGGTTTTTAACACACATACACACACAGAGACAATTCTCTTAAGAACAGTTAGTTTTTATTTCAAAAAAGTGTTTTTCATAATCCCAACTTGTGTTTATTAATCACCCACATATAACTGGCATTTTTCTGAATGCTAAGAAAAGCAAATTAAAGGGATGTGACCCTGGTTTTTTTTTGGAAGTTTATCATAATGGTGTAATCATATAATTAATAATTGTCTTCACAGTGTACCTAGTTGAAATGAGTAAATGTAACCAACTTGGTTTGGCAAGCCCTTGCTTTCCCCACCATACCTTACAGCTGTCTGATCCTTGGCTACATAGCACTTTCCCTAGTGGAGGGGAAGAGAGGAGGAGAGAGGAAGAGAAGGGAGAACAGAAGGTGAGAGGAAAGGTACTCAAAGGAGGAAGGGTTACACAGAGAGGTGAGCTTTTGCCTATAGAACCAAGAGAAACCAGTCTTGACTTAATTCTGGTATTTATATGCTGTGTGACTAGGTGAGTCCCTTAACCTTTCTAGGCCTTGGTTCTCATCAGCTGCAAAATGAGGGAGCTGGATGACCTGGTTTTCAAGGACCCTTCCTAGGCCAGGATGCTACTTTCAGGCTTCTTTGTTCTACTGGCTTAGTTTAAAAAAAACATTTACTGAGCATGTATGATCACAATAACCAACCACGTTTCTATGATGCATGATATTTTCCTCAAAATGATCCCGTGAGGTAGGTAGATAGTGCAAGTACTGATTATCCATTTCATTTTAAATTTCTTTATTTTTAATAATGTCTCTTGTTTTACATCATCACATTAATTTCTGAATATACTGTCTCTGCCCCTCAGCACCATTCCATAATTGTTCCTTGTTAGAAAACTTTAAAAAGCAACTCCACAAAATTAACCAAGGTATTGACCATATCTGAGAGTTTGTATTTTGTTCTAGAACCATAGTCTCCCTACCTTTCACTTCTACAGCAAAGAAAAGGGGCGTGTTTCCCCATCTCTGCTCTAGGGTTAAATTGGTCCATTAAAATTTTAGAGCTTTCAGATTGTATTATTTATATTAACATTGTTCTAGTTGTGGATGTTGCTTTCTCAGTTTAACTTGCTTTACTTTGCATCAGTTCATAAAGAGTCTTCTGTGCTTTGCTGAACATTTCGTAATTTCTTATTGGGTAGTGATATTCCATTTAATTTATGTAGTACAACTTGTTCCTTATTTCCCTAGTCAGTGAGCATATACTTTGTTTCAAATTCTTTTCTACCGCAGAAAAAGCTTCTATAAATACTTTGGTGTATGTAGGATGTTTCTGTCTTTACTTTTCTTGAGGTTTGCACCTAGTAGTGGAATCTCTGGGTCAAAAGGAATGGAAATTTTAGTCACTTTTTCAAAAGTACAATTCTTAAGTTGCTTTCCAGAATAGTTGAACCAACTCATAGCCTAACTAACGACACATTAATGTTCCTGTCTTTCCACAATCCCCACAACATGAACTATTTCTATATTTGTATCATCTTTGTCAGGTTGCTGAGTCTGAGGCAAAACTTCAAAGTTGATTTGATTTGCATATCTCATATTAATGATTTGCAGCAGTACTTTTCAGTTCTTTTGAAAACTGTTCATATCTTTTGAATATTTAACTGGGGATCAGTTCTTAGTCATATATCTCTGTAAATTCTCCATAAATCTTGGATATTAGATGCTTATAAAGAGATAATCAATCCAAAAGATTTTTCTCAATTGATTGGCTTTGCTGATTTAATTTTGTTAATGCAAAAGATTTTCAATTTCATTAATTTATGGTTGATATTTTGGGATTTATCAAACATTGGGTTATTGAAATTTGTTGTTTCTGGTGCTTTTTTTCCTTGGTCTGTTTCAATTATCTAACTTCCTATTTTTTCATCAGAACCAAATAATCTTGATGATTACAATTGTAAAATAGAACTCGGGATCTAGAAGTAATGCTTCCCTTCATTTCTAATTTTTTCATTATTTACCTTGAAATTCTGGACTTACCTTCAAAGTGAATTTTATGATTTTGTGTACTTTTATAAATTTTCCTAGATAGGTTAATTTTATTAACCTAGGTAGTATCATTTTATTATGTTAAAGTGGCCTAGCTATGAACGGTGAATAACACTCCTGTTATTTAAGACAGTCTTAATTTCTTTATAGAGGATTTTATAATTGTATTTGTGTAAATTTCAAGTATCCTAACATCCCTG
Organism: Pseudocheirus occidentalis; assembly: GCA_028646575.1. Lineage (NCBI taxonomy): Eukaryota > Metazoa > Chordata > Mammalia > Diprotodontia > Pseudocheiridae > Pseudocheirus > Pseudocheirus occidentalis. Next base: position 92,865,054 of record CM053598.1, on the reverse strand, counting down.
TTGATGTATTCATGATTACAACCTGGTCAGTGCTGAAGTCAGAGCTAAAAGCTGAGGTCTGATTTCAGATCCCAATATTCTTTCCGTTTTTCTGCCTCTGTCTCTGCCTTCTTCTTTGTCTCTATTTCTGTCTCTTTATCTGTCTCTCCATTAATGCAAGGCACTGAGCTAGGCCTTTTAGCAGTTCTTGTCAAGGTTTTGCCAAATAAGCCAGTTTATGCAAATGCGAATTTTTGTGAGAGCCAAGTGGCCCCATCTGAGCAAGTCAACTCATTTATCCTCATTTATAAATAAAGGGATGGGATTTGATTTCCAGCTGCCAATCATGAAATGTCAGAATTTGAAAACTTTTCTGTCAAAATGTGAAAACTCTTGTTTATTGACTTGGGTATTTCAGACCAAAGGGGTAACAAAAAAAGTCTTAAGTCATAAAACCTAGAATACTGTTAAAGTCATAGAAAATGTACATCTATTTGTTTATATTCATTTCTTCCCTATGTTGTTTTAAATTATAAAGATTACATTTTAAGTGAATGGATACTCTTCCTTGGAGAAATTATCATAAGGGATAATACATCAAGCTAGTAAGTCAGAGGAGCCCTTCTTTATTTTCTGAGTTCAGATGATTTAAATCAGTTTGGCTTTTGTGGTCTTTTGGCATAGATTAACAGGTGTGTGTATATGTGTGTGTGTTTGCTCCAGACTACAGATCAAGCAGGCCGTATCCAAGCACAATGAAGTCATTGTGCAACATCGATATTCCTCCAAAGGCTGGGATATTTACAGAGAGAAACACTTGAGAAAGCTCTATGTGAATTGGATTCCAGTTGATAGGTGGAAAAGACCTTCTTTCAAGAGAAGGCTTTACATCTGCTTACATGTACTTAATCATGTTTGCCCAGTAAGAACTGTATCTTACCACTTATGTCTGAGCTGGAAAGTGCCTCTGCTCATGTACTGGTGTACACCACGCTTACTCCAGAACACTTTTCTATCAGTTTTTTTTTTAATGTAGGAGTAGATGGTTGTGCGCATGTGCATGTACATGCATGCACATGTACATACATGTGCAAACATATCCAGATTCTGCCTCCAGCTTCTCTAACTCTTTAAGGTTGGGCGAGTCACCTCTCTGGAGCATCAGTTTCACTCATCTGTGAAATGGTGAAATGTGGCTTAGATTATTGTCTAAAACCCCTTCCACCTCTAAAATTCTGTTAGTTGCTACATTTAATCTTGGTCAGAGCTAAAAGCTGAGGTCTGATTTCAGATCCCAGTATTGTAGATCAGTGGTTCTCAACCTGTGGGTCATGACCCCTTTGAGGTCTAACAAGCCTTTCACAGGGTTGCCTAACACCATCGGAAAACACATTTCCGATGGGCTTAGGAACCGAGACAGGGCTCCTCTATCAGTCTCCAGGCGGGTCTGCCCACATGCAGACACACCCACATACGAGTATTAAAGAGTCATGGCATTAGGAAGGTTGAGAACCACTGTTCTAGATGGAGAAGTTGTGAAGCCTATTCTTCTGTCTTTAGACCATTTGAACAAATCTTATACTAAATATTCATGAATGAGGTGAGAAGAGGTGCCTTGGGGCATGAACTAGCCAACTTCTGCTGCTGGATACTCACTAGGCAGACAACCTGGAAGGGAATGAATATATACATACACACGTATATGCCGTGTGTGTACATATATGTGTATATAGGTGTGTACATATATACACACACATAAAATGTGATAACTGTAATACTCTAAAAACTGGCTTTTTAATCAGGTATATTTGTGAGTTATGTTCTACATTAAGAAAATTTTAAAGCACGTAGAGTTTCAGAATTGATTCTAAAAATACTTGTCAGCAGTATGTGGCACCTGGCGTGTAAGTGAATGAAATGCCCAGCTGGGTGCGGGAAAGTGCAGTTTGCCGCTTTTTGTTGTTTTAAGCGCAGATATTTAAGGTGATCTTAGAATCGAGTTGACATGAAGCACACAGAATGACATTGGCATGGTTTTCTTTGTATGATCTGAATGTCTGGATTAGGTCACTTAGCCCTTTTATAGTTTAGCCAGCCTCGACTTGCATGGTAGTGACATACATCTGCTGACTCGATGGATCAGTGCATTCAGCTTCAGGCTGACTGGTGGGCCATGCTTGAAAGACTTCTGGCATGTGCTGGTGCCTGCATTTTTCACCCTTGACTGAAAGCATATGCTTCATACAATCAAGACAGTGTTAGCGTGTGGGTCCCAGGCAGCTTCCTACACATCTGGCAGAGCCTGGCCCTCCTTCCAGGTGAATCATCTCTCCTGGGAGGGTGGCTTGCAGCACTGTGGCATCTGTAGAGTGGCAGGAAGTGTCTGAATTCATCTGAGAGTGATTTTTATCTCCACATGCTTTTCCAATTTCATCAGGGCCCCTTGCACTACATTCCAAATGACATGTCTACATCTGCCAAAGACAAAGGAGGGCTGATGGATAAAAATGGTCTGTGACCCTTAAAAATCTGTCCCGCTTTAAGGTGGTAATAACTTGGTTGAAATAAGGATTATATGAAAGGCCTTAGAAATACCTTGAGTAATGACGACTTTGGGGAATAAAATAACTCAAGTTTCTTTTATCTCCCCACCCCCCAAACCTTTTCAAAATGAGTGAATTGTAAACATCAGGGAAAACTGCATTTTCTTCCCTGTTCACCCTTCGTTCCTGGTTTTTTCCTCCCCTTTCCTTCTTTCCTCCTCTCTTCCCCCTCCTTTTCAGTTGCAACAAGCATCTTACAGGCATGAACTTACTATGTAAGTTTTTGTTGACTCAATCAGGTACTCAAAATCACAGTAAAGGGTTTGTAATATTACTAGGTCACAACTTCTGCTGTTCTTACAACACATAGTATGTCCAAGAGAAATTTTACGTGTTAAATGAGGTAGAATTCTGTGGAGTGTTTACTCCTTCCTGTAAGTCGATATCAAATACTGAGGCTTACACACTTTGGTTTAGGTCTTGAGAGACTAAGAAATCCTTCTCTCCTTTTAAGTGGGATATAGCAGTGATAATGTGAAATGGTTGGGCCACCTTGGTGATCTCTGCTCTGCTGGCTTCTGCCTCTCCCCAGGCTTTAACTTACTCTGTTCCAAGAATGAGGCTGTCGTTGTAGCTTGCTGTTCTCAGAAAAAATGTTTAGTCAGACCAAAAGCTGGTTTCTACAAGTCTGGCACTATCCTCAAGAAACACTGAAAGGAAGGGCAAACGGTAAGGGATATTAGTCCCTTTTAAGTATCTTGGTGCCCAGCATCTGAATTCACTCACAGCAACAGTTGTCTTAAGAATCAGGATAGATTATTCTTTTCTTTCACAGACTGAATGGGTCCTCAGGCAGATGTAGACCCCTCGAGAGGTTCTGATGTCACAAAGCATGGAAATCTCTTGACAAAAGAAATCATATTCCATCCCTCTTCTCCCCTTCTAATTTTGTTTCTGGATTTGAAGACAAATATTGTAATGTCTTTCACTTTCCAAGCAAAGGCAAAAATAGCTCCCTTCCTCTCTCTCTCTCTCTCTCTCTCTCTCTCCCTCCCTCCCTTCTTCCCTTCCTTTCTTCCTTCCAACTATGTATGTATATTGGAGAAAGCCCTGGACTGAAATGTCTAATATTTGGAATTGGTTCAATGAAAAAAGCTGCTGACTAGCTGAATAAACTTGGAGAACCCATTCTATCTTTAGGCCTCAGTTTACACATCTGCAAAATGTTGGATGTGGGGGGATGATTTCTAAAATCTCTTCTAGTTCTAAGGTTCCAGGTTTTGTGGTTCTCAGATTAATGGCAAAGAAATATGTGGTGTCTGGTGTGTAGTCACCCTAGTGTCAGTTGGGCTAAAGGCAGATGAGAATCCTTTCCTAGTATGTAGGACTTGGGATAATAGATGTGAAGAAGAATTCTTCCTTTTGGGCAAAATGATGACTGGGGAATGTCTAGAAAGATAATATCTGTTTTCCATTCCTGATGTTTTTTTTCCTCCCCTTCTCTCTTTTTACCTTCCCTCTTCCCAGTTCCCCTTTTTTCTTCCCTTTCCTTCCCTTTCTCTCTTCTATCAGTGTGTAAGTCAGAGATAGAACTGATTCACAGTTGAGCCTTGGGCACAATAGTCTGAGGACATAAAAAAACCCCGAATACTAAGGAGTTTAAAGATGAGATGATTAACTTTTGTTTTAAAATTTTTTAGGGGAATTCATAGGATCAGTTTAAAACTGGAAGGGACCTTAGGTCAGCCAGCCCCACCTCTTCATTTCATAGGTGGGGAAACTGAGACCCAGAGAAATCAAGTGCCTTGCCCAGAACCACACAAGGGTAGAACAATAGAGCAATGTTCTAAAAAAAAATTGTTTTTGTTTTTAATATATTTTTATCTTTTGTTTTCATATTATCTAGATTTTCCCCTGAATCCTTCCTTCTTTTGTCTCCCAGGGAAAAGAAATAAGAAAAGGAAAAGTTCAGAAAAACTGATTAATACAATTTAAAAATGCAATGTTCCAAACCTATATTACAGCTAAGTGGCACAATGGATAGAATGCTGGACCTAGAGAGAGGAAGACTTAAGTTCAAATCCAGTCTCAGACACTTCCTACCTATGTGACACAGGGAAAGTCATTTAACCTCTGTCTCAAATTTCTCATCTGTAAAAAGGGGGGATAATAATAGACCTTACAGAGTTTTTTGGCAAGGATGAGATCTTTGTAAAGTGCTTTGCAAATCTCAAAACATCATGCAAATTATTATCACTTTCATGATTACTGTGGACCTCTTACCTTTACAAAGGAGTTGGGGGCCAGATTATTTCATTTCTTCTTTGGGGCCATATTTGTTCTTTATAATTTAGCAGCATTCATTTTTGGTTATTTCATGGCTGTTGTTTAAATGTCCATTGTTGTCAGTGTGTGTGTGTGTGTGTGTGTGTGTATGGGCTCTGCTTGTTTTACTCTGCATCAGTACACAAATCTTTCCATGCTTCTCTGCATTCATCATTTTGATGTTTCTTAAAGCACAGTAATATTCCAAAACATTCACATGGCTTTTTAAAAACCTTCCTTCAAGCAAAGGACATCCTTTGTTTCCAGTTCTTTGCTAACATAAAAAGTCCTGCTATAGCTATTTTGATGTACATTGTGTGTGTGTGTGTGTGTGTGTGTGTGTGTGTGTACGTACTCTTTTTTTCTTCTTTTCTGAGGGAGTGACCTCTTTGAGGTAGATGTCTAGCAGTGGAATTTCTGGGTCTAAGGGTATGGACAGTTTAGTCACTTTATTGGAATAATTCCAGATCACTTTCCAGAACGATTCTACTCATCCACAGCTCCACCAGCAAAGTATTCATGTGTGGGTCTTTCCATGACGTCAGACTTCCTCTCCCCCCACCCCCATTACTAAATTTCTTTTGTCATCTTGACCAGTTTGCTGGGTGTTAAGATGAAACTTCAGGGTTATTTTGGATTTGCATTTCTTTTATTATTGATTCAAATCATTCTTTCATATGGTTGTTAATAGTGTGCAATTCTTCTTTTGGGGACTGTTTGTTTTTATCCTTTGACTGCTTCACAGGTTGTTATAAAACGGACAGAACTTTTCTTTGATCTTCAGTCCCACAGCTATGAAAGGGAGTGCCTCTGGGCCTGGAAACAAGAAGGCCTGCCAGCTCCAAGGCCAGGTGGGAATGGCAATATCTGACCCATGGTTGATGAGGCAGCTTGGGATGGGGTGGGGGGGTGTTTGGGGGGAAGAAGAGTAGAGCAGATTCCTACTTGTCAGTGTAGGAGATAAGCAGGTCAGAGCCTGGTACTTGAGATAAACAAGGAGACCATCTGAATCCAGGCCAGGAGCATAGACCACAGAGATGTGAGAGCTGTGAGGGGCAAATCCAGGAGCAAAGTCCAAGATAGAGGCAGAAGTCAAGTTCCAGGAAAGTGAGCTGGAGGGGGCAGCCCCGTGCAAGCCGAGGGCTGTGATCCCTGGAATCCCAGTCACCAGAACCAATGATTTGACTGACTGGTTTTCAGCTTGGCTCAGCGTCTGTCTGTTTGTAGTTGGGGTACCTTGTCATGCTTTTTACCCTTCTCTTCCTGCTTAACATTCTGCAGCTGTGATGGGAGCTGGCTCTGACACCTGGCTCTTTAACATAACTTTTTGAAATAATACGGCCTGGTATTCTGATTCATACAGCATGACCAGAAGATTTTCTGGCTTTTCACTATTATCTAACTCTTCGCTTATTGTAGTCCCTCGGCTATGTCTGGAAGGAAGTCATATTTGTGGGTTTTTCCCAGCCATCTGTTTGTTTACCATCTCATCCCAAACCTCCAAGTTCTTCTTTTCTAAGATAATAAAATGATCTTACATTGAGTATATATAGACTTCTCACTAACTATCCATAAACACTTTTATTTTTCAGTTCCCAGTCTAAGGCAGCATAAATATTCCTGTTCTGTCTTAGGAACTGAACATTAATAAATCTATGATAAAAGTGAATTAGAGTTGGGGATGTTCTTAGAGGTCATTGAATACACTCTTCTCATTTTGCCGATGAAGAAACTGAGGTCCAAAGTTAGGTTAAGTGACCTGTCCAAGGTCACATAGGTAGTAACAGAATTAGAATTTAAATCTCTGCTTTGTTATTCTTTCCTTTTATTACCATACAACATCCTTTAAATATATCTGTTCTGTGTTGCCGTATTATAGACAGTTAAAAAAGAGAAGTGTTTTCTGCTAATATTCAGATATTGATTAATATTTAAACTTCTTTAAATACAAGTTATGATTATTAAAGCAACACTTCATTGATATCTTTTGTTGTACAATGTAATCTACATTTCCCAACCTCTATACCCCCTGAGAGACCCTCTCTCATTATAAAGAATTTTAAAAGTAGTGGGGAGGGATTCAGTAAAACTAACAAATACATCAGTAGCCTAAGGCTATATGCATTGTTCAATATTTATACCCTCCCCCATACACACACACAAATGCCCCTGCAGAAAGGGGGAAGGGGGAAGTGCTTTCTCATCTCTCTTCTTTGGGGCAGAACCTGGCCATTACATTTTCACAGTAATAGTTATTATGCATGTTGTTTTTCTGGTTCTGATTACTTTGCTTTAATTCAGCTAAGTCTTCCCATGTTTCTCTGTATTCATCATAATATTTTACACAGCACAGTGCTGTTCTATTCCATTCAGGTATCACAACTTGTTTATCCATTCCGCAAAGGGCATCTGCTTGACGTCTAATTGTTTGCTACTACAACAAGCGCTGCTGTGAATTGTTTGGTATATGTAGGCCCTTTTTCCATGTCATGGCATTGACCTCTTTGTGGTGTGTCCCTAACAGTGGAAACTCTGAATCAAAAAACGTCAACATTTTAGTCACTTTTAAAAATGTAAATCCATATTGCTTTCCAGAATACTTGGACCTGTTAAAAGTTCCTTCCACAGTGCATTAGTATGTGCATCTTTCCTCCATCTCACCAACATTGACTAGTGACTCTTCCCTTATTTTATCAACTTTGACAATTTGCTGGGTGTGAGGTAAAGCCTCAGTCTTGTTTCAGTTTGCCTTTCTCTTATTAATGATTTCTAAGTTGATTGCCTTCTTGAGTAATTAATTCAATGCCCTTCAAGAGCACTCCACCCCAAGTCCCTTATTGGATAGATCTCAGAGATCACAAGATGATAGGGAAGAAAAGCTGGTAACAAGGACAAGGTAGAAAATGCTTAATGAAACTCTACCCATTCTTAGTCTGCATAATCCCATTTTATCTTTATAACTGTCTTCAACTTCTAAGACATTGCCCAATTACAGTGTTATTAAGAAAGTGAGATCCTATATGTTTAATTAAAATAGAAAAAAACAATTGGATTGGCAGAAGTGGAAAAGGAATAACAAACCTGTGAAATTAATACAGTCAGCAATAAAACTGAAGATTCTTGTTGTTCCCTCTTTAAATTTTGGTAAGCTTTAGAGTTAGAGGTTGATAGAATGTTAGATCTTGCAGGGACCCCAGAAATTCATAAATCCAACACCCTTCCAGCTTCAAAGTCTATGATACCTCATTTCTCAAATCAGGATTGAGGCTTAGGTTTTCCAAGATCACATAGCTAATTTGCAGTAGAGCTAGGATGGGAAGGAATCTTGGGAGCCGCCTACCTTCCTAGTGTTCTTTTCACTAACTACATCAAATTGCCTTCAGTAGAATATATATTCTTGGTGTCCTTCCTTCCTTCCTTCCTTCCTTCCTTCCTTCCTTCCTTCCTTCCTTCCTTCCTTCCTTCCCTCCCTCCCTCCTTCTCTCTCTCTCTGCTTTTTGGAGGGGGAGGAGGAAGGGCCGTTGGGGTTAAGTAACTTGGTCACATGGCTAGTAAGCGTGTCAAGTATCTGAGGCCTGAGGTCGAATTTGAACTCAGGTCCTCCTGACCCCAGGGCCATTCACTGTGCCACCTAGCCTCCCTAGAATATATATTCTTTAAGAACACAGGCTGTTACATTTTTGTCTTTTGTATCTCCAGTGCCCAGCTCAATGCCTGGCAGAGTGGTGCTTAATGATTGAATGAATGCATAAATGAAACGTATTAAGCACTTACAGACACTATTTAAGCACAGGGAATACAAACACAAAGTTGAGACAGTCCTTGTTCTCAAGGAGCTTATATTCTAATAGGGAAGATAACACTGGAGAGCTGGACTTAGAGTTAGGAAGAACTGAGCTTCAATGCTATTCTTATGTATATGGTACCCTAGACAAAGCATCCAACTTCTTTCCATCTGTTTCATTATATGTAATATTGAGCTAATAAGAGCACCTATTTCCTAGATTTGTTATTAGGATCAGATGAGATAACATATGTAAAAAGTTCTTTACAGTACTTAAAAAGTATTATAAATGTTAGCTATATTGTGGAGTGGGGGTCAGGAAAAGTATTGGTCTGGGGCATCACAGGATTATGAGTTGATCCATCGGGCAAGTTCAGCTGACATATCTTTTTCAGAAGCAGTGAAATACACATTTAATTATTGTGCCCAATGGAAAGCAGCTTGGTGGAGATGGGGAGAAGAGAGTGTGAAGATAAAAGATGATGGATAGACTTGGTAGCTAGGTAGGACATGAAAGGTGGTTTAGTCTGAGGAAAGTTAGGTAAAGTAGAGTTTGTGAGTTTACATTATTGCTCACCAATCAAGACAACCAAACCGGAGTATGGGAATTCCAAACCCTGGGGACTAGAGGCATCAGTTCTGGAAGTCTGGTCCAAGAGTCTACTAATCTAAGTCTAGGAAATAAAACAGATTAATGAATATTTATTGAATTGATTTGAATTAAAGTTCATTTAAAATTCTTTTGATGATTTACCACTGGCAGCTGTCTTGTAATAATAGTTTAAAAACATTATTTGATAAAGGAGAGTAAATATATGGTGTTTCTAATTCAAAGTTTTTATTTAGTACCACCAGAAGAATTTAGTGTATGTGAGTTAAGGACAGGTAGAGGAGTTTTATGGGTAGAATCCTGTTCTGATTAATTTGACAGTATATCAAAATTGTTTTGTCAATTAAAATGAGATCTGTTATCGTTTTACAGGTACTTGGATTTTCAAAAAATAAACAGTTTTTATCCTTTCATTTGTCAAAGATGACATTTCTTGGTAGTGAATTATTATGTTTACGTGACTGAAAATGCCAGCATCAAGCAACGATTATTTCTACTCTTAGTACAAGTGAAATGTTGTCTCTTGATAAGTGAGTAGCTACAATACAGCCATACTCTTAGTCACTGTTAGTAAGGCAGCCTCTTAGACTTAAGGTTAACATGAGCAGGCTCTTTGGATCTTCACTCAAAACAGAGCAATTCTGTCTTTTATCACCGCTTGTCTCAGCAGTACTGACTCTTCATGACCAATCATGTTGTGTTGTTTGAGGCTGTCTTTTAGGGACCCTGAAAGTGTTTCTTCCACCCTCTCACCTTACGGAATATACCATATGATCTAACCGTATCATCATCTTGAGGGATTCCTGCTCTCATCCATCGTTTGTGCATTTCCATCGTATGTTCAGTGCGCTAATGTGTCATGAGCATTGTTCTGCTTTCATAGACTGGCTACATTCCAGGGCTTAATCAGGGCTTGTAGGTGATATTGATCAAATCCTCTTAGGAACTAGAAGTGACGCGCTTGGTTGGTTCAGGTCTCCCTTCTTTATATGCCTGTAGAGCTTGGTGCCATGTTGCTATCATACTCTGCAAGTCTCTTGGAGCACCAGCTGGCTGCCTTCATTGATTCACTACGGTTCAACCAGTGTAAGACTTTAGCTATCTCCATAACCTCTACTTCTGATGGTTTTCATAGGCTGAAAGTTTCTTCAGCTATATGAAGGCATGCCTAAAAACTGAGAATTCAACAACAGTTGGTACAGGCCTTTACATACTGCAAATCTGTATTTGATCAACTCAGTCTTCCTTCATGAATATTTTTTCAGTTCAGTCCCTGCATGCAGTAATTCCAGGGTGACTGTTTCTAGGGCTGTAGATGATTGTTATGACTTAGTGAATTGAATATTTTCAAAATGTATACAAATATAGCCTGATGCCATTTTTTCCAGGTTCCTTGTTGCATCCTTAGGAACTTCAGTATACATGGAAAAGGAACACTAAGTATGGAACTTTTTCTGTGACCTTGAGTCATTCCATAGGGAATGGTCAGACAAGACATTGTGTCATATGACATGAATATCTTAAACCAAAGAACTTCTTGGGACAAGCAAAATTTAACTCTGTTAGTGTGTTCATTTTTTTTTGGTGAGCTCTATGAAATAAAAAAATTTGTATAAGATTACTCTTTTTGATTTTAGTCTAAAAGCACATTGTAAATCTTAAAGTTCCTGATTCAGGGTATTGGCCAGGAAGAAATCCATAAAATCCTTCTGGTTGGGATTTTGACATGGAAAACAGAAAGATCATGAAGGGTGTTTTACTCTGCTTTCTTTTCTATCTTAATTTCAGTAAGTAGTAAATTAACACTCATTTTTTTTGTCTAATAGTCTGCTAGATACCCCAGTACCACAGGGATCTGAGATTTTTTTTTCAGTTTGGGTGCTCCCTGTACCAGTGCAGATTCCTTCCCTTTTATGCTGTAGTAGATGATCAGTCTTGGAGAGTTTCTTGGCTAAAAAAAATACATCACCCTGCAGCCAACTTAGTGATAAACTTCCTTAACTTAACCTTAAGTAGGCTGGTCCTCGGATAACAGATATGCCATGAGTCACAAGGTCCATGCTTGCTCTACCCAAAGCAGTCTCCTAAAGTAACTGCATCTAATACCAGGGATTTATGAAAATGATAATGTCAAATAAAAAACCAATAATATACACACATCATAGAGTAGACCATCTGGAAACCACAGGAGAGTGACAGTCTCAATCATTCTGAAAGAAGAACCAAGCGAATTACCTATAAAATGTCCTAATTATGGAGCTGATAAGTTAACAAGCATTAATTGCGTATCATATAACAGGTATTAGGCACTGGGGGGTACAAAAGGTGAAAAAAGAATAGATTCACCCCTCAAAGAACTTATGTTCTAAGTGAGGAGACATGTAAGTGTGTGTGTGTGTATACATTTATACAAAATAAGTATGTGAATACAATTATGGAGTTAAGGTGATAGCTGTTGGGAAGATCAGGAGAAGGGCAGGGGGGAAGGAGAGACAGACAAGGCTCGGCAGAATAAGCATCACTTTACCTGATGCTTCCCTCACTAGCTTGACTCCTAATGAAAGGATAAAGTCCTTGTACCTTGACCTGACATTTGGAGCACTCTATAATCTTGCCCCATTCTACCTGTCCAAACTTATTTGAATGTTCTCTTATCATAAATACCAGGTATGCTTTACTACCACAAGGCTAGTTTACTTGTCCCCACAGACTTTGCCTTTGCTCATATCATTCCTACTGTCTGTAATCCATTTCCTTTACTTTTTTTTTGTCTACCCTTACTCCTATCCATTCATCTGACCAAACCCCAAATCTTCATCCCTATGAAGTCTTCTCTTACAGTTCCATCTGATAGCAATGACCTCTTAGTTCTTTCAAAGTTACTGTTATTGCCAGTGATTCCCCAAACCCTTATGCTTTGGACCTTTTCCTTTTTGGGTGGGGCAGGGTGGGGGAGGAAGAGGCAAAAATGCTAAGAACAACAAAACCACAAGAAAGTAAACACATTTTCGGTTAACCGAATGGTATATCTTAAATGTGTATTACGTTTAAAATTTTAAAATCCTTGCTGAATTAATGGAAAAGGAACATAGTGGGCATGAACAAACTGTGTCCTATAGCCAACTGAGGAACTTTGAGGAAATCAACCAATATATAGCCAAATGAACCAAATTAGAAAAGTAGGAGTAAAGATGTCATCAACAAAAAATGTATAACTGGAAGATAAGATGGGTTAGTCATGTGTCAGCGGCAATGGAATGACAGTTGGACAGCCACAATTCTCCACTGGCCACCCACTTGCTGTCAGGAAAAATCGAGGAAGGCTTCCAACATTTGGGGTGGACCCCTTGAAGAAAACTTATGGGAGGATAGAGACAAGAAGACCAGCTTGACTGATGTATGTGAGCCATGATCACTAGCACTGGATAGAAGTCCTAAATTGAAAATATCACACACATCCATTGAAGAACCGAAATCATTCATCCATCAACAAGCATTTATTACATACCCACTGCGTGTCAGGCACAGCTAGGTACTAGGGAAAAAAATGCAGTAGCTTTCTGTCTTTGTATTTTTTTTGATTGCACAACTATTCTTCATGTAAAGGTATATATAATTAAAAGGTTAGGAACCACCTTTTGGGAACAGCTCTTATTTAGTACTTAATCATACACTCTCTGTATTGTTATTTACCTGTGTGTTTATTCACGTGCATGTGTACACATGTATACATGTATTTTGTTTCTTTAACTATAACATACCCTTTGTGGGTATAGTCAATGACTGAAATAGCCATGTTATCTCTTGTTTACACCTAGCATGTTGCTTTGCATAGAGTAGATGCTCAATAGATATGCTGAATGAATAAATGAGTGTTACACCCCTCCCTTCTCTTACCATTCCCTTGCTTTGTTAATTACCCAGCTCTATCTTTTATACTGCTAAGAGAGCCCTGGTTCTTCACATGTTTCATTTTCTTGCCACCATCTTCCTGACTAATAATCACCCTCAGTATTCACAGATCCTGGCTCAGGATGTGACCCATTTCATCTCTTGTCCTTTTCTTTGACTTTTTTTTGTTCAGCATTTTTTACTTCTCTCTAGACCTCAAGTGTAACAGTACTTACCACCACCCTCACCCCTAAATAATTATAGAAACATTTCAAATTAACATTTAAAAAGAATACATTTAAAACTTATTTCATTAAAATGTAGTTGCATTGGAAAGCCCAAATAATAAGGCAGTATCTTTATTATAGAAATTTATTCCTACTTGGATAGGGACCAGTGATTATATATTACATGGAATTTTTTCATTTAAAAAATTTCTTAATAATAACATCAGCAAAGCTGATGTTAATACAGACCTCTCACAAGGATATGAAAATAGTATTGTTATATAGGCTTGGACAGTATAATAGTATTTATTAAAATGGGATTGTATGTCTAATTATTGGGTGCCCAAAGTTCTGAACATGTTTTTTCTTGAAATTTAGAATAATGACTATTTCTGGGGATAGAGAGGTGTTTGAAGGAATACCTAGGGATATTATGGAATCTCCTTCCTTGATTATCTTTAAGAAAAGTAGAGACAGGACTGTTCCTGGGATGATTTCAGTACATTCCTATTAGTCCTAGCCTCTTTTCACAGATCTGATTATATTGTGCCAACATCTCTACCTGGCTGCTCTGACATCACCATAAACTAAACATATCTAAAATCAAATTCTTCATCTTCAGACATCCTTATTTTTTTTAATATAGGTACCAACATTATCTCAGTTACCTTATCTGGAAATTTAGGAGTCATTTTTGACTCCTTCCTCTCTTTGTCTCCATATTTAAGCTCCCCTTAAGTTCAAGCTCTCCTTAGTCTAAAGTCTTTTACATCATCAGTCCTTCCTTCATCTAAAATCTTTTACATCTGTTTTTCCATTTTTCCATTCTTGTTAACTGATATGTTTTAGTTCTTTTACTTTGTTCCTTTAGTAGCCTCTTAACTAGTATTCCTATATCCAGTTATCTCCCTGATTTCTTATCTATCTTGCCAGATTAACCTCTTAAAACACTTTTTTTGGCATTTCCTTTCCCATCCCTAAATCTAAAAAGACTCAACATTACAGAATCAGGACCTCAGAATCTGATTTAGAAGAGACTTCAGAAGCCATTGAGGCCAAGTCATACCTGAATAAGAGTATTCCTAACAAAACGTCCTTCCTCAAAACCCTCTCAAGAGGAGCCCATTAACTTCCTGACAAAGCCCTCTCCACTTTTGGATAGCTCTAAATGTGTGAAAATTTTCTTAATGTCAGACTGAAAATAACTACTCTATCCCTTCCAACCATTGTTCCTCGGTGTGCCCTTTGGGGCCAAGCATGAGAAATTTAATCTCTCTTCCATATGTTATCCTTTGAATACTTCAAAACAATTCTCATGTTCTCTGAAGTTTTCTCTTCCAAAGATTATACATCCTGGGTTCTTTTAGTCAGTTCTCATATGGCATTATCTTGAGACCCTTCCTAAAATACGATCCTCAGAACTGAACATAGTACTCTAGTTGTGGTCTAAGTGTAGTTTATCATGGGGTTATCACCTATCTCTCAGTACAGACCTGCGACTTTCTTAATGCAGCCCAAGATAGTGTTAACATTTTGGGGGATGCCATATTAGGCTGCTGTCTCATAATGAATTAATGGTCCACTTAACGCCTCATATCTTTTTCAGATAAATGGTTACCTCGTCATACTAATTCGGTCTTGTATTTGTAGTTAATTTTTTAGAGCCCAAATATAAGATTTAAAATTTA